>JAQNCA010000001.1:19198959-19219523 GCA_029783725.1 Acanthurus tractus | reverse complement strand
TTTTGGTCTCCTTGATTTTACAGTATGTGCTCTTAGAATGTTGCCACAGTCTGTTTTGATCACTCAAACACTGTCAAAAAATGTTTTTAACCTTTCTGGTACAATAGAGGTATGCTAGCCCATGGCTTCTGACTGAGAAAGGGCATTCTTTCTGTTTTAATGGCTGCCAAACCACATAGGGAATATGATTCATGTAGAGCAAGCATAGTTACAGCGGAATGTTGTCTCTCTACAGCCCTGAAATACCATGGCCTTGACTAGATTCCCATGGCTATAATTAGATACTGTGGTTCTGAACCCAAGGTGAATCAATGTCTTAAACATCTCATTCTCCAGCTGGATACCAAAAGCTTCATTTTTTCTCCCCCCCCCTTCACTTCATTTGATCTGGATCAAAAATGAGCACCGCAAAATAGTCCTGCTGTGTTATTGTTGCGCAGCGCTTGCAGGCTCGCTGAATACGGTTTTGTGTTCTTCACTTGTTGGACCACAACAGAGTTCACCATAGGCAGAAGAACTCTGCTTTTGTAGCAGGCCAAGGTTTAGCCCTGAGGGGTTACTACGCTCTTAATCAAACTAATGACCGGCCAATAATGAGGGCAGATTTGTGCAGACCTGTTTGTGCCAGTATCAGTATACTAGTGGGTTTAGTTCTGAACCTCCGCCAAATGTTATTGTTCATTGTACATCCATTGTGGTGTGTTTTAAAAGCGAGGTCAATGTCGAAGCCTCATTGCACACAAATGAAAATCTCTCCATGCATTCATGCCTCAGTGCTTATGAATACATAAAAATAAGCCAAATGAATCTAAACAGATATATCCCAGGAGGGAGTTTGTGTTCTGTTGATAGCATTTCTTTTAACATGCACTCTTTGTATTTGTATATAAGCTGTCGTGTTTCAGTTCTATGACTTTAATATTTCGCAGACACTACAGTGATTGTGCATGATTTGTATTTCCAGTGCCACTGTTCTGGGCTGCAGAGCTGCTCTGTGTTTGTGTATGTGTAACTGTGTGTGTGTGTGAGGGAGTAAAAAAAAAAAAAAAAAAAAATCATTGTGTATGAATAGAATACTTATTCAACTGCTTGGAGATTTAAAAGGGGATTACAAGGTTTCTCTCCAGAGATGAATTTGCTCCATTTAAACAGAGCTCAAATCCAGGAGGTAGGCCTGCATAGTGTTGATCAGCTGTTTAAGGTGCAGTTTATGGAGGCTTAAAACTCTTTAATTGATGCTTTCTCCCTGAGTTGAATAGTGGGTCTCTAGAGTAATCAGTATGCATTAAATCTCATCTCTCTCTGTGAATATTAGCCTTGCTGCAAGAAAAGAGATGCAGGTCCCACTACACAAATACTGTGATTTAAAAATAAGAGAAAAAAGCATTATTCTTAGACAAAGGCTCTTTAGCTGCTGCTGTTATTTACAGTATGTTTGTCAAATTGATTTCATAAATTGTGATTAAAATTTATACTTTAGCTCTCGTAACATGTTTCTTTCAGCAAAAGAGATGCCTCCTTTATAAATTAAACATTTCAAACAACCTTGCCAATTTCTGTCTTACCCTAGCATGCACAAGAACACTGTATAATCGTGTTTTACTTGAAGAGCAAAGAGAGAATGAATCTGTGATTAATAGAAGAATAATGGATGTGTAATAGAAATTACATTTTGAACATTCATAATCTGCTTCCCTCTCTTTGTTCAAATACAAATGCTCCAGGCTCCAATTTTCATTTCACTTTGAATAATGAGACGGTAAATTGAAGTGCATGGCAGGCTAAGAGAGGGAGAACTTTCAAGTTCAGCCCAAATGTATTCTGACCTTGTTTTTTTTTTTTTTTTTTCATCTGATGCAATCAAAGAGTGATTCAAATGTAAATCAGAAATGTGGTATGATTTGACTTCTGTAAGCCGTTGCATCTCTGTCATTGGTAAGTGATATGCACACTATGTACTGCTGTTGCCAAGATAAGGAGGATATACATGTGATCCATCATCTTGTGCACATTATAGTCGGGTCTTTTTCTCTTCCTGCTCACTACTGATGCATGGAGACGACTACTTTGTGCTGTATCTTAAAGGGAAAGAAAATTTTAACCCCTGGCTTTGAATTTGAACCATCAGATGGCGCGTTGCATGTTGCTCATGTCGCATGTGATAGAGGTTTTTATAGCTAATGTGGAAAATAGTGGCTGAAGCCTGTATTGGATTTAAATAGAGGAATCAATTTGAGAGGAGGAATCAATATGTGTGATGACACGGTGGACACCAATCTCTGACATACACACTAACCCCTTCACCCTTTAGAGTCCAGTCATACCATGGCAGTCATTCCTTTTCATTATTTCATTTCAGAGCTGCTCGTGGTGAATATTTTTGACACTGAATATTATTTGGAGTAGTATTGAAGGGGAATTCCAGTATTCCACAAGACATTTGCATAACCCTCAGCCCCTCTGCCCTCCAAGCTCACAACTGTAGCGAGGTTTCATTTGATCTTTTTTACTCACACACGCACACGCACACGCACACGCACACGCACACTCACACGCACACGCATACACACACACACAATGTTCCCTTGAATTTCTCCTCAGTTATTTAATGCCCCTGTAAGTGGCTTGCTTTAAAGCAGAAGGATGTTTGCAATACTACAGAGCCCAAGGGCAAACGCAAGTTGTGAGAAAAAGAATATATGACTCTCTACAGTGTCGCTGTGTTGATTTTGCACTTAAATTTAAAGAAAGACAATGTGATTGCGGGCATAAATTATATTGTGTTGCACAAGATAAATTGTTAGTTTAAAAAAAGTTTTTTAATCATGTATGAAAATAATCTGTCTTCCCATTCACAAAAAACGACAACACATAGATTTCTGTACTGTGTATTTATGGGAAATATAACGTAGCTGATCCTTCAGGTTGGACCTGAACTCACAAGGAAGTCTGAGATTGCAGATTTGTTGTTGCTAGGGGACTCTTCTCATACTAGTCACAAAATATGCCAAAATTGGCAGGGAAGGAGATGTAGTACAGCACTCGGTTAGCAGCTACATGTAGATGCCAAAAAAAAATCTGCGTATGACCTTTATCTCCACACAAAATTCATTATAGAAGCTTTGAACCAGCAGTTATGGTATTTCTATTCCCAGCAGTTTTGTTCCACAAACTTAATCCAGACACTGAAATGGTGTTATTGCAGGAGTTATTATATTTACAAAACATGATTTAACTCTCTCTCTCATGGTTGCATGCAGTAATTTTATTTAAAATCTTTTGTGATATAAATTGCCTCTATCAACATATTCATATTTTATTGTGGGGTGTATTTTTCAGATAGACTAAATCAAGCAACAAAAGAGCTTTCGGCTACAGAACATTGGATTTACTGATCTGGTAATAGGTATCATAAATTCTGACTTACATGCTGCAGTGACAAATGGGACATCAGATATGAAATTTCCTTTGGGACTTTCATCCTTTGCCAGAAATGGTTTCCACATGAAACAAGTATTTATCCTGCTAAGTGAAAAAGTAAGGTGACAATGGAAAAAAAATATTCTGCAGTGCATTCTTTATTACAAATCACATTATTAAAGTTCAGCTGTGATTTGGGAGGATCTGCGCTTGGAGAGGGTGAGAAAAAAAATCAGGGAGCCCAACTGCATTTAGGAACTTAAAGTTTATTTTTCAGGAATAAATCTGACAATCAAATTAAGTGATATAAGGGAGACTGATTTTTTCAAGAAAAAATGCAGTTATCTTGTAACTCATACATATATAAAAAAAATGCTTGATTATACAGTACAAGAAAAACTAAGCTGAGGTCTTCATTATTACCATTATTGGTCCTATAGTTATTATTGCTACATATTGTCAAGCTCTCCATTAGGAATGCAATCACAACTGGCTTGTTTATTTATGTGTTTGTTTGTTTGTTTGTCTGTTTGTTATCTATCAGCTGAAGGTACCTGGTTTTTGGGCAAATGGTGTTTTATATATCAGTTGGCAGAACATTTCTGACTGATTTTTAATGAGGTTTAAATTTTGCTCTAGTTAAGATTCAGTTGTAAATGCATGTAGGAGACATTTTCCTTCAGAGTGTCACTCTTATTACAGGCCTATGTAAAACCACTTTAACATCTGGAGAAATTTAAAACATGAAAGACTTGCCACACCTAATGGTTTGTTCACTGTGATTGGGCAATCAGTATTTGGGGTGGGGTTTAGTTAATGGTCAGTTGCTTTTCAGGACATGTTTTCAAAGGTAAACAGAAAATGTGGCAGACTTGAAACCCATGTGACCTGCATGCCTCATTGATGAAATGCATTCTGCCCTGTTCATCTGCTGTAGCTTGTAACGATAAAACCAATACTCCCAAACCTTCCTCCTACATTTGTTCTTCCTCTTTTACATTTGTGTATATATTTGCAAACTCTATGATTCTGAGCAAATCTTATCTAAACCCAGGCTTTAAAGCTGGAGAATCAGGAGAAACAAGTTGACCTATATCCCTAAATCAGATGTGCATCTTTGTAGGAGGGGTAACGGTAGATTTGTCTCCTGGCAGCCAAAAATATGTGTTTCTAAAGGGACAAGGAATGCTGTGTGATTGACTCACTGTGTTTATCTTTTTGTTGCATTTAAAGTATTGTCTCCTCACAGACAGACAGCCGGGGCCAAATCAACTGACAAACAATGCCTTTTCCCCAGCTATGCCAAACATTTCACCATCTTAGTGTTTTCACTGCAGGAGGACAGTTGATGCAACCCAAACTGAAAACCTTTCTGAGATTCGAAAAGAGTTGCATTTGAGTATGTTTGGCTTCAGAAGCTCCTGGAGCAACATGGGAAATGTGTTAGCAACAAACTCACTTCACTATTACCGTCTTCATAATGTTATTCCAATTTTTTTTATAAAACTGTTGACCTGACAGAGCCTTGGTGGAAAATGTGAAGCCTCCAGGGTGAGATCGCCTTGCATAAGCACATTTCCCATTAGAACAGCACTGAAGGGCAAGTGGAATTTGAACACGTCTCCTGTCTGTACACAATACGGCCACCTCTTGAAAATATGGAAATATGCACAACAAGAAGAGTCAGTCAGATATCAAAACAGGTAGAGCTGGTCTGCACACATAAACAGACGCACAAATAAGGAAACAGTTATAGAATAAAGCAAAACAAACTATATTTTATATAACTGTAATAACCAGTCACTATATCTGTGTTTTGTTTCAAAATGAGGGTTTGAGCACAGTGCAACCTCTGCCATCCATTCCCTCTCCCTCTACCTCTCTCCCTCTCTATCCATTCCCTCATGGTTAATTGAACAGAATAGTTTAGTGTGCAATTAATTATGATGTGCTGAGATGATATATGGACCTGACAGGGCATTGTAGGTAATAATAGGAGAGATTTATTTACTGGCTCAGCGTAGGCTCCTCTCACCCCTGCAAAACTAATACATTTTCTCTGATTCAAATTATGGAAGAAAATAAGAAGGAAATTGTGTCAGACGCATACATATACAATACACACGGGAACACACTCGCACTCAAAGGCAAACAAATGGATGAATATGCACACACAAACACACACACTTTCTATCTCTCACTCTTACACACATACACACAGGGAATCAATGTTGTTCTTGTAGGAAAATTGTAAATGTAAAACGGCAGAAATGAATCATGCTAATGGCATGGCTGACAGTTGTGTTCAATATTATGATTTCAAACCCCCTTAAGATTGATTACATAACCTCTTCTTTATTTACTTGGTAGAGGAAAATATATTGCCCTGCAGTCCTTTGGGATAAACATAAAGTTTGCAAAAATAACACAGTTGTGATCTGAGCTCAGTAGGAACAAGATGCAGCCAAAGCTGCAGTATGTGCTCTCAGTAAGCAAAAAGTACTCCTAAGAATTTATTTATACTTAAAATGCAGCCACATATTGATTGCCAAAAAATAAGCTTTTGAAGCAGAGTAAAACCTTGCAGACTGGTTGCTCTAAATGTACTGTAGATGTGGTGGGTAGTTTTGGACTATCACAGCTAAAAGGTTAGCTCCAAATATCTTCCACTTTAAAATGTTGGGGTTTTTTTTTAGTGCTACATCCTCTCTGAGCATCTGAAATGTCAAAAGAGTTTACCAGAGTCTTTTCCTGCAGCTTTGCACAACAGCAGTCTTGAGACCATTGTTTACATTGGGAGGACAGAAATATACCATGATGTCTGTTAAAGTACATGTTTACTAAAACAACAAGATTTATAGAAAGGGATGCTAAAAAAAAGAGAAGGATGAGAGAGGCAAAAAAAAGGAGGTCAGTATAAATCCTTCTGTTTCTGTACAGAGCTCTTGTGGTTTGATGAAACCCTGTGCATTAGCAAATAGAGTGATTGCACGAGAACAAGTTTGCGAAATGGGTTGAGACAGGTGTGTATTTCCATTAAAACAACTTACCCAATGCAAATTAAAGATACTTTTTTTTTCCTTTCTGGACACCAGACAAGGGGTGTAATGTTGACTTAGTCCAACAACAGGTGCATTTCAGCAAAGGGCAAAGCTTTCCCACACTCAGTTATGCACAGTGTGCTCTCACTTTTAGCCCATCTGCAGAAAATAATGATCATCATGAACTTAAAACACCTGGATATATAAATGCGTGCAGATGTTGCTGAAACATATTAATGAGATGGACAGATTTCACATTTGTGGGTGTGGTGTTTATTTTGTATAAAGGCCAAGGCATGTTAGGTTTTGTACAGCTGCAAGGTTTGGCGTTGAATAAAGTATTTACGTCTCTGTTTAATTTATGTCTTTTTTTTTTGTTGAAGCACTGAGTGCTACTGCATTTTGCAAATCTTCCGTAGTTAAACTTGATACATGTATTTTCTTCATAAATGCCCCTAGAATGTAAAAGCCTTCTAGTAAAAGTTGTGCAAAGTACAAGTGACATTGATTGCTGTCTATCCTGCCATCCGGTTCTTTCACTCTTTCCCACAAGCACTCTCTGGTGTCTCTCCATTTTCTGTTTAAAAGGCACCTTGCTTCTTGGCGTCTGTGTTCCATTTAGCAACATGTGGGCACTCTGCCAGCTGCTTTCATTGTTACATAAATGAAACAAATCCCTGCTGTGTAAGAAATGATGTGGACATGGAAAAGGATGATATTACTTCTCCATCAGGAGTTGGTCCAAATACCAGGAAGCTTGTAAAGGCTGGTATGTTTGGACCATAAGGAGGCTATTCTGAAAGAGTGGGGCAAAGGGAGGAAATTAAATCTAGATGCCACTGGAGCCTAATAAAAGTTTCCTAATTTCTCACAATGGAAACTAAGCAGCAAGTGGATTATATAATACTAATGCAACAGTAAACAGCCATTATGAGAACAGTTTACAACAGTTGTCCATAGGGATTTATCTGCAATATAATCCAAACATCATAGGATATGTAAACAGATGTGCCTGAAATTGAAATCGCTTAGCTGACAAGTGTTTTTGATCCACTGCAATGATTGAGGTCACTGCTCGTTATTATAAGCTCCTCTGTTTATATCAGGGGTATTACCTCATGCAATTACATTTCACCATACTTTATGACTGTTTGGTAAACATGTCTGTATGTGTGGATGTATACACATCAGCAGGAGTGTGGATGAGGGGGTTTGTGGGTATGTATGCACACAGAGACAGCATGTAGCATAAGCAAACCTGTAGCAACCTGGGACCCCAAAACTATAACAGTCTCTCTGGGGTTTTTCTGCTACTTTGTGGTTTGACATAATTTAGACCTGTTTTTGAAAAATATTATGCTTTGCTTCTGTCTTTATATTTGCTTTTATTAATTATTTATAACATGTGTGTCAAAGCTGAAATCATTAACTTTCCACACATTTTTGCACCATGCAGTCATGAAATGTCTACAGCAAATATAACAGTGCTGTTTAAAAAATAGCTGTAAGTTTAGTCTAGTGTTGAAGTCTAGTGATAACCCTTTTTTTGTTTATTTAATGAGAAATCCTATGAAATGACAAAAACCAACAATGATTTAATCCTACAAAACTATCAAGTGCTGTCTTTGTATCAGAGCTGCTGTTCATCTTCCCCTTTTACTCATTTATTGTTCAGAGTTTATTAGAAACAGATTAATTTAGCGACATCACTGGACTGGCTTTCATGTTCCTTCATTACAAATCAAAGCTCATTACAGTGGACAAATTATGAGTCAATATACCGTCTTGCTGCCATGAATGAAATTAACATCATTAGTGTAATTGGGGTTTTTTTTGTACAGTTGTGGTTACAGACTCTTGTTTTATTTTCAGTGTAATTATTTTACAAAAAATGTGAAAAACATACAATGAAAAAATCACAGACATATTTGACCTTTTCTACCAAAATTTTTAAAGCCATCACCATATTATTGTTTGTGTGAATTCTTTGGGCCATTAAATTCTTGTAGTGATATTGTGTGGTGATATCTGATATCATGACAGCTTTACTATCCACTAACCTCTGAGAGGAATAGCTTAGGTTTGCTATCTCTGTCTTATTAGATACTGGACATTTACTGTACATTGGGTTTTCAGAACAGTTGTGCGCTGCTGCTGGAAATAGGGTAATGAGAGCAGTAAGAATGAATCAGAACAGTTCAGTAATGGGTCAGGACACCAAAGTAATAAGCTGACAGTCACTATAAACCTGGTTGGTTAGTAGCAGTCTATGGTTTCATCGCTATGAACACCCCCTTTCAAATACAAGTCTTCATCTGATCCATAGAAGATAAAAAAGTAGTTACTGTAGCTACAGGAAACACAACAGTGTACAACAGTATAATGTTTCATGCTGATGCTTTAAAAAAAAACACAGAGTAAACTTTTTGTTTCATCTCTCTCACTGTGGTGAATATTGTCCAAAATGGTTAGTGCAACCAGACAAAAAAAATCACTGGCTAAATGTATTGGTTTGTGTATTTACAGTTTTCAACCACACAGGGGTTTACTTCAGAAGCATGATGGCACTATGACTTCATCGTTCAGAGGAAGTTTAGATTTAGACCAGGTGACTAGGATTAAAGCAAGAAAACACTTTGATTGCAGTCAAAGTTAAGCACAATTCAATCTACAGTATAAGGTTTGATAATGTATTAAAAAATAAATACTGTTTAGGAGTCAATTAAAACCATTAATCACATTCTCCAGTAACTAAATTATAATTTTTAATGCAACTGAGATGAATTACATACTAATCTAATAACCAAAAGTCTCTGTGAATAACATAATAAATAATAATAATAAAATAATAAACTAATAATAGTTTAACAGACTAGTACTTCTGGTGCTAACAAGCAAGTGTAGCAGTATTTACTCAACGAGCTGACTAATCACGTATGTCTGTCGTTTACAGATGTAGCTGTTTATTTATTTCCATGTAAGTGAGTCAGTGGAAAATAGATGAAATTCTACACAACACCATTGACAACTTTTAAGTGTTTGACTCACTCCATCTATTCTAAATGCATAAAACATCAGACTGTTGGCATGCCGTGAACACTGCATTGTGAGGAGTAGATTAGGGTGAGGCTCCTTGCCATGTCTTTAAGTAAGCTTTTTTGAACTGAAGCAGGCACCAATAATCAGATACAGTGTACTGGTACAGGCTAGTTTGTATGCAGTCAAAGACGCTCTTTTCTTGCCACAGGCATCTCTGTATCATTCTTCATTTAAGAAGTGCTTTGAACAGTCCAGTGAAGTGCAGTGAGAGATACAAGTGAAAACAGCTGCCTGTCATAGTGGATGTTTACTCTTCTGGAGTCGGCTCTGAATCACCCTTTTAAAGTGCTATTTATAATCAAACTCATTACACGTAGCCTGGAATGAACCAAAACCCAAACAGCAAAAAGTTGTTTTTCTATCCTTGTTTTAACCAGTGTGTGAACTTTTGACCATGCTTTTTGTCATTTTAATATATACTTTTTGTTTTGCAAGCTCTAATGCAATGGTTGCTACAAACTAGGGACACTATTAATTACATTAATCATTACAGTTTGGATTAGGGTTAGAAATAGAACTATTAGTTATAATGATAACAGAAACTTAAATTTTTTCTGATCAATATTTTTATATCCACCAAGGATCAAATGAATAATTGTAATGTCAAAGAGGTTTCTCTTAGTGACAGAACCACAGATTATATTGACCTGACTGTATCTCCTCTCAGCTATATGCAACACTTTAGCGTTGTTTAGCTAATTCCTTTTTTGTTTAATGGCCCTTAACTTTACTGTTTAAGTTTACTCTCTGCTTTCTTATGAACCCTGACTCTAGCCACAGTGGGAAGCTGTTTTTAGTGAAAAGTGCCAATAAACAATAGTTAGCACTTGTCTGGAGAACAAAGTTGTGCATTCAGCAGCTGAAGGACCGGATATTTTCTTTGGAAGCTAGTGGAGACAAAGCATAGGCGATTAAATATCTGCTGAAGTGGACAGAAACATGACAATTTAATGCTTGTTTTCATCTGTAAATAAATATTTGCTAATGTTTTCACTGTAGCAACTTGTTATTAATGGGTTTTCAGCTTGTTCGGCATCCCTTCGATGGTCAAAAAAAAAAAGAAAAAAAAAGCCAGCTTTGATTATAGCCTAGTTTTGATACTGTAATTCTTAAATTGACTCAAACAAAATAGCTGAGCTGAGGAATGTAAAAAGTAGCTAACTGCTGCAGGATTAAGCCCAGCAGCTGCATTTGTGTCCCAACACAACAGTTCTGATATGCAATGATCGCTACAGTGTCTCTCTGATGACTAAGCTGCCACTAGAAAACAAATCCTCTGTCGCATTAAGTGTGATTAAGAGTCTGAATGTGGTGACATACAGCTCTTGGAACCATTGTGTCCGAAACAAGAAAGAACAGAAATAGTATCATTGAGTGTGAGCCACCATAAATATCAGATAATTATCCGTCCTTAAATGAAGAAATGAGAGATTTGGTCCTATGAGCTCCATATAACAGCATATCTGCCTCGCTTCGTTTAGCTTCTGCTTGCCTTTAGAACTCACAGCAGGACTATTGCCATTTTTAGGCATTTTTGGTCCTGATTCTGAACTCAATTTCCTTGCAGTTTCATGGAAGATTAATGAGCTAGAGCTTTGTGTGGCCTTCTGATATCCCCTCTGCAATGGAACTTAACAACCAATCACAAGCATAAAAGGTGACTCAGACCCAGTCGTGGGGCGGAATTGATACACTCTTTGGCCGGACTTTCCATTTCCCAGTGACAGAGATTAGACTAGTTGTGAATCAAACCAAATGATTAACTAGAGCACATTTTGGAGGGTTCTAAGGCTTTTCAATTAACAAGCAGGATACCAGTGAATGGAAAGAGTTTAATGAGATCCAATTGTACTATTTGCCAAAGAAATATCATAGGTTGATTTATGCGTGTTTATGATGAATGTTTTATACTTATTAAATGGGTCCTGCTCATTATTAATCAAACACAAATGGAATACTGATACAGCACTGTGGTTAATGAATCTGCTTATTAAATGAAGCCCATGCCGTTAACATTCCCAGCATACAATTTAATTATCTTTTTTCACCCACACTCTAATTATCTTTGATATTTTTCATCCTCACAAGGTCTGATGGCTATCTTATCTTAAAGGCACATAGCCAAAGACTTTTATTATGCCTTTTGAGATCAAAAAAGGGACTTGTCTATCTAGTGTTATTCTGTCATATGAGACAGAAAGATCAAAAGCAGAGCTGAAGAATGCTCTCATCATGATGTTTTATTTGACTTCAATCTTCCTCTGTGCTGTGGCATCGAACACTGTGACTTAATAATACTGAGCAAACCGCACTATGTATATACACATGCATGAATGCATGCATGAGCAGAGACACAGACATAAGCATTCAAAAACACACTCTGGCCTGAGTTCTGAGGCCAGCTTTTAATGCATTTTATGGTTATTTTCCATCCAGTTGGCCAATGATATCTCTCTGTCTTTAAAAGCCAAAACCAAACACAGACACAATTTAGCTTGCAGAGGGAGATATCTGCTGCACTCTGTGAATGGTAAAAGAAATAACTCATCATAAAAACGAAAATATTAGACAATCTTCTCAGAGGAAAAAAATGCCTCAGAATAAACCAAGAGTATTTAATCAAACATGGCTGCCAAAGGCCACACACCAAAAGACAGAATGAAGGATCAAGCGATATTTAACATGGTGATCTTTTCTGTGCTGTGTTTCAGGTTGATTATATTGTATGTATTGTATCTAAATTATATCTAAATACTGTATACCTATGAGAACTACTGAGTAAGCACCAGAATGGCTCTAATGGCACCATAATGATATCTCTGATTGGGACAGTAATTATGTTGTGAAAAGAGAACAAAGATGAATGGAAAGACAACTCCACAATAAGAACATGCATTCAGGGGATCAAAAAGAAGTAGACGAGCTCCGAGTGATTTAGATACAATTGTCACAGACAGCTGCCGGCATAATCACGCTGCCATAGCCGTCAGTTGATGGGCTCTGATGAGCAGCTCGAGCTCAGCCAAATCATTATTAGATCCCCATTGTGATAAATGTTATTTATTGCTGTCAAGCCGCATTTATGTTTAATTCAGAGGTGGAAAATGAGCAGGGTAGAGCCACATGGTTCGGCCCATTTACAGTCAGTTTGTTACAAAGGGAATGACTGAACACCGGCCAGACAAACTTCATCACCCAGGAAAATAAAGAGAAAGAGTGTGTGTGTGTGTGTGTGTGTGTGACTGTTTGTGTGCGTGCGTGTGTGTAAGACAGAGACGGGGGGGTTAATGGCTCTAATTTGCATGTGTTTTAAAAGGGTAATGAAGTAATATGATGTTTATCTTTTCTGAAGAGTTTAATTTCTGCTGGCAGAGACCCAGAGCATACCGTGACACATTATAATGAACAGCAACGTGAATATGGGCCAAGGTACGTAATGGTAGCAGATGTGCAAGGGTCCAAGGGTAGAGCGAGAGAAATAGAGGGGGGTATGTAGCTTCTGTTGTGAGGGGCAATGAATTGATGTGTGTGTGTGTGTGTGTGTGTGTACGTGTGTGTGTTTGGGGGGAGTAGGGGAGGGGGCGGTGCTCAATGATTTATTCATTAAGTTCACTAACCAGAAGCCTGTGTTTGTTTGTTGACCCTCGCCAGTAAGCTAGAAAGACACCTAAATCTCCTCTGATCATCTCATCATCTCTTCACCGAGAGGCAGCATAATGTGAGTGTTAAAGTTACACCATTCACAATGAACCAATCATCATTCTGTACGCATGAATTTTAACTGATGACTGCAACAACAACAAGAAAACAAAAAAAAGCTTTCCCTTACAGCAATTTGAGTATTCAGACAGAGGAGGCTGAAGGAGAAATACTGCAGAGAGATTGCCATGCCCAAGAGGTTCTGGTTCCTGAAATAAGATGATGATGTAAAAGGGGTCAGCTGCTAATCTTTATTCCCAGAGTAAAGCGCTCATTCATTATGTAACAGTTTGCATTTGTATTCAGGCCACAGACCCATGGTGCAGAAACATTCAGAGAGACACTCATAAAAAAACATCAATTTATTTTTACTTCTACTGCTCCCTTCTTTGCTCTCGCTCTAATCTAATGACAAGCTACTCATAATAATAAAAAAAAAGATAGAGTGAAGAAGTCTTTATTATGCGTTGCTTAACAAAGAGATGAAGAGAAAAAAAAGAGCCTCAGATACGTATTATATCAATAATGAAATCTTTTTGTTCAGATGTACCATCAAATATTTGCTTTAAAAATAAGCTGAATTCATTTTTTTCCCACTGGTGTGCAGAGACTGTTCTTTAATGTAAATTCATTTTTTAACAGAAATCAATCATAGACTGTTAAGAAAAGAAAGGGCCTTAGTAAATATATTTTTCAATCTCTGAAGTGTTTATATGCTCCTTTCTGCAGCACTAACCTTAAAATTCTGCAGTGTTTGCCAAAACAGATAGGCTATCATATTAAGCTGTACGAGCCAAATGAAACTCTGACTGTCTAGAAACACAGCCTCATATTTATTTGCTCATCTGAGTTTTGAGAACAAAACTCCTTTGCTCCTCTCTTGTAAACATAAAAGATGAACTTTTGTTATTTTGTTATCATATTTCCAAACAGTAGCTCTTTCTTACTATCATATCTATAAACACTGGCCTTATAAACAATCCTGTAACCATTTCAAAATACATAAAACCTTTATTGCAAGAAACACTCTGGCAATTGTTCTCATTTTTTATCTTCAGGCGAACAAATCCGCCAGTGAGGTGACAAATCTCCAATAGGCTTCCAAAAATTACAAATTATTCATTTAATTGACTGGGCTGGGGAGAATAACCCAGATAGCATGCGCTACTATCTCCATAGTGAGTGTATGAATGAGTATAAATGATATCCACTTAGACCAGATTAGAATGACCAACCTGTGTGTTAAGTTAACCATCTCTTTACTGGAGGATAACATCAGCACTGGCAGAAGCTGAGTGGTCCATAGACGACCCCCTTTCCTTCCTCATGCTAGCTTGATAAAGGTGCCTGACATCATCTGAGCATGGAAGCCTATGTATAACCAGGTTACCAGCTATCTTCCATCTGTAATTGAGAGCATGCAGCTTGAGTCCAAAGTGTATCAACAATATAAAATGTTGTTAGCCTTCCATCATGCAGGCTCTGATGGGAATTAATAGCTATCATCTGAAAGGAAAAGGGGCCTCAGACAGACTGGAATGGGGGTTGTAGTGACAGTGAAAGATGTTCCTCTGGAGTTATTGTTATTACTGCATAAAAGAGGGACAGAGAATACAGTTCATGCACATGCAGCAGCTGCCCTCCTGCTTGTGCATGGTTGCATAAAGCCAACTCATGTATACATCAGCACTCAAAATACAAACATTTCTCCTTTAGCTCCTGTTTGATCCCAAACAGTCTGCAGCCATAAGTGACAAATTATCTCTGAACTTTGGTAATTGCACCACATATAACAAACATAAGTCCTTCACCGCCCCCCAATCCCAGTTTTTTCAGTGTCATCTTCTCTAGTTCTCAGTGCAGTTTGACACAACATCTCCACACTGACCTCTGAGAATGATTTCTTGACATGAACCTGGCATGTGAGAGAAGACTTCGAGTAGATACATGATAGAAACCCATCTCCCGCCTTGTCAAACTATTTGCCCCCCCCCCATCACCACCACCACCACCACCTCAGCCTGTCTGTGCTGTGATCTGGGGATGGATTGTGGGACTGTGGAGGAGGAGTGTTCGTGGGTAGCCTCTGACTCACACCTGATCCCGCCGTAAGCAGTGTTGGGGAAGCTGCTTGAAAGCATTGCTTTGCAAGCTACATACTTCACACTGGGTGAAGTGGAACCCCAGCATAGCTACCCCAGCTAGAACCTTACCTTTGCTCAACTACGGATTAATCCAAACTCTTAGGCTAACTAGCTCAAAATCTAGCACCTTCCCAGCTATCAGATGTAAATGTGTCTGCCAATGTTTTCTAGATGTGTGCATTATTTCCTATCTAGTGGTGTGTGTGTGTGTGTGTGAATAAGTCACCAGCTTTGCCAAGTCATTGTTTTACTTCCTCATGAGTAGTTGTTTGTGCAGGTGAACTCTGTCAGCTCCCCTCAGGGGGCTACAACCGTCTGTCCATTGCTCATCTTGTGGTTTGATGTTGCCGTTCAGCTTCAAAAAGGTGAATATTTGCAGTTTGTGGTGGTGGTAGTATCAAAATTCACTTTATCAATTTTTTTTTTTGTGTGTTTTGAGGTGTGGCGTACTTTCACGTCTTCTCTGACTCAGACAAAACATAACAAAACAAAACAAATGGAAACAAAACAAAAACAAAACAAAACAAAAACACCTTTTTGAGGCAAAGCTCAAGGAATGTTGGCTTTTGTTATTTATACAATGTTCATCAGTCAGACGCCTACACACCAGAAAGTAGAGTCTAGGAGGAGGGGGGTATTTCACCATGCAAGATCATACAGTTAGCCAGGTAACTTCTAAAACTGCCTGCAGCTACCTCACTGAACATTTGTTAAGAAATAGGATGAATCAATACTAATGACTAATTGTATTTGCTCAAGCGTGGCTGTGGTGATTCTTCCTCAGGCTGAGGATTGGAAGGTTTGTCCTTGATGACTCCGTCACTCTGTAAGCAATGAGCAATGCCCACCTTTTGTCACATGCTACACAAAGGTCAAGGTTGCCATCAAATAGTCTTTTTTTTTCCTCAGGAAGGTTCATAGTCAGTAAAATAACCGAGAAGTATCCAAGTGGCATTCATGATAAGGGCTGGCTAAATTCTTTAGATGCTAAGGAAAGATGCTTCAGTGCTTCCTTTCTTATCTTCTTTAGCAGAGGCTACACTGGACCACTTCTTACCTAAGAAAAGGAAAAAATGCCGTGACCCACTCGAATAACAATTCACTGTTGCACAATTACATAGCCCAGTGTTTGTGTGTTGTCTTTTCCCTATGGATCTCCTTCAGTCTTTCATTGATTCTCATGGCATTTTCAATCAAGATCATGGAAAAGTCTTTAAGAAAAGACACATAAAGATGTAACTGTTTTGAATATATAAAACACTTCACAAGCATATGGTGGTGGCCTTTTTAATAGATGCACTGTCAGGGCATATCCTTGCATTAGCTGGATGAACCAAAATGGGGAGTGGCTGGTCAAAGGAATTCAATTAAAAACATTAAAATTAATTAGATTATATATATATATATATATATATATATATATATAGTTCACTACCCTGCAATGCTGGCCATGAGACCATTTGATTTGAAAAGGTAGTCCATCACTGTGGCAGTGGGAGAGGGGAACAAGGTTTACTATGTGTATTAAAAGTTAACATGGTCACTCACTGTATGGGTTTCATGATCCCACATCTTGACAAAGTATTGTAACCTAAATACACAGCTTTAAAAACACACACAACAGCTATTAGATAATTATTTTGTGCTCATCCACACACTAACAGTACTAATATCACCAATCAACATACAGCTCTTGAACTCAGCGAGTGTAAGCAGATTGGAACTGATTTAGTATTATAATAATGACAACCCTGTTTATGTCTGCTTGATGCGCACATGGCAGCCATTATTTACATTGGTCTAATGATATTAGATGAGCCATCCTTCAGTATTAATGAACACAACATGTTTGCAGTGTGGTGCAATGATAGAAATTTTTTTCCAACTTTTATTGTCTTTTCACAAAGAGGATGAAATGAAAACCTTCCACGTGATTAGAACTGCATTGTATGGATTAAAATGTACAATATGTTTACACTGACGGCAGGCGAGTCTGTGTGCCGCAGGCAGTCAGCAGTTTGTTATAATGGGAATTTTAGTCTTGTCTTGTTTGCCTTGGAGCTGAACAACTCCGGTGCTCTGCTTGTGTGTGCTCTAATTACAGACAAGATTAGAGCGGGCAAATTAAACTGCTACCAGCCACTGTTTGTAATTGCCACAAGCAAATGTTTGTAATTATATACAGATTGCTTAACTATCGATAATTAAAACAACAACACAACTTATTTAATGACTATCGGGAGATGGCACTCTGAAATTGACAAAGCAGAGCCGCAAAAATCACTTTCACCCTGACTTTCTTGCCTTTCCTTTCTCTGACACTGCTCTTTTGTTTTCTTACGTCTATTTCCCAATGCTTCCTCACTGTAGATCAAATGCCTTTGACTGAATTTGCTCCAGTTAAACAAAGACGGTAAAGTCTAAATTGATGGTATTGCTGTCACAGCGCTAGAATTTCCCCTTTGTAGTGTTTTCTGTGTATTGTCTATATGGAAACTAATATACGAAGGAGTTGATATTATTAGTTGTGCAACCATGAAAATAAATCCCCCACCTGTTGTCAGCTATTTGATACTGACACACAATATCCTGTTAAAGCAAGTGACCCTGTCTCTCCACTAGCTAATGAGCTGCTTTATGAGGCCATGTCAGCAAGCTACATACTAACACTTTCAACACTGCTGCAGCAAAACCACATCACTATAGCTTTTCCTTTAACTTTTCTTATTTCTACCATCATTACTACTAATACTGCTAGCACTGCTACTAAAACACATTTGCATGCAACTGCTGCCACCACTTCTACTGTTTCATGTGCACCAGTGATACTTATGCTCCGTCTAAAATAGGATCACAAGTGTTTATTTTCATTATAAATGTTTGTAATTCTAATTCTATTTTTAGAATAAATTTTAGTCTGAATAAATATTAAAAATGACATTGTCAATTAAACATAAACTGGCCAACTTTACACGAATGAAGAAATAGCAACAGGAGTAAATAATGAATGACATATTTTTTTCTGCTTTTTACTTAAACCTTTTTTTTTACAATTGGCTATTTTGCATGGCTTCAGTGTATGTACTTAAATTCATATTTCTTGTTTAAAGTCCACACAAGCAACAATACAGACACAGACTTGCAGTAATTCTTTTGTGAGAGGACAGTTTAGACTAGGCTGAACAGTATGAGGTTCTGTTCTGTGTGCCTGAGATAATGTCAACATACGATGCCTCTGTTTGCCTTTAATGTTTAGTATAAGCTTACTGCACTTGGGTGAAAAAGTGACTCAGACTTAAAAAGACCCATTTGCTGCCTTTAAGGCCAGTCCTTCCATCACATCCCATTACCTCCTATATTCATTATCCTCATTCATATTCCTTGGGTATGTTTGATTTTTATGTTCTAATAAGCCGGTCTTGATACGATAACAGATGGTGTTTCATTTTGTCATGGACTTGTAGCAAAAGTGCCAGGAGTTGTGATGTGTTTGATTTTATTAGAGATGAGATTTAGCACATACATGCTACTGCAACAGAACTCCCATTTCTCATCTGCACGAGAAAATGAAACTGTGATGAAATGTAATATAGTCCCCCTCAGGCAGAACTGGAGGGACTGGGAATTGCACCACAATAAATCTAATGGATATTACTGCACTCAGTTCACCCTCTCTCTCCTTTTTTTTTAACTCACAATTTTCTCTCCTCCTTTTACCTTCTCTTGTACTCTCTTTAACTGTGAAACCATGCACAAAATACACACACAAACAAACACACATACACAGCCTGGAATATACACATTTACATCTGCTTAAAGAGCCTGTGCCTGCTTCCACAAAATTTCACTTTATATTTACCATTAGATCCATTTTAGATCTTCCTAATGGATTTCAATTACCAGGTCTAAACTTGAAAGCTAATAAAGTAGATGCTTTTCTCTGCCCCTCGCTGCATCGTAAAAAGCATGACAATTCAGAGACAAGAGGGTTATATATGCAATTCATTATCAAAGCATTGTATGAAGAAATGGCTGGCATTGTGAAAACTTGACTATAAATATAAAGAATGGCAGATAATTGTGTTCATTACATTATAACAACAAAACATCGAAAGCCGTAAATGATGGCAGGGTATATATCACAGTGCAGTTTCTGTTTGTATCCCTTTTCTCCTTTCAACAATGAACTCTACAAAAAACACAGTAGCCTTACGTTAGGCTGCACTTAAAATATATGTACTGATTTTTTTTTTTGGGGGGGGTTGTTATTGAACGCATTTTTCATTTATTACTGTCTGAAAGGTTAGTAGAAGGACCAGCATGATGTGAATATGTTTTATCCAGCAAGTTCTCCATGTTCTTTCCAATAGAGGTTGTTTTTCAGTAGCGTCCAAAATGACTCATGAGCACTTTCTGATCTGGAACCTTAAAGGTCAAGGTCTGGGTAAATGCAGGTAACAAAATGTACTTGAGGAAGAAAAGAAAACCTTTTGAATTCTTGCTTATTTGGGCTAAATGGCTTCTACAGTCATATGGTTCTAAAAATCAAGATATATTAGAATCTTCAGAGACTGTCCCTTTTGCATGCAAATCTGAGTTACACACATTTCTGTGACTACTGTAAATGTGCACATTTGCCACATACGACTTAGCAAAGGCAGAATAATACCAGAGTCTGTTAGGACCTCCATAAACTGGTCCTGGATGACCCAAACTTCATTTCAAGGTTCATCACCAGTGACCAGAGTTGTCTGTCAGCTATGACCTAGAGACCAAACAGTAGTCTTGCAGTGAAAGAACTCACAGTCCCCAAGACCGAAGAAGATGCATCAGGTCAAGAGAGCATTTGTTGAGGTTTGCACTATAAATTTGTCACCCAGAGTCAGACCATTAAGTTCTACTTTGGCGTTCTGAGGAGACTGAGTAAGAACATTCAGCCCTATTGACATGTATTGTTATATATCATATTGTAAATGCTTATAAGCTGCACTAATTAATATTTTTATATGAACAAAAGGTCAACATGTGATTTATAATATGAAAGAGGTTAAACCATACTAAAAACCTTCAGATATTATTCCTTATCCCCTCAGCTCTTTAACGGTTTTTGGCATGTTTAAGCTAAATGTTTCGGTCTTACTGCCCTCAAAAAACAAACTAG
>JAQNCA010000001.1:19170826-19197010 GCA_029783725.1 Acanthurus tractus | reverse complement strand
TTTTTACTGCCATGTGCAAAAAAACCTGTGTCATTTTTTTTAAAATTGTCATTGCCATTGCAACAACTACCGGTAATTCAACAACCAGAGTAATGAGCATCTGACCTGTTAAAATGTAAGTTCAATAAAGCTAATGAGCTAGTGACAGTTCTGTCATTCAATGTTGTCAATGTTGTTATTTAACAATATATTCGCAAAGATATTTATGTCTAACTGAGGCCTGCATTTAAACGTGATCACAACCAAAGCTAATCCTATGTGTGGTTTGTTTAGGAGGCTGGTTCACAGAGGCAGAGAAGGTTTCTCCTTAACTATTTTTGAGACACAGGAGGGAAATCAAAATAAAATAAGTAGTTGAAATAAACCAATTCATTTTTTTTTCTTTCCATTAAAGTTAATCTTTATTGAAATGCTGATAAAAATATTTCAACAGTGACACCTGCAGGAAGGGCATGAGGGAGAGGAGCAGTCAGTCAGTCTGAAGTGGAGGTCAGGGGAAGACCTGGTATCTTATTAAGGAGAGCTTTTTTTTTTTTTTTTTACAATTTTAATGTACCTTTTTCACACTAAATTTTTATCAGCCAAAATGCATAAAGCGATGTTTGAAAGGAGAAAGTCCTGTTTAACCAATCAACGACCATAACACAATATTGCTATTGATGACATATTTAAACTTCTCTTTCCTGTATTGAAGAAAAGTGTCATAAAAAGGCATATTAGATAGTTGCATGATAAAAAAAGAGATACAAACTTCTAATTACAAGCTGCTTTAAACAATTACAAAATTAAGGCCTTTAAAACTGCAGCGAAATGCAACAGTTACTTAAGCTAAAATTCATTTCTGTTGTTTAAAACTGTTTTAACTCACAAGCTGGCGACTGAATGATGTTGTAATTTGTGCTTTACATTAATGTGTTCTACACGTTAGGCCTGTAAATTAAAAACAAGATCGGGAAAAAAAAAACTTTGTGTTTTCAATTTTTCTTTGAACATAACCACTGTAACATCATATAATGATTAGTGTTCCTCCTGTCCTCCCCAATTTGTTCAGTTGCAGCCACACTTGATTTGGACAATAACAGTGTAAAATGAACAATAAATGGCAATCAGATAACCACAAATAACTTTTCAGCCAGTCACTTTAATCACTCTGTCATTAAAGCTGTGCCAGTCACAGTGCCATATAATGACAGTCCTGCACCAACCTATTTCATTCAGATAGGAAACAAAATGGTTATTTATACAGCAAATATACAACATCACAACCAATACCACAAGTATCTTGTCAGAGGCCGATGATGCACCTTTTAATATGACTCCAGGTCTGTGGAGATAAGGTCCATCAGGCTTTTAGTGGTGCATAGTTTTAATTAGAAAAAGAATGATAGACATGCTCACTATAGACAGATACTGTCCAGTGTAATATGTGCATTCACTGTATCTTTAAGATATCATATATCCTACACTACGAATGATTGACTCTACAAAAACTATTAAACCAAAACCAAGACATTGTTGAGTAATAAGTGTTCTTAAAGAAGTTGGATGATCATGATGTAATCACTGATCTGATGTGTGTGACTGATTTAAAATTATTTCCAGCACTTCACGTGACAAAGGGGCTTTAGATGAAACACATGCAGGCCAAAACTCTGTAAGTAATCCATTCACTCCGAATTCACTTCCATGGTCAGCAGTGGGCAGAGCACAGGGATTCTTAAGGCTAGGATTTTTTAAAAAGAAAGACAGAGAGTTGTGCTTTCAGCAACTTTTCAGAGCTTTTCTATACTTTTACATATAAAAACAATGTAAAACAGAATATAAATCATATCAGTGTTTTTTTTTTAATTCCTAAAAATGTGCTTAGAGAGGGACTTAAATTCAAATTTGGTTTTTATTAATTTAATTATGATAAAAAGAAAATAACTTAAAATATTTTTTAAGTCAAATAGATCAGTTCCTTGACTGCTTTGCACATTTTGTACAAAAAATGCATTACAGATAATGAAGCAGTTAAAACAATTCAGAATCTTACAGTGAAATGTATTTCTAATTTACTGTCTGAACACAACAGGCAACGGTGAGCAAGACCTCACTTTGCATTGTGCGTGTTGCCAAGGCAACAGCATTTGACTGGTCTTTATCAAAAACAAGTGTTCGATATCTCCCTCAAAGTTGAAGGGTCTTCGATTGCTGAGCAAACACAAGGTCAATAGATAAAATTCACTTGAAACCTAAAGAAAATGTTTGGATTTTAAAAAAACCTCAGGGAAATCTGTGGCCGTCAACAATGCAGCCTCCTTAATACTTTCATCTCCTCTCTACCTGTCCATCCTGTTTCGTCCTCTCAGCCATTGGTTTCCCTTTTCAAAGGATCCACAGTGCACTTTCTGAGATGCAGCTGAGTGCGCTCATTTGCATTTAACAAGAGATCAAGAGTAAGTGGCAGACACCTCTTGAAATTCATCTAATTTGCTCCATAAAACCGTTGCAACCATGTAATTCGTCCCATATTTCCATTGTAATATGAAGAGCTGTCTAGGATTGCTATGAGCTAATTCAGAACATTTCATTCCACATAATCAGTGAAATAATTTGATTATTGATCTCTCTGAATAATGTGTATCAGAGGAGGAATAAATTAAGTAGCTGCCCAATAAATTACCTTTTCCAGCAGTTAACTTTTAAAGGCATTTTCAATCAAAGTCTAATGTCGCTTGTGGCATGATAAGGCAGTCTCTGGAAGGCAGTTCAAATCAATACTAGCTGTTATTCTCTATGTTAAGACACTAAGGCTTCTATAATTTCCAATACAGTGTAATGCTTGTTTACTTTCGTCTTCTACTGAAATTGATTCATTTGCGGATCAAACTATTCTTCTGTATTACATATTGGATACTGGCCAAACATGTTATCTTCTCCAGATATTGTAAAGACTGATATTCCACCTCAGCTGAAGAGTAAAATTAATGCCAAGTATAACCTGTTGGTTTTTTGTATAATTTATTTAATGATTCACACCATACCAATGCAATTTTTTATTGAAATCAATTTTGTTTTCATGACTAGGTGCTTATGTTATGTTGTTGTTTTTTTGTTATGTGCACATTCTCTATTGTCTGCCAGTGACTAGCCATGACATTTAAATTCACTGTGGTTTTTTTTTTTTTTTGAAAAGGGGTAAGACTTTCCTACCCACTATGGTCACTGATTTTTTTTCTTTTTTGCATGCATTGCTTTAAAATACACTTAAATTAGATTACTACCCTTTAACAGTTCGATATTAATGTCTAATACTACACATAAAACAATAGGAAGAACAAAAAAGTCAAACCCAGCCCTTTATTAGTATCTGGGGATAGTCCGTTTCCCCAGGGATACACACAGTCTGGGCTGGACATTCGCATGCAGATGGCTGGATCTTACAGCCAAAACAGGATGTTATATTTGAGCATTTCTTAGTTATAATGTGTGGAGGCAGTTCTGAATATTTTGCTCCAGCAAAACATATTCAATAACCTTCTTGTTTTATTTCTCAATGCCAAGAACAATGAAAAGTAATTCAGCTCAAGAGGCAATCCAAACATTGTTGCATTAGCATGAATATCAAACAATCTTCTGTTTTGATGAAACAACTGAAAAACAATCGACCCTCTCCTTCTAGTGATTATGGAGAAACTGTTCAATATGCACTGGAGTTAAGAGAAGGGTCAACCCAGCAACTGATTTCTGTCTATGTTCAATGCAAATCTTTTTAAGTTCTTATAAAGCTTGTTTTTGTTTGCAGTGATAGTAACTCAGTCTTGTAATTTCTCATGATTTATGATGGAATAAAAATAGCTATGAGAACAAAGACCCACTGTGCTTAGTTATTTATTACTTAAAACATCAACAAACATGCACACTATTCAAGAGCAAGATCACATGCTAGTTTGCAGTTATGGGTGTGTGTGTCTATGTGTGCATGTGCATGCGTGTGTGGGTGCACGCGCGCATGCATGAGGGCGGGGTAGTAAAGAGGGGGTTAATCACCCTTGTGAAAAAAGGAAAACCTACAAACAAAAGCACTGAAAGGCTCTTTCATATGTTATCCATTGAAATTTGGTGAATATTCTGTCACCGTGCTTTTGAAGTGATTGCTGAGCATACAGTTCAGAGAAACGCTCATTTGGGCCACTGCCTCCCCAGTCTTTGTTGTCATCTTCATTGTGCTTTGCTGACCCTGTGCTTTTCTAAAGAGCAACATCCCACACCTCCGATTAATGCCTCATTAGGCCTGATACTGGCTGTGAGCAGGGGGCGGCGAGCACGTCTCACGTCTATTTAGGCACAACTCCCACAACCAAAATTTCACCACAGAGGAGAAATTATTAAGAAGCCCCAAACCTGGGTACTGTTTAACTCTCCTTTTCTCACACCCTCCACTTTGTAGCAGGGCCAGAGTGCACCTTTGGGTCTTTTTATTTGTTGAGGCTTATCCCCAATCCCTCATGCGATTGTCTAACATTTCTATGCTGCTTTCAATCACGTCAGCCTCCATGAAAAAACAAAATTGACTCTTACGTGACCAGTAAATGTGAGGTTTAACTTGTGCATTATTCCATGGCCGTTAACGTGCATAAAATATAGTGTAAACTCTCCTGAAAAGGAAAATCTTTTGTCGTGTTGAATAATCGTTTCCAAATGCAAGATACTCGTTGGGGTCAGTACTTTATTCTCTTTCCTTTATTTATTCTTTTTTTGTGATTCAATGTGTGTGTGCGTTTGTGTGTGTATATTTTTTGATGTCTATGTATATTTTTAAAAAAAGTAGGTTTTTGATGTATCTTCAAAATCACTGAATTTCCTTTTTTCTTTAAAAAATAACAATGAATTGTGTCCATCTGGATTGAAAAAAAACTTTTTTAGGTCTTTAGTTTTCAAAAATTAATTAAACCCCATGATGATCGTTTTAGAAATGCCCTGAATATATAATAACATAGAGCGTCTTTTTTTTCTTAAGGATTTTAACTAATGCACACCAGTGCACCGAAGTGAAGAACATATTATCCCTCAGCATTGATTATATTGTAAAAGTCAACTGTTAATTATTCTTCCCTCCTTTGCATTTTGCTCTAGGTAATTAAGCATTATCTTTCCATTTCCAGGGACAAGGTCTCATGTAATATTATACTGTTTGATTGTATGCATCAGTTTCATTTTTAATGTACCAGAATAGAGCTGTCATTTATGTATCTCCTGTGCCCCTCTGCTGTTGTGCTCCAAGGAAAAAGAATCCTCTTTTTTTTAACTTTTCAGATGATCTATGAGAATTCTTATTAATCGTATTACCAGTTAGTACCACCCAATTTCTGCTTGATCTCTGGGGAAAGCTATGTATGAAGGTTGCACTGGTGTCTGTTGAGGGAGCACACGCATGTGCAACAATGAATAATGAGAGTGTTGGTGAAAAACTGTCAAAACGATAAAAATAAAAATTCTAAATTTGTATTATTACTGTGGATGTAACCGCAAGCTACACTTAAGTGTTATTTTCAGAAAATTGCAAAGTGGATTTGGGTGCAGTCATCGTCAAGTTAACACAGCAGGAGAGTAGACCAAATAAAATCTGCAATGAAGTGACAACAACAGATTTATACACGGCTCAATACCATATATTATCTCCGCTGATGTATATTGATCGGACTGTGACAGGTGATTGGTTGGAGCCGCCATGTTGTTGTGTTGAGAGGTGGCTGTTCCCTGCTCAAGCAGCTGTCCTTGCGAGGATCGTCTGCAGATCACAAGCACACTATCTGCTCTCTACCTGAGAGCAGCTTCCACCGCACATAATCATAATTTTCTTCATAACCAGTTCTTTGTTACTTGGAAACATGGTTGGCAATATATTATTATCAACTTAAAAAAAAAAGTGCGGAAGTGAAGGAATAAGTTATATCGCCAAAAACAGGATTCATATCCTAGTTGCTTAACTGCTGTTGCCATGAAAACAAGTACGGCAGAGTGGCTGGATCTCAAAGTAAACTTATACAAATTTGTGACTCATTAACAAGCTAAAGGTTGAGTTGATTATTAACCAAAAGAGGAAGCATGCTTTTATTATTGTATGGAACTCAATTTCATCAACACAGTGCATGTACACAGTGTGCTGGTTACTCAAATGGTCTTTAAAGCTGCTCTCTTGTACTCAGTGTTTCAAGTAATAAAAAAAAGATAAGAACAATGGGCCATAACAAGTGTTTTCAAGCAATGTAGAACATCCAACAACCTCTGCACAAGATTAACATCCAGCACAGCGCTATTCACAAGGGGACTACTTGAGCGGTGCCAATCAACAGCAACTCTGGAGCATGTTAGAAAAGATTACAGAAGTCAAATGGCCTTTTCTCCCATTGTGACTGTTAAACTGATCTTGACAGCCAGTCATAGACGTTGAATCCGTGCTGCCTTCACCGCCCACCAAATCTATAAACTAAGGCAAGAAAAAATCTTTGAGGTGTTCGTCTGAGACTGGGGGCCCTGAATTTCCCCCCTAATCCCACCTCCCCTCCTCTATTCATAAGAATCATAAAAGCCATGGCTCAGTACTGCACTGCATTATCCCCTTCTTTTTTTTAGCCCTGGTGGTCATTTGTCGTGTGATTAGCGATGAAAAAACGAGCCGAATGTGAATTAAAGAGAAATAACAGCGTGGTGAATGACCTGGATGTTGGTCAGGGGGGGAGGACGAGGGGGCCAGGTCTGTTCCAGGCAACCATGCTCACCAGGACCCAGACAATGGACCCCATCGACCCTGATGCAGCTTGACATGTGAATGACATGCTGAATGGTTGCCATGGGAACAAATGTGTTGAATTTTATGCATGCATATTCTGTTTTGATTTCTCCCCCTCCCCCTCTGTCCTTTTTTTCATGGCTGAGGAGATTTGACTAATGGTGTGCTGACTCTAAACAGTGCACTGGATGGGGCTGCACAGGGAGCCCCCTTTTTCCACACTTCCACCGGACATTGTGGCCCAGCTTAATGTTAACGCCTCGGAGAGTATTAGCTTAGCGCAGCTAGAGCTCCAGAGGAGATGAGTTTGTGTGAATAGACAGAAGTGCATTAGCTCTGAGAGAAGGGGGTTTCCATTGCAAATGATCTAATGACAAATTCTCCAGCCCACTTTGTTGGACCCCATACCCTGTGGATTGCTGTGGATTTTTTTTTCCATAAGCAGCTGGGATACTGCATGAACCATAAAAAGCACAGTTGGGACTTTGTTTTACAATCCATCTATTTAATGTCTCTTTCTGTTCAACACATTTGACTATGCAGGTGTTAACTTCTCAGTAAACATTTGTATGTTTGTAATAAATTGCTATGGATTGTCTTTTTTTTTTAATATTCAATCCAGGATTTTCTACAAAAGCAGGCACTGCTTTGGTGTTTTTCATACCAGTGAACTCTTACTTTATTGGTTTTTATTTCAGGAGCATTTCTGTAGGTGGTGCTCATTTCTTTTACTGCTCTGCCATGATGAACAGCACTAGTCATGCTAATTACCCCGTTCTTCTTCGACTATGTTTGTATAAAACATAAAACACACCACTTCCAAAGGCACCGACTTTTTTTTCCCCATAAAGGATCCAATCAAACACTGAGTGTACACAAGAGCAAATGTAAAAACTTCAAAAGATAAGGCTGATGTTATTTTATACTCTTGTTACCGTCAACTAATCTGATAAAAAGACATAAGAATGTTTGAATCTGTCTCTCAATACTTTTTGATATGTGGCACCTGTAGTGGTTTCTACTGAAGATTAAATCATTAAATAAAAGGTCAGAAATATGCACCGTCTATTTAAAAAAATTCAACAGGGCAATGTTTTCACACATAGATTTTAAACAGTAGTAGATAGCAGACTTGCTGTAGTGCTTTCATTTACAGCAGCAGGAAAGTGTGTGTGGATTTGACTCAAAACAAACGACAGTAGCTGTGTTCAGCAGTGAGGCACATTGATGCTTATAAAGAAACAAGATATATTAGGCTCCAGATATTAGGACATACCCTTAGTTAGTAGGATCAGTTTATTGCAGGTTTTTACAATCAGAAGACCATCATATCACCATACTAACCCTCTAATTAGCACAAGTAGACAGTTTTTTTTAGCAATACGACTTGGCAGGACATCTTAATCTTCACGACTATTACAACTAAATTTAACCAGGTCTACCACAGTAAACTACTGAGTTTCATCAGGTACTAGCAATAAATGTGAATGAACATGAAAGTGTCTTTTTCCAAAACCAGATGCACAATTGTGTTGAAAATGCAAGCTCTAATCTTGTACTGCACACAAGTGTTGAAACCTGGGAGTGTTATTGGAGGTTAATATGTAATGTATTGTGCTGCCTGTTATCAGGAGTCAGATAACCTATCTTAATGCTGTGATATATTTAGACTATGACTTTTTTTTTTCTTTTTTTTTCCAGCTTGTATTTAAGCGCAAGGACATCAGCTTTGTTTTGTAACTTAAAAGGTGTATAGTTTTCACAGACACACCGGATCCTATTTGTGCGTTGACTGTGGGTTACCTCTTCATGAGAACAGATTAAATGCTGTTTGGGCCCTCACAAAAAACCCATTGATGAGAGGGAAGAATCATCACAATCTTGAACAACACTTCGATCAGACACCGGACACAATGAAACCACAGCATTTGAGGAAAATAGTCCTGCAATGAAACTGACATTTGAGACATTTTTTTCCCCCCTGCACCAATTTATCATTTTCACTCCTGGATAATAGAAAGCAATCTTCCAACCCATGATTACACTTCCAAAGAAACCATATTCCATGTAAGGTAAGACATTCTCTGTGGACAGGATGAATATCTAAAGTGCCAATCATGGAGTGTATACACTCCAAAGCCAATAATGTAAAAGGATACATGACAGTGCATCCTCTATCTCACTGAGGAGGGAATAAATATTCTGTATCAGCAGCAAGAGTACACATATCACAGCACAGCAGTGACCTGTGGAAAATACGTTTCTATTGTTGCAGTGCACACACCTCACCACATTATGTTCAGTCCACTTCACAGATAGAGCTTCACCGTGATCGTTTTAGCTTGTTTCCGAGGCTAAAACTACATTCATTCACATTTTTTCAATGCATATGTGAGAGTTTTGATCCCTCATTTAAAACATATGAATCAAGCTGCTATTTAACATGTAATGTTAAGTGAATATTATATTAAAAAAACATAATGTGAGCAAAATTAGTCCTTTTTAATGTAAAATTAGGAATATTTAGAATATTTTCTCTGACTGAAAGGCTTAATAATAAAGTTGATGAAAGTTGTTTTTGGTAGCTACAATCATATCTTGTTTCACAGTGTGTAAAACACATATACAGACCTATAGTTGAATACAAGTTAATATGTTACATTATTAATCATTAAAGTTTTATTTGATAGTGTTCAGAAAAAGCACCACTAGAAATTTTTCATATAGTTTCTCAAACAGTTCTCAGAATTCACTTACTTAAGTTTTCATTGAAACAATAATGATCTGCTCTCAAGCAGATGATATTCCAAGTTATTTTTTCTGTCATACAATTGGTCACTTAGATTCTGCTTACATAATCCCCTTAAAACTAGCTGTTCAAACTTGCTTTATATTTTGGTATATATTTCAGCAATCAACCTTAGTCATTACAGATGTGTGTTGTGTTGATGCAGACAGGGAGGGAGATAGAGGGAAAGAGAAATAGAGAGAAATATAGGGGGGAGGGGAAGAAGGAAGAGAGAACACACCACTGAATGTCCCAAGCCATTAGAACAAGGGATATTTCTGGTTGACTGAGCAATTCATTCTCGACATGTCACATTGAATTTCTTCCATTATAAAACACTGCTGCCTTCTCCACTCCAAAGGCAGATTGCCTGCACCTATTTCACCCAGTGAAATATTGCTTCTCCCCTCAAACAATCTTTTTCATCCCAAAGTTGTGAAAAAAAAATTTGAAACAGTGATTATTCCATGTTGCACAGTGCATGGGATATTCTTTGGCTTTTCCTACTTTTACTGACTGCAAAAGCTCATGCATTCTATTTGAACATGCTCTATTCAAATTTGAGTCCATACCGCATTTATGTACATAGTGCATGTACATCATCATCAACTTTGATGTGTCCCAATATTCACTGTCACATGGTCCCTGCTTTTGGTTCCATTTTAGGTGTCATTGACGTGTTATCAGATGCCGCAGAGACAACAAGAATCAATTTGTTACTGTCAGCCTGTATAGAGCTTTGTTGCTGAAGTCAGAGTTTTACAGTAAATCTATTTGGTGACATACGATGTAAAGAGCAGGACAGAGTCTTTTGGCTGAGCCAGTTGTATGATCTCTCATCCTCAGCTGCATCTTGTGCTTAGCTCCAGCACTTCACAAAGCCCTGATACGGGAAGCCTGACTTTGCTCTGTGCCTCCGACAGCTCTGACAGACCAGCAACAGAGATTGATGTTGCCCAGATAGAAAATAGAGGAAGAATGACAATTATGTCAGGCTAGGAGAAACATGTGTCTGCGCGCTGCAACACAAAAGGCTCTTGCTGCATTGTTATCGTTCTCAATAACCTAAGGTGTGTTCAGAAGTAAATGGATTGTCTGTATAGAGCATTTCATCCTTTATATCCCCATTCTCTTCTCTTCTCTTCTCTTCTCTTCTCTTCTCTTCTCTTCTCTTCTCTTCTCTTCTCTTCTCTTCTCTTCTCTTCTCGGTTTTAATCTTTATTTTTTGTCTCTGTCTAGTCTTTTGTTTTGTTAATTGCATTGCTTCAGAGAGCTGTAATTCTTGATTCAATTCTGTGCATCAAGAAAGGTAAAGCAGCAATTAACCGTGTCACAGTAGATCTGTTATTTATGTACACCAATATTTCTTGCATCCAGCTCATGTCAAAATACATACTCTTCTTATTTGAATTGAAACTGAATATCATAAATATGTATGAAGCTTTAGCTCAAGTCATTTCAGCACATTTAAACCAACTGCTCTTTCATTGTCAGTCACAGACAACATATGTAGGCCTTGTGGTCCACATGCCCCATATAGAAAATGATCTTAAAGCTATCATTATTGCAAATTTAAATTCCTGCAGCCCATAACCACTCTCTTTAAAACCCGTTTCACATTCCAATGAAAGGTGCAGCATTGTAAAAAACTTGTCCTCTGTATACTGTATACTGATTTCATTTAGAGGCACTGTACAGCTATTCATGCTTCAGAAAACACAACCATTTATGAGGAATTTAACAACACAGTCCAGTGCTTGTCCAATCGAATAGAGTTGGAAGGGATGAGAGAGTTTGTCAGGGCCCTGGTGAGTCTACACTAATGGAAATGACAGTTTTGGAGAGAGACAGTAGAGGGGTCATGGCTCGGATCCAGCCACCCCTCTGTTTCTCTCCTGTCCAAGCTGGCTGCCCTCCTGAGCCTCGTCTCGCACAACTTAATACGATGCTTCACTGAAAACAGTGCATTTGTCCTGACATAATTACACTGTGGAAATCAATTACACTGGAAAAATATCAGTGGTGGAAATCATTAAATTGGTTGTCACCATGCACCATCAGCAATTAGTTTTGACCAGTTAACTGACTGCCTGCTCGTGTTTATTTAAATGATGGTCTGAAGTTGTGTGATGTTTGCTTTGCTTTACATTGGGAAATGGCTTACTTTGAAAGGTTGCATGACATGTCATTTATTTGATGGCAGTATACTCCTTTTCCCCTTCTGCATGGCAGTTTAGGAAGCAAGACGCTGTGAGAATTGAGCATGGAGGATTTGGTTTGAAATTAACTGCTTGCTACAAATCAAAGATGTGTCACTCAACCATGGACAGCGCCTGGTTAATTTATGAGCCCAGAGATGAGCCTCTTTCTCTTCCAGACTCATCTATATCAGCAAATGGCACATTTATATTCAGCAGAATATGAGGTTACATTTTGTTTTACACCTGTGTTGACATTTAATTCAAAAGACAACGGCCAAGAGGGCAAGGCTATTCTCAGACCCATTTTAATGTATTTCAACATTCAGCCATCATAAAAATGAGCCCTGATTTTATTGTGATAATGGAAAAGTAGACTGGAAAAGTGGATTTGGAATTGGTTTGCACATAATATCTTGTGCTATAAAAATGAGATTTGCAGCCATAGGGGGAAACAAATCAAGATCCTTTCTTCAGTTATTGGACCATGGAAGAGAAAATGCAGTTATTTTAATGTAGCTGGAAAATGATGCTGTGTTCATGGTGCCTGTGCACTGTGTCGGTCTTGGTGCTCAGAGCATGAGGTGATTGACAGGCAGCAAACATTCATGTGTAAAAATACAGTTTTGGAGGAACTGAGAAAGTAATACATGTTCTCTTCTTACCAATTTAGCCAAATCTCTTTCAACTTGCAACACAAAATTGTGAAGAAAATTAAAATGTAAAATCATAACAATTGGAAAGAAAAAAAACACTGAATATGTAGCAGAAGTTGAGACCAGAAACAATTTGTTTGGATCCACCATTTTCAAACCTACACAGAGTTATAGACTGAGCAGGTTCCAGCCTAGAGTATATCTATTTGTATGCAATGGGCAAAATGTAGATTTAGATTTGTGTCTCAAGGCAAACAGCCCTCAAGCAGCACAGTATTTCATTTCATGCTGCGCATTCAGTTGCAGTGCAGCATAAATATTCATGAGGATTCCTCAAAACCCATGATATAAACATTAGAATATGGTCAGTGACAGGCATTGGAGAATGGTCACATTGGATCAAAAAGAATAACCTGTCTTTGATGCTGCAGAAGTATCAGCATTATTACTGTGATTAGAGGACATACATGAGACAGAATAGGACTTGTTAAAGCACTTCTCCCTCTGTTGCTCTTCCTTCAGACTCAGTTTTGCCATAAGCAAAGTAGAGTTCTAATAGGCAGGGAAGATTAGAGCCCTCTGTGGTAACCCAGCTGGACCAATAATGATCTGAGGTCAATATCAATTTACTTGGGTTGTCAGAAAAAAGAAGAAGAAGGCCATACATTTTGTATATGTGAATCTGGATGCACATTTGATGTCAAGCAGATGTAGAGATATTCCACTGGATAAGTAAAAAACATTAGAAGTTGGTGGTGATTGACAACAAGCCTGGGGATGGCCAAATGCTGTATTCATCAGATTCATCCTCTTGGTACCTTGGATATCTGTGTTACTTTTCATGGCAATTCATTGCAATAGTTAACTGTCAAAATCTTTCAATAGAAACCGAAAAATGTCAACAAGCTGGACCCGGAACAATAAAGTTAGTAGGACAAGACTTCATGTTGTCACAGTCCGTCCAGTGGTTGTTGAGTTATTTTAGTCTGGACCAAAGTGGTAGACGGACCAACCAACAATTCTGATGAATCTGTGAGCACTACGTCTGACTCTCACTCTGAAAACTGGAGTTTGTGTCCTGTCACAGACCTGAAACAAAACTTTTGTTTTTTTAAAACCTGAAACCACAATCTCCTCCAAATACTGGCTGTTCTTTACTTGCCTCTTTGCTAGTATTTTAGATAATGAAAATTGTAAACACCAGCACTGGTCCAATATATGTTTTGTCACTGAACATAATCACTGTTATACAAGATTCAAGATTTTGCATAGTGACCATAGTATAAAAGCTCCGGCTCTGTGTCCATGCTCTTGTGTACAGAATACAATATGTTACGTTTCGCAAGTTCAGTGGCACTGTGAATGTAATCAGGTTAATAAGAATGTGTAGACTGTGCATTAAATAACACTACATGCATTACCATACCAGTCATTTTTCTATTCACTTCCTACCTTCATGGCGGTTGACACTCATGCTGTGCTGAGAATAGGTTAAAGTCTATGTGACTGTTTTCTTTGTGTGATAAGGTGACAATTACCCTGTGAACACTGTAATTCGCGTGTGTAGCAGAACAAAGACCTACTTCTTCTCTCTTAAGACCACAGGACAAACAAAACAGAAGTTTGCCCCGACATGTTGCAGAACAACTGATTGCATTTTTTATAAATAACAGCCGAGAACTATTAATCATCATGCAGTGGACATTCATTACAAAAAACTCATTAAATGTTGCTGGACCATTTAGAATAGGTGCAGTGCTATGGAGCACATTTATAATATTTTTTTTAGGAGATAACCTTTCTAGACTAACAGATGTTCTGTCAAAACACACAATAATTAATATTTTGGTGCACCGGGGTAGAAGGCAGCAACCACACATGGAGGTTTAAATGCATCTGTTTTCATATAAAATTGATGGTTCTGATTATTTTACCTTTTTAAAAAATACTACTGAAGACCAAACAATATGTAATAAAAGTAATTACATCTACCAGCCAATCAACATCCTACATCACAGCAACATAAGAATGGATAAGATTTATAAATTAATGAATTAGATGTATCTAATTTAGATTTACATTTAACAGCAAATTCAAAGAGTCAGTTTACCTAATCACAAAGAATATAGTGCATACATACTTCCCTGTTAATTAATAGTATTTCAAATATATTGGCCAAAGCCTTGGAGGAGGTGACACTTCCCATCACTGTTCAGCAGATTTTAAGGGAGCTCTTCTGAAATGTTTACAGCATTAAACAGTGACATTTGATAAGCTCAGCGGCAACATATTTTCCTTGTCTTCCATGTCTGTAGAAAATAGTTTCTGATGAAATCTGCTGACCGTGATGCAAGTTCTGGAACCTCATCTATGTGCTGTTTCTGCTCGGCATAAAGAGCCATTTAGGCATTTATGCAGCGTTAAATTAATGAATCAGTAACTTGAGGAAAGCACAGAATTTATCCTGTGCAAGTGTGTCATCCAAAATATAGAAAAGGTGTCTAAAATAACTGTAATTCACTCAAAGTTGTAGCTGGTTTGTTTTGTTTATAAAAAAGTGAAAAGTAGGTTTTAATTGTCTACGTGAAGGCAGTCAGTCTGTCTTTTTCATGGCTGTCTACTAATTAAGTATGAGTATTAATCTGAGTTTTACTCACTGATGGAGCTTCTTTGAGAGGATGGGTTCTTGTTTGGATGTTTCTCTTTTTTTTCTTACACGGTGTTTCTGTGGACAAATTTAAAGAAATTAAACATAACGCTCAAAAATCCTGAGGAAATTGGCAATTATTAAAAGAAAACTGAAGCATATAATGTAATTACTTCCTGGATTTAAGAGGATGTCAATCAAGGGCATGTCTTAAAATTGCTTAATGGGATATTGAAATATACTCTTCCAGCATGTGGCACAGAAGCCAAGCGCTAATTAGTATGAATGACGAGTGCTAAGATGACTAATGCTGCTGAGGACAGGTTTTAATTGAGAATAATATAATGAGGTATCCCGCAGATTTGTCAGTATGCATTTTTTTTCTTACTCAAGCCAACTTGTAATGAAAATAACCAGTGGAGTTTCCAGCAAAAGGCTTTGTTTTGTTTTGTTTTTTGTTTTATAACTTAGCGCACTGGTGTCATTCTGACTCAAGCAAATCACTGAATTTTGTAAGCAACATTTGAGGACAGTAAACAACAAACTTAACTGTCTTGATGATACGTTTCAGTTCAGATTAACGTAACACAAACATTAAGTGGGAAGTGGAAAATCTTAATTATGAGCAACAAGAACAATAAAATGCACAATTCATGTTTTGCAGATGACATTTGAATACACCTACAAGTTTTCTCTGAATACAACAGTGTGTCCATCAATTCTACTAAAGCAGTAGCTTGAGGCATTTATTGGATTAAACATGTTTATGCGAGAATATAAGAGGAACAGATATGATTCAACAGTGAGAACATTAGCGTCATCGCTGTAGGAATAAAACAAAGCTTGTTTCCTGTTCTTGACTAATCTGCTTCGTTAATACTGACAAGTGTAAAACAAAATGCTGGTTAGAGGGAGTGAATAAAAGTGAGAGTAGGGGCTAAAACTATTGCATGACTAAAAGTTGGCCTTATTGAGGCAAAGCAGAGACATCAGTAGAGGCAAGAGAGACCTCAGCACCAAAGATAAGTGGTAAGCGATTCAGAACATCACAAGCTACCAAAGCTAGAGCGTCCCCCCCTCATGTGATGACCTTAATTCATTTTATGCTAGCTTTCATCTCCTAAACAAAGACTCATCTATAAAGTCTCCTCTGCCTCCGAAATAATTCATTGTCAGAATCCATAGCAGATGTAATAAGAATCCTGCTGAGAGTGAATATGAGTGAAGCTTGATGGGTCTTATTGCATACCTGGCTGAGCTACAAACCTTGTGCCCATGAACTCACCTTTCACATAACGAATGTTGCCGTCTGCTTCAAGTCAGCCTCCAACAACACCTAAATCAAATGCTATTTGTTGATTTCAGCCCTACCTTTAACACAATCACAATTTATGAAGCCTGTAATTAAGAAATTGGAAACATCGGAATTGGCACTTCATACAGTTTCCATCTGCTTTTTTGCTTTATTGGACACAAGAAATAATAAACTAAGGATTTAGCTTCTTTAGCTACCATTTTAACTAAGTTTATCACCTTTTTATTTCATTTAACTTCAGCTACATCTTCAATTATTTTTAGCACATTACTTTTTAGATAACTCACTCTGCACTTACACTTTAATTAATAATTAAATATTTTAAGCTCAAACATAAACTTCAGCTCGTCTCAGCAATTCCATTTTTCCCTGTGGTTTTAATTGCATGTTTAATTTCTTTAAGTGTTTGAACTATTTAAATGTAGATACAACACATTTTTGTGTTGTATCTACAACACAAAATGAAATAAAAAGGTGTGTTGTATCTACAACACAAAAATGTCAGCCCAAATGTCAGCACAAATTAGTCAGCCCTGTTCTTAACAGTTTCTTAAAATAATTTTACTTTTATGTTATCTAGTAATTAATTGGTGATGAAAGACAAAAGTATAACATGGGTAGCCACTCTCCATCGACTATATTCCTGCATGTGTGTTCTTTTTTTTTCACATCATGTTATTCACTGATACGTGAATTCAGTTTATTGTATGCATGTCACTGTCTCATTAAATGTCTGCCCGTAAATTAAACACCACATTTAGCTGTAGCATGCATATTTTCTCCATGGGTGATGGGGATAGTAATCATTACAGCTATGAGCATGACAAGTACCTGAGCATCAAATTAAACATGATTAAAATTGACAAAAGTGGGATGGAAAATTAGTTTTTTTAACACTTAGCAAATCTTCGGTGGAACATCAATGACAAACACGAGACTACAGTTTTTTGTGAAGATGTCACACACTGTATGCATCTCAGACCTAATATGAAGGAAATTGTAAAGTTAATATTATTAGGTTAATTAATTGTTTTGCATTTATTTATCTTTTGTAACTCCATATAATTATTCTGCATGGGTTTTATTGAATATGAGCAGGAGCCAGCAGAAGATAATTTGTTTTTTCATGTTACCAAATGGTTCCAGTGTTGCCAGGCAGAGAGGAAATGACATATGGTAGAAGAACATAATTCATCTGGCTGAGACACCAATACCTAACCATCAGAAAAGAAATTAATTCTGCTCCCCAGCTGCACAGCCAAACAACATTAAAAACGGGAATAAATAACAACAGCAACCGACTTCCACACAACACACTCGTGTTGTATTGAAAACCAAACATCCAATAACCAGGCTGAATTGGGAATGTAGAGGAGCTTACTTATCTGATATGTGGTGTGTGGGAGACTGCGTGGGTTTTTTTATGTGTCTGAATGTGCAAGAGTGAATGAGATTTGATTGGGTGGGCGTATCAGTGTGTGTAGTACGTGAAGGTATTGCTTCGTTATGCATGGAGGAGCCACTATCAAACAGGAACATGACGAAAAATGGTTTGCATATGCATCAATGTGTCCATAATTACAAAGCTGATTTCTTGGCGAGTATCATGGATTGTTGACCATCTCTAAGCAAGCACTGGAGAGTGTTCAAATGAGGATTATCTCCTCCAGCACAGCACAACAGAGTTTAGCACTGTATGTCATTGATTAAGCCTGCATACGTATATTACATGCCAACACACACCCCACTTGCATAGTGTTTTCTTCTGTCTCAGAACAAATGCTTAAATGCACCCACATCTAGGAAAAGCAAACACCATGTGAAAAGGTAAAGTATAGAATACACTTAATGTTTTTGCTATTATTTCCTCTTTGATTTTAACATCAGTTTGTTATTGGTGTGTGAAGTATTAATATTTGTCTGGCATAGCAATATTCACAGGTTAGAAGTATCAAAAAAGAACATTTGACCTATATTCTTTTTCATATCCACAAACTTTTTACAACAATTGAAGAAGTATTGCGTGTGTCTGACTTAAATTTGTAATTAATGAAGGAAACAGGTTCTCCTGACTGCAAAATTATATAAGAATACAAACAAAATATTAGCCCATGTGGTATTAGCAGAGTTACACTCCTAAAATACATCACCTTAAATAGTAAGTCCTATTAAACTGTATTATAAAACCAGGATGTAAAACTCATGATGCACCTAGGATGTACTGAAATGCATTTGACCACAATAACTTAAAACTGAAAATGTGACTAAAGCTGCAAGACATTTATAACAGGTACATAAATGAAACTTGTTTATTTATTTTTTTACATTTTTTTTTACACATATTCAAGAAGAGAGCATGCAGACGTTTAAGGATATCACTATTCTTGTCAAAATTTAATATCACACAGCATTTGTATTTCTGGTAAGTTCCACTATAGCACATCTGAGCTTTCACAAACTGTAATCCTGTTACAAAGCAGGTGGTAAAAATTTAACAAGTACCAAAAGCAGTACTGAATTCAATCCAAATTAACTCATTTTACACAATAGACCCTGGTTCTCCACTTCGACAGTCAATACCGTCACTGACACTATCACATCACAGATTACTGGATGGAGCAATGGTTACAATAGAGAGAATGCATAAAAAACACATTGTGACATATTTCAAAGCAGATATATAATGGTAAATAAAGAAAACCTGACATTTGCAGACAAATATTACATAACGGCCAAGCTTTCTTATGTATTCTCATGGTCGATAGCATTGATTTTCATGTTTATCCTGACACGTTCTTTCCACTCTGGAGAGCTGAATGTGACAGGTGAATGAAAAGACTCTTTTTGTGTGCTTACTGCACAGCGAGGAGTGTAGCAAGCATTATTTATTCATCTCTTTATTTATGAAATACTAGTCTCTAACCCTTTACAGTTGTTATGACAGTTTGTATCAGAAATTCATATTGTACATCATAATAATAATAAGCCTTTTTTCAACATAGACATTTTGGCATTACATGGCAGGAAAAGCACATATATAATTAAATGCATTAATTGTGGCTGTATTCCATTTAGCTTTGCATCTTCCAAAATATTGATGCCTTGCATGCCATCTCACGGCCATACTTTGCACATCATAAATGTACAGCTGCCTAATCAGACAATCTAACAGGAGATGGACTTCCATGGAGCCCAGGTGTGGACCTTTTCTTTAGTGCTGTGAATTACTTTTACTCAAAAATAATATATCTGATCTGATTCTCTGGAAATAACAGTTTCCAGCAGCCAGCTAGAAGTAACAGTTGTGCAGTGTTTTCTTGTGTCTGACTCAGAAACCAAAAAGAAAATCTTGGAGGGGATTGAGAGAACTGTAGACGGACTACATGCACTCAGCAAAAAAACCAAACAAACCAAAAAACAGCAAGGTGGTGAAATGCACATGGTTGTGTCATGTGTTTTGTATTGGGCTGGATACTCAAAGGTATGAAATATTGAGGCAGAAATGAAATTATAAAAACTACCTGGTTGAGTCATCGCTACAATATTAAACTTCAATAATAAATTTCAATGTTATTGATAAAGAGTCAAAGTTATGAGGAGTAACAATGATCAGTTGTTCATATTTTTGTCAGATGGTAACATTGAAAGGATGATGTCCTCTGTTTAATCCCAATTGGAGAGGGCTCAGTAATCAAACTATTGGTCAGTTTTTTTTTTTTTTTGTTTTTTTTTTTAAGTAAGGCTCCTGTTAAAGCCAGTCCCACTACAAAACACTGTGTCTTTAATAAAACTTGATAATGATGTTATTTCTGCACCTGGCTTACCATACAACTAAGCATTTCTGTTTGCCTAAACTTAATCACGTTGATAACAGGGCTGTCAGTTCAGAATAAACTCATATGCCTCCATTGTGGAAATGTCACAGGTTGTTTTTCAAGATACTGTTAAACTGACAAACTGTCATTTCATATGAGGAGGGTTCAGAAAAAAACAACTTTTAAATTCTAAAGTTAAGATAAAACAACATGTGTATTATTTTTTGAGTGGCCCGTAAGTACCACTTCCTTTGCTCTTGCCATTAGCAAGTATTTTCTCTCCTTTTTTTCTCATTTCTTCACAATAGACTAATAGGAAGATACAAAGGTGACTGCAATAATTGCAGTTCTTGTTTTAGCTTAATATTCACTTAAGTCTTGAGAAACTGGGGTTCATGTCAGCTTATGCTTTAATTTCCCTCTCCCAGTTATTTAATTCAATGACTTGTGTCACTGTTGTAAAATTTTGTTGCATGTATTGGTAAAAACAATTAACAAACTAACCAACAAACAAATAAAAAACAGCCATGATCCATATTTTCTCACACATTTTACTGTTAATTTTATTTTGTTGTGTTTGGTATTTGTTTATGTTTTATTGTGATTTGCAGATGTGTTTTGTTTTCTGCTGTATTGTTTTGCAATTCGTTAATGTATGCTGAGGTCTGTACAGTGATTTGCACTTCAGGGCCAACGTAAATAACAGTCATTAATGCAAATGACACAAGATTAGCCTATGCACTGCATGCACTTTTTAAAAGCACACAGCAGATTAGTCTCTTTTCAAATTTGATGCTCAGAAAAACACATCTAAGAGCCACGTGGTTTCACTGTCGGCTTTATGGCTTAATAAAATAAAATACGCATTAACATGTAAAACGTACTCCAGTAATTGCAATTAATTATCATATGCCAACATGTCACATGGACTTAAATGCAGTGTTTTCATGGGAGTGGCTTAGTGTGTTTGGGGAGTGGCTGGCTTGTTCACACATTTTGCCTTGTTCATCACAACGACAGGCAGAGCCGAAGGCTGGACTGGTGTACCAAAGTGTACTACATCACATTCACTAATTGCACCATCTGTGGAGTGTAGTTTTGCTTGTTTTACAAACCCTCCAATCGCTGCATTTAGCCGGTGGGCGCGTGCGACCAGCTCCACAGCTATCTGCTGCTTACTCCAACTGCTTCGCCAACTAGTTTTCTAAGTTGGAGAAATAAAACTTCTGAGAAAGACCGCGGAGGATACGGACACATTTTCTTGAGTACGCGTACTGATTAGACGTTCGGACTAAATTCGTGGTTATTGTTACGACTTCTTGTTTTATTTTCATTGCTCGTTTTCCTGCATCCAAAGGGTGGTGGTGGTGGGGGGGGGGGACGGCAGAAGGAGGTGGACCCACGCTCAGTCGCCGGTCTCGTGGCTTCTTTGTATACAGCAGCAGCTGTGTGTAATGCATGGGCACACAGCGTCTCCTGCACCTTGAGGGACAGCTTCCTCGGCACAGTCCAACCTCCATGTGGGCTACCTTAGAAATGAAGTGGCTGAACCAGGTATAGAAGAGGAATATCCCAACTTTTAGCCGAACCTTTTCCCCCCACGCCGCCGTTTCTCTTTTAGCCCAACAAAGCTTTGGGTCAGTTTCACCGCCTCTCTCTCTCTGTGTGTGCGTTTGGATTGTAAACGGCAGAAACAAATTGATCTCCGTGCAGAGTAGGCTACAACTACAGCTGCGCGGCTCCCTCACACGCACACCATGGATGTAAGATTTTATCCGTCTGCTGGTGGGAATTCTATTCCAGGAGATCCACCAAACCTAGATTTTGCCCACTGTTTGGGCTACTACAACTTCAATAAGGTAAAGAGAAAGCCCTCTGTTTTGTGTTGTAGCCTGTAGTTTTGTGTTTGTGTGACCACGCTGGTTGCGGAAAACCTGAATGCACCGTAATAACTCCGAGGTGATCCAGCCTTAATGACTGGAAATCTATCCGAAATGAAGTTGAACAAAAACTAATTACATGTTCATTTCCTTACTCGCCTTTACTTTCCCCCGTAACTGAATCCAATGCTTATTACTGTCTTTCTGGAGTTATTTCATTAATACTTCCCTCTCTTGGCACAAACTTTGTTGTTGTGTAATAGTGATGGAAATTAGAGCACAAAACAGGTGTAGAGGCACAGTGTCACTTTTGTCCTGTTAAAAGCAGCCACGCTGCACTATTAAACTCTCACCATAGGGATGTGATCCACAGTCATGGGCGCTGTTGGCTATACAGTTACATGTTCTTAAATATCCGTGATGGATCATTGCATCAGCACCCTACATTACAGTGTATGCAATAGAAGGTGATGATAGTAAGATACAGCCCAGGCTTTCCAGTGTCATATAAACTGATCAGCTAGACTGTGATCCTGTTTCATGACCCCCTTATATGATGCTATTAAATAATGTTGTGGGAACAGTTTGGCATGTACACTTGTGAGTGTGTTGCTATTTGTTATCCAAATGCAAAACATCTCTAAATCCTTCTCACCTATTACAACTTTATTTAGAGTATTTAACTAGCTCCAGCACAACAGAGTTGTTATTGGTAGCCTTTTAAAAATAGTGCTGAAAATGACTTATCTGACTGTCAGTTTATAACACAACAGATAGAAACACACACACGCACACTCACACACACAGGGGGAAATAGATAGCTGACTGATTATCTGTTCACTATGAATGCATTCATTGTCAGAATTGCCCTGTGTTGTGCATTTATCCAAAACATGGCATCAATAAACCCTCAGAATTTTAAACTAACAGAGGTAGCAAATTACATAAAACTGTTTTATGCACTCTTTCCAGGTCTGATAACCTGTTTTTGCATTGTTTACAAGTTGTTTTTTACACTTCCCGACATCTGTCTACAAGAAGCACTGTTTCTCAGTTGTGAATAAGAACATTTCTGAGGTATGACAAGTCTATTAGCTCTCAAACGAGAAGCAGGGGTTATGTAAAACACAGATGATAGTTTGTGAAATGTTGTAACACTTAAACTATTCAGCTCATTATTCATCGGGAGCATGGCTCCCTCACAGCCCAGCAAGAAGGAACATCACTGTGATAGACTAATGACACAACTGCAGAGTGCTGTTTTTATAAAGTTTAAACAATGGTGCCCCCTACATCCCCCACCCCTCCTCTCTCTTTCTCTCAAACACACTCACACACACATACACCACTCCCTCCCAAATTATTCAGTCTTATAGTACAGCTCTGTTTGCCCTTGCAATCTGATGCTGCTCAACAGTTACCAGGTTTGTCTCACTGTTTCATCAGCTCTTTGTCATGTGGCCAAGTTGTCATATGTGCCCAATTTCATCATGTCTTCATCAGCCTTCAGACATTTTAACTACATTGCTTTGAATTGGTGTAAGAGTTGAGTGTGATTTTATTTCTGCTCATAAATTCCCCAGGTCAAGTGAAATTTTCCATCTGTAACAGTAATTGGCCACAATGCAAAAGGAGGCAGAGAGCGAGAGGGAGGGTGGTGAGAAGGTGCTTATCCAGTATCTCCACCAGTTATTATGGAAAAGGAGAGAGAGAGAGGGAGAGAGTACAAAGCATGCATTTCATGCTAATTACAATGCCTTTCCATGGTGAGCAAATAGGCTCTTTTGCATTCATCTTTCAAATAATCCTCCAATTTATTTGAATCAGCTCACTGAAAGGTAGCAACATGCAGAGCGGTTTGTCATCCAAAAGATGTGGCTTGCTCACAAGTCAAACAGAACTGAAGCATTGCTGCTTTAATCTATTTATAAGCTGTCAAAGTACCCTTTGCAAACAGCAAAACTTTTACTAGATTCTTAGTTTTGATTTTAAGAGAGGCAATGCCCTTTCAAAATGCTGGCACAGGAAATGTTCCCTTTTAATGACAACAGAGACAGAATGGCCCATAGGCACTTTGACACATCAGAGATTCTTTTAAATTTACAGAAAAATCCAAACGAGTGGCACAAACTTAATTAGGTGCTGCAGTCATGACTAATGAAGCTGCCCATTTTTGGCACTGAGATGAAGGAGCAACAGCGGTGCTGAGGAGAAACATGCCAGAACTTTGCAACGCTCATAAAATAAATTTAGCAAGACAAATCACTTTCTGTAATCTTGTGGAATTAAACACAGATCCTTTATCAAAACTCTCCTTAAAGCAATGCAGATTGAAGGTGGGTGACTTGGTTGTCACAACAAGGTCCATTTTAAACTAACATGACTTGAGGTTAAACATGGATCAGCCATGCTAAAGGGCAAAACCCACAGAGACCCCAACTTTTACTGATGAGTAACACCTCAAGTTGCATTGTTTTCAATTTATCAGTTATAATGACTATGTTTTACTGGGTCTTGTGTTAAAAAACCCCCATCTGGTTGTAGTCAGTAAATGGATAAAAACTGCCTTAAAAAGTTTAAAAACTTTAGTTTTCACATTTTTAATTTCTTATTTTGGTGTTACCAGTGATGCAAGACGGTGAAAGCCATGTGGTTTTTCTGGGCAAGCTCTTCTGTCATGCACAGAATTAACTAAAGACAAGCAGCAGTTTGGGTTTGACTGGTCTTTGTAATTGTAAAAGTCAAATGTGATTGACTTTAATGGTCTCATGAAAGGGACCCAGTGTTATTCCCATATTTATGGCCATCTGGTCTATTTTTCTTTAGGTTTAATAATGTTTCAGATACAGTATTCATTTAGTGTGGGCTTTCATACCCTCCAGGCGCAGAGAAACTGAAATTACCAACAGATGTTAATACAAACCCTTCACCTGCACTGGTGCTAACACTTGAGGTTTATTTGCAAAATACAAGCACGGCTGAGGCATCGTAATTCTTTGTAATTGAGAATTTACCATTAGTGTGTTTTAATGGCAGTGTTGCAGAGGTATAAAGGCAAACATATGGAAAATGTTGCATCGTAGACAGAAAGGTGCAACTAAAGTAATCCTGTTTACTGTATTATTGTTGGTGTTGTAGCGCTGTAAGGGGGCAGACAGCTATTATAAGTAAAAAAGAATTTCGACTGGTAAGAATAAGTTAGGATTGTATTATTTAAAAAAAAACAGCTTCTTTTGGCCTAAAGATCTTAACTCTCTAATTTTCATGTAACAAACTCAATGTTTGTACCATCAACAGTTTTGATGTAGTCGCCAGTTAATGTGTATACAATCAAAAAATTATTACCTACATCGTTACTTATAGTTTTTATGATCCATGTCAGTGAGCTGCAGGGGACAGGCTGCACACAACCAACTCCTCCACAAGGGAACCAAATTTCCTGTACCCTGCTGTTGTATAGAAAACTGCCTGCACCATGTTCAGCATGGAGTCAAATTGCAGCTGTAATTATTATTCACTGGCTTGTTTAATAAAACCAGGTTTAATAGTTTGGTTATTTGCCTTGTAAACAGATACACCAGCTGCTCTTCTGCTGTATTTCTGACAAAGTAGCTGCTCAAAGTGGGTGTAGTGTTTTATTAAAGCACACTTGCTGTTACTGCGGTACCCACAGTTGTCACCAAACGACTAGGTCTAAATTTTAAGGATTACAATGCTAAGTACTTAATAACAATAATACACATCCTCTATTGCTGCAGTAATCTACTCCTTTACTCTTTAAGCTGCATGTTGATAAAGCACTTAGAGAATTTATTTACTTCTCGCTTTCTATTTTATCACCCTCTCACCTAAGAAATTAAAGACTAGATGGAAGGAAGACATACAAACTGCAAGACTTGAAAAGATGATGTAGAGCTGCAGCTGCAGTTATTGGGAGGATTTTACTGAGCCTGTTAAATTTAGTGTTAGTGAAACAGAAGGTGCTTGTGGTTTAACATGGGCCTAAAAATCCATATATATATATATATATATATATATGTATATATATATATGTGTATATATATATATATATATATATACACACATATATATGTGTGTATGTGTGTGTGT
>JAQNCA010000001.1:19148712-19170726 GCA_029783725.1 Acanthurus tractus | reverse complement strand
CTAAAAATCCATATATATATATATATATATATATGTATATATATATATGTGTATATATATATATATATATATATATACACACATATATATGTGTGTATGTGTGTGTGTATAGGTGAGTTAAAAACAACAACTTTTGAAGAACCAAGGAAAGTCAATTACTGTACATGTATAGCAACAAACCAATGGGCAGTAACCCCTTATTGTGCTTAAACCATAGTGGACTGGCCTCTTTTGTCTTGGTTGTCCTTTCTGCTCCATCGGGAGGGAAGGAGTTAACACTCTGCTCGACCAGGGGGCCTTGTGCATCTCTCCAGTGTACACAGCTGGTGCCATTTCATCACACACATTCTAAACATATCCAAACACAGCTTTAAATGTGTGTGTGCACTGATGCTGTGTGTGCGTTGAGGGGGTTGGGGTGTAACCTCAGAGGTTGTCTGCTTTGTCAAACTTAGCAGTTGATGGATATGACTTCAAGGTGCATGTTAAATGTTTAAATGCTCAAGACATGAATGGCTGATGTGTTGTGCTGAGTTTCTAAATTGTAGCTTGTCAGGAGATGTAGTTCAACAGATTTATTAAACACCTAATTTTCCCACTGAGATTAGAGTGTTATTTTTAGTCTGCCTGCTCGAAGACACACTGTACTTCGGAGTTCCTGCCTCTAAGAATGACTGCTCTGTCTGACAGGCTACACTGCACATTATGTCTACACAGGGCAGATGTTAACGTTTTGGTAATGCACAGCTCTCCAACTCCTGCATTATGTTTTAACACTCATTTCTGCTGAACAGAGACAGATACTGTTGGAAACTCTTTAAGTGTTTATGAAAATAGACTTTGAAGTGGTTCACAGCCCTTGAATTTAAGGAAGAGACTCAGAGTGGAGCTGCTGACAGCCTTGTATTGAACAATGAGCCTGATAAACACCATATTATTACAGCTGTCACTCTTTTTATTTTGTTCATCGCAATCACATTGAGATGTTGACATATAGCACATATGCATACATAAACACTCTAAATAAGTCCCTTTGAATGTGTTTCTGTTTAATTTCAACTTGTTTTAGCAGTCTTATCTGATGATCTGAAGTCTGAACCTGTGGGAAACACATGACTAGGTTGTGCTCTTTGTTTATGAGGTGGATATGACAAAGGCGCGGAAATCCTAGACAGACATAGACCATTACCCAGATCAGCACTCGTAAAGACCTTCTGTAATGCTGCCATCACTGCTCATAAATCCACTTCATTACATCTCCGCGTACATGACACAGCGTGGTTCATTTAGGCAGACCCTGCACTCTAAAGTTGTTTCTCTGCTCTTGGGATGTGGACGCACCAGATCTGAGAAATCATGTTACACATTTTGCAGCTCTGATTAGTTTTACCACTGTCACTCAACAAGCTCTGACAACTTAGATCATTCCGTCAAAGTAGGGAGTTCAGATTAAATATGAATCAAGATTCTGTTACTGCAGTGAAAACCTCCTGCCTCAGATCTTTCTTAGAAACTAATTTTATCAACCTCTCCACCAACGTGGGACTGTTTCCGTTTGAGTTTTATGCACCATTTTTTTTTTAAATGTTTGGCCCAGTTCAAAAAATAGAATGTGGCCTGAAGTGGGCCATGTGGCCAATGTCAAATTCTACAGGTGTGCTTAATGGCATATTCTTGATTACAATGGATCCACTTAAAACTGTTGAAAAAGCTGGCTTGTTTACTAAAAAGCACCAGGTTTCAATGAATCCTGAACAAAACAGCTCAAAAAATTAGAGTTAATTTGGTGGAAGAACACTTAGTGTGCTGTTTCATTGTAATTTAAGAACATTTGTGACCAGACTGCCATTTTTCTCCAGCCGAAAATAGAACCACACACCGCCCCACCTCCCATGTGTCGCACAGTGCTGTGTCACACATTTCATGGTTGTAATTGGTTGTAGATCACATTTAGTGTCTCTGATTGGTTGTAGATCCATCCAGTTGCAGCCAGAGGCATTGTCGACTTTCCTTGTTGATAACACCCCTTGGAAATCGAAAAAAAATCAACTGAGAGCTTTGAATTGGTCCAGCCTGCCAGACTAGCAGTGTTACTCCCCACTGAACAAAAACAACCTTTTCTTTCAGGACTATTTGTTTCAAAAACACCTCTTTCAGTGATACTAAGAGGATGAATCCACAAGAGAGTCACATTTGTTATTGGATTTTGATCATGCACACATCACTCCACCATCCATCAAACCACAGAAGTGCCTGAGGAAAAAAACTGTTTATTTGACATCCAAAGTCATGAAAGAGAAGTTGTTTGCTTTGGTTGTAGCACTTCAAATGGTGTCTTGTTATTTAAATGCCATGCAAAGGAACATTAGCTCTCTCTGATAAATATTTTATTAATAATATTTGATTATCCACAGTAGGGTTTAGATGTAGTTCAATCTGGTACTATTATGAAAAAATTACCTCAGAATATGTCATTATTTGATGCATCATTACAGTGCAAATGAGACATGACAGTAATAATGCAATATTTTTTGATATATTTGATTGTGATTGAACCATCAGTATAGCATAATAGGCATAATAGGAAATCAACACTCACTTCGATTCAAAGTTATATGAGATATATTGATCAAAGTGTAGTGATCTTAGATAAGACTGAGATACACCATAATTCGAGTACCCAAGCACTTAAGTGACTAGAGTTTTGCTGAGTTGTAAATGTATATTTCACAAACATTAACAACAGTAAATATGCCTTTTGGGTTAGTTTATCTGGTGAGGTTAAAGGTAAATTAAATGTTTGGAGGAATCTTCTCACATTTGTGTGAATACTGTGCCCCTTTAAATCAAAGCACCCCACCCTCCCACCCCCCCATACAAGAACAAATTTTCCAGCATGACAAACTGTTTTAATCTGGTTTTGGCTCACTACATCTTTGACAGCCTAAACCTTGCTGACTTATTAAAAAGAAGGGGAAAAACTCCCCCGCCCCAGAAAACTGTTTTTACGGTGAATTAAGCAGTTTTCTAAACTTCTGGTTGGCTGATTCAATAAGTGTTGTGTCCCCTTAGTGGTTAGCCTCTCTGTTAAGACACATTCATTTTTTAAAGCTTTCCAGAGAAGCAGCCATTCCATGTTTCATATATCGGATGTCCAATTCTCTTAATGTGCTCACAGGCTGTATCAAAACATTCAGCTCTGTTCCTTTTAACTTTTCTTTTGACTTGCTTGACTTTAAGGTGTTCTCCTAAGGTCTTTTCAAGTAGCATTATTATTATTATTATTATTATATTTAACATTATATTTGTAGGCTGGACTTGTTCAATTCATTGCTGCTATCTTTAAATCAGAATTCTCTCTTCTGGCTGTATTTACTTTTAAGTCAGGCTCCTATCATAAAAACATGGAGTATCACATTTTCAAAATATTCTTCTTAGATATTACTCCTGTAAAACATAAAGTATTCATGTCAGCCAAACAAGAATTATTGTCCAGGCGTAGGAGTTCTTTTTTACCTCCAATTTAACTGTGACCATTCTAACTTAAGCAGCCCACTCAGAGAAGTATGAGTCACTATTCCACATTGTTCGTGTATCAAGTTGAGTGTGAATTTCTCATAAGAGGTGTATGGGCTGCAGGTGTGTGTAGTATTACATGTTACACCGTGTGATTAATCCACCCCTTTTCACCCTCCCTTCCCCCAACATCACACATTCCCATAATGCAGCATGTTACCAGGTTGCACTAAAAGGCCTGACAATAGTAGCAGGTGTGCAAATATCCCTCAGACCCGTTGGGTAAAGAGCTTAAACACTGGGAGTAAATAAAACTTTTATTTGAATGGTCAAATGGATGGGATGTTGGGGCAAACTGACGAAGAGTTCAAGAAAGGCCAATTTTGAATATATCCTAATAATTAAACAACAAAACATGTAAGAATCCCTTTAAAAACAGCCTCTTTTATGATGTAATAGATATAAAATAACCAATCTTAATCACTGTTTTGTCCTCTTTTTGCATAATTCAGTTAGAGCTTCTACATATCAGAATTTCATCTTTTGTATACTTGTGATAATGAAACACTCCCCAACATAAAATCTGTTTGTGGCAAATGTTGAATAAGGTTAATGTTTATCTGAGCAGTTACTGCCAGAGCAATAATAGTGAAGCCTATAAACCTGCTTCACCCCCTAAATAAGCTTTAAGAGTCTTCCAGAGTTGGAAAACTGCCATCTCTCACTGCCACAGTTTGATTGGATCTTTTATGTTCATGCAGACTGACAAGAGTATTCTCTGCCCTGAATACTTTGAACCATATTTCACGGTCACTTATTAAGGGTCTGATAGCTGTACCATCATGAGTGAAACAGCTGTTCTTAGTTCACCTTTTATGTCTGTCCTAAACTTGGTTTTCCTGAAATATCTTTTTATATCGGCCCAAGAGGGCAGGTTGATGGAAAAATGCCTTTCTACAAAGCAATTAAACAACAATCTCTCTTTGTTTTTCTTCATGTCTATTTCTCATTCTTGCTGAGTCATGTGTCTGTCACTAATATTGACAGTTTTTGTATCTATCTTTGAAGATTCTTGCTGTAAAGAACTTCAGTATTTGTACAGACTGTGCTGTCTGACTTGAGGCATGAGATGGGATATGCTGACCTTTTTTAGTATTGATCTAAGATCACAATTTTGCAGTAACCCTCAACAAAGAACTTTGACTTGCCTAAACAAAACCATAAAAAAGTTTTATGTCTTATGTTTTAGTCATCAGGACTGTAGGGAAGATGGATTAAAGATACTCTGCAGAAGAGACAACTTAAGAAAACACTCATGACATCACCCTTACATCATTCTTTTGGCAATAATTACCCAGCAGTCATCTTCATCTGAATGAGCGAAGCTCTCAACATGTCACTGAAAGATCACTGCAGAGGATTCCAGTGAGCTGAAAATAGTGCAGCATACATAAATCTGTAAAATTTATATTTAGTTATGTGATCTAAAGGAACAATGGACTTTGCTGCAGTAAGTCCAGTCCACATAATCAGGTCCAGTTGCTGTAACCCCAACTGAGATCATGAAGGGGGTCCATGAAATTCTTGAGCTGACCTCTGATATTTTCAGAAGTTGAAGTCGTGGCTCAATCACTGAATATCCTTGTTTATTGTGATGTGTGTGTTTCTGCTGGCTCGTGGACTCACACATGCGGTCATCATGTGGTATGGCAGAAGTAGAAACAAGATCAAGGTCTGCAAGACCTCAGCATTGGCAAGGTTTTTCTTACTGTCGATTCTTTTAGATGACATTTCTTCCAAGGAAACTAATCTGGTTCCTCATGTTTGGGGGTTCTGACTACTGGTGAAACTTTTGAAATACCTGCACAAAAAAAAGGCTCAACCACATTTATATCTCTCCCGCTGATAAACAAGAAGAGAAGCTGAATGATTACACTGTTTCAAAGGCATTACAGGCAGCTGATTAAAGTGTTAGGTCAGAGTTAGCCAAGGTTAACCGTCCATAATGAAACACTTTGAAAATAATGATTCGCTGCATGGTTTTATGAGGGCTTGTGGCTGCTCAGCTCAGCAGTGGTGACCTTCACCAGTTCCACAAGCTAACCGTAGCGATCCCGCAGCACCCCTGTGGTTTCAAGACTCCATTAGCTTGTGATATGCATCCAGTAGAGCAGACCTTGGACGATGTGTGCTTCTGTAGCCATTCTTGTGTCGCTAAGGTGACTGAGCATCTTTACTTTCTCACACTCATAATGAGATATGTCTTCAGCCATTGCCTTGATTTATCAGTGTGGATAGGTGACGCAACAGGTCAAGAAAAGAATGGTTTTACATTGAGTTTTTTATTGTAGCCGATCAGCTTTTATTCATCCAGAAAAAAGACTTAATTGAATAAAAAGTCAAAGACACATCCATCCTGACACCATAACGAGAGCAACAGCTAAAAGGGAAATGATCATTGTCTGAACAATATTACATCACTTGTGAATATTTGTCATGTGTTATTGCAGGGCAGGTGGCTCCTTATTAAAAACAACTGCATATTGTACACCTGGGTAATCTGGATTATACTCTTGCCAGTACCTCAGGTTTAATAATAAAAAACAGGCTGCTGTCTAAAGTATACAAGTATTAAATAAATAATACCTATAAAGGAAGAGTAGCAAAAATATTTTCTTTGAATGACAGGTATATCATGCTTCTGGGATGTTTTTGTCCATGTGAACATTGCATGAATGAGGGAGAAGTTAATCTTTCTTCAAGTTGTTTTGCCTTTTATTATCTTATTTTATGGTGGCTGTAATGTCCAGTATTTTTCTCACCAATCACTACACAGTACTTGTACTTTTATGGAGTTATTGTTTTACTTTGTAAATTGACATGTGTCACCATAAAGTCATATTTACTTCACAAACACAATAACTTTATACTAAAAGGGTGCGTTTATATCATACCCAAACAACTGAGAGCCATATTGATAAGTGACAAATGTGTACACTTCTGCTTTAGGGACTGTTAAACTGTCACAGTGTTTGCTGATAATTACTCATTAAATAGCCAGTAAATTGTCTTTGAATGCAATCACTACAGAAATGAGATCCCATTTTGCTGATATGAATTAGTACTGTTTTTTAATTAATTTGCTGATTTGTGCTATTTGCTGCTGTATGGAAAGAATGGGTTTGCAAAATTGATGCAAATATCATATGTATCCTATTGGCATTTCAAGCACACAGATGCAGAGACCAAATCTTATCAATGTTTGTTTACCTTATAGTGAATTATTACCAGATATAGCCAAATGTGTGTTAACACATACCCAGATTACAGTAAGACCACCCAGCCCTTACAGTCACTGGTTTTTGTTTGATTGTGTTGGGATGTGAGGTGACATAAAGAGGCAGCCATGTTCAGCTTTGCTATTAGAGGGTATTGATATTTTCAGAAAACTACATTCCTAACAGGAACTAATTAACAAATAAGAAAAATTGCCCAGTTCTTTCATTCATCACCACAGTCTCTCATAACAGGCAAACTTCAAGCAGGAACAACAAAGTAGTACATAAATCAAAGTAGTTTCCTTTGCCAAGCCAGATCCCCCTGGGGAGGTACCTTGGTGCTTAATTAAAATCCAGAAGGATCATGTTTTAAGTGTAGGTGAGCGAGCACTGAATAACAATGACAAAGTATGCCCCCGAGCATTAGTAGTGTGTTGTGAAAAAGAATAACAGCATCTCTCTTTTTTTCCTGTACAATAAAAATAAGATTTAGTGTGAAACAAAGCTGATTTCAGTGCATTGTGTCAAAAGGACTGTGGTAAATATTAGCTCTTCCTGGCTGCAGAACCTGCCAAAACCAGCATTGACATATTAATCTCATAATTACCCTTACAGGATTATAATGAAACAGCTCATTATTAGACATTATTTAATGGCTTACCCTTTTCAGTGCACTGTTTTTATCCTAGTTAAGCCTTGAAATCCCTTACATGTATGTGCCAGTGACAAATATAACCATACTTTTGTCAAAATGTTACAGGCAGTAACTTATCAGTACATATTTGAGATGTCTCACATGTCCGACAGGATGCGACTTGTGAAAGGAAAGAGAAACTGTTTTTATGTTTTCTCAACCTTTTAATTCTATCATTTGTACTTTTTGAGTGACAACTGTGGCAACTAGTGAAAATTATGAATACATTTTGCTAATATTTTGCTGCCATTAGCCAAGATGTCTATGTCTAGCAGACCTTAGTGCCTGAAATCGTGCAGGGATGTTTAACTTAAACTAAGCGGGGGGAATGTGTTAGCTATTATTTAAGTTGTAAAATATTCTCATTTTAAAACTAAGACCTCGTATGGCTTGTGTAAAATAAATGTGCTTTGGGGTAATGAATGGAAAACACCTATGGACATAATCCCTTAAGAAAATATTTTGCACAGTAACTACAATATATTGTATGTGTAATTATTTATGTCTTAATAAGAAAATAAGTTGTACGACATTAGTTGGGACACAGACATTAGCAATACCTTTCTGTATTTGTGCTTTCGTCCAAATTATAGTGAATGGTCTCAGGACTACAGATACTTTGATCAATAATCTGACAAAATACCATATGAAATCGCATTTTCTAGGGACAGCAATCAGAATATGAACTGGCCTACATACTGCTGTTTCTGCAAGCGTCAAAATTCTGATGTGCACTGGCTCTTTGGAGAGGCTAAAAAAAGAAAAGTACATTAAAAAAGGGGAATATGTGTAGTTATCAGCAGAAAAAACCTCTCCCAAGTCAAATCCGCTCAATTACAGAGCTCTTGAGAGCTATCCCCAAGCAACCCTTCCATTGGCCATTCAGTCACAGCAAATTGCAGTGCTGAATATTTCAGACTCGACAGATTTGAATAAAGACATCATGATTATTTCACTGTTGTACAGTATCCTCAAATAATTTTGAAGACCTTCAGCTGGAGCCAGAATAAACTGCAAACCTCCCGATTTTAAAAGGGAGAAAGTCGAGGGAGAAAAGCAAACACAAGCACTGTCAGTCAATGTGGCAAGCTAATTGAGTTGATCTCTTTAGTGAAGATGAATGAAGAGATTAACTCTCCCTATGTGTCCAGTGAATCTGCCCCTCTGGCTCCAGGTAAATTAGCTGATGGGAACTTGACAGTAGGAATTCTGTTTCTTACTCTGACTTCAATCTGCAGCCAGTATTTCTAACAGGGCGCCCCCTGTTGGAATCTCAGATTTTGTTGTTACGGACTTTGTTTATATATTGACGGATTGGATTAGTGACATTTGTCTTTCATGGTAATTAAGATCCACCATGAAGTTCAATTGATTAAGAAGTCCGTTATGAACCTGACTGACATCGGAAACTCTTCGCATTTTTTTAGGGATTTTAAAGGTTTGGCTTTGTTAGTTACAAGTTATTTATATTTACTTGGTCCTTGTTGTTACACATAGGATACCTGTATATCGGAGCTCATTGGCTCATTGGTTCGATGCTCTCTGAGGCTGTACTAAACTGTATTCTGGCAGAGAATTGGAGAAATGGGTTAAACAAAAGCCTAATGAAGACAAATGAAGAGTGATAGGAGAACATGTTCACAGGAAGGTGTGAGTGTGGAGCAGACTTGTGCGCTGCTCTCATTTATTTTAGTGAAGAAACTCGCAGCATGATCCTAAAATAGAGGTCAAGGCTCAAATACAGAAAATGTCAGTGACCCCCTTTCTTTAGCCGCCAGCATTGGAGAAATGGGATAAAAGTGCTTGGAGGGAGCTGTGGTCAAAGGAGGAAATCAATACAGCTGCAAAGGGAGGTTGTACAAATACAACATATACAATTATTTTCAATTGCAAAATGAGACAGATTCAAGGTTATTCACTTAGACACTCATGTGCAGTTATGTTGGAGGAACATGTCAAAACTACATCTCCAGGACACACAGACCTTTTGGTGTGAGTACATTATTTTGTGGTGTATAAAAAAAAGCACATCAGATTTGTGTGACAATTGGATTTTAACTGATAAACAGTGAAATTCACTGTAGCAGAAGTGGTTGCATATGATTGGACACATGCTGACAAATGTTATTAACAGAGAAGATTTTGCAGTTTTTTTTTCTTTTTCTTCTTTCCGTGTGTAAACAGTTTGATAACTTACCTTGTTCTCTTAAAAAAGCAGTGCTTCAGTAGATGGCAGACCTCCAGGTCCTTGTGTGCCTTTGATCTCCAACCTGTCATTTTTCACAGCAGAAAAGAATCATTTTTTCATTATGACTAAAAGATGTGTAGTGTGTCTTTGTTCCAAATCTCTTGAAATGTCAGTGCAATGATATGGAATCAAAGTTGAAGCTTAGTGTTTGTAATTATTCAAAGCCGGTATCTTAATCGTGCAATGCTTTTGAAGTAGGAAATGTTAAAGTGACATTTTGAGTTTAAATACTGTTAAAAACATTAGTGAAGCACTTAGCCTGATGGTTCCTGTCACAAGAAAAACAATGTCTGCGACTCAACAGCCGTCAGGTTTGCTAATGATGTCCTGGTGTGCTGTCAATCCAGCAGATGAACGGACAATAGTGCGCCAAGGAGAAAATGCTTGAAATAGCTAATTACTTCTAAGAGCCTGCACAACCATTCTTTAACTACTATGTGTTCACAGATGTCTTTTCCAGCTGCTATTTCATTACGGGGCTCAAAGACATTACAGATGCAATACACAGGCCTCTTTATGAGCCTTTGTTGTTGCACATCAAGTCACAGTGATTATGGATACGGTACATTCATGCAGCCACACTGAAAGAGGACGAAGGTGGCTCATGCAGAAAAAGCACAAACATCTATATTTGTGCATTTTCATTATTTCACCTAATATGCCCCAGTCATTCCTTTAATCTCTGCCAACTTGTTGATTGTCAGTTAGGAGACACATTTCTGGAGAGGAGCCCGAGAGTATTTGCAGCCGGACCTCTGTCAGTAGCGCCAAGCAACACAGCCACAAATTGGAATGTGGTACAGCTCTGGGAAAGCAGCCAAGATTTAAATTAGACAATAACCTCTGCTCTTGCTATATTGCCTCTCTTTTCCAGCTGCAGGCCTAGCCATTTGTTTAATACAGTCAGCCCTGTAGTATATAATAGACTGATATATGAGTCACCGCTCAGCAGTTTGTGTTTTTCAGATTTATAGAGATTGAACAACTGCTGGTCGGTTTGTGCTTACTGTGGGCTTATAGTAAGAATAACAGAGAAGACACAGGTTGCACACAACTTGGAAAGTATTGCCGCAGTGCACACAGAAAGGTTTTTAAACCTATAACTAGAGTCAAGTATTTTGAGACATTTTTGAGTTAAATCAGCAGGTTACCAGAAAAGATACAGAATAACACTTAATTTAATTTTAACGTGGATAATAATATCTAATAGTTTAATGTTTAAGTTCAAATTACACAGAATCAACAGAGTATTTTTCATTTTGCAGACAGTTTATGTTTATTGAAAGCAGATTTATTGAACTTGAAAATAAATGGAATGAAAACAAGCTAGGCCATAGGCCAAGTTGTCCAAAAGTATGCTGTGTGATGAATTGGTGGCCTTAACTTATTTGGACATCTTGTTGTTGTTACTTGCAATACTTTATTTATATGAATTTTATCTGCCCTGTTTTTTCCAGGTATAAAAACAGTGATATTTCCCCTTTTCCATTATTACTAGATAAGAATAGAGAATTGTGTTAAGGACATCGCTAAAAGCTTTCAACTGTGCACATTTCTAAAGCCGGTTATAATGAGTGTATTAGCCAGTAACGGCACACGGGGAATAGAAAAATGCATCTGTGCTGCTAGAGCAATAAGAGAGGGCTCAACTCCCAGAAGCTTTCAGCAGAGGTTTATGTGAATCCAAGTACCAGAGCTCACAGCCATCCGACAAACCAATAGAAGTAGCATGAGCGTTACCATTAGCACCACCAAAAACAAACCCATTCCCAGTTGCAGAAAGCTGTTATTCTCCTGTATGACATTTAACTGTGTCGTCATTAGCTTCCTTAACACCACTGTTACCTCTTGCTCCATAGTGGAGGAACAGCACAGTAGAGCAGTGTAAGCTTGGTTAAAATCCACCCCTCTGATACCATCTTGAGTTGGAGTTGCTTCAAAGCTGCTGAGAGTACACAGCCTTGAGACATGGCTTAGTAGTGAAAGCAAGACAACAGCACCAAACCAAACCTTTCTCATGTTGCTTCCTCAAGAGCTGTGTGTCCATGCAACAGCAACCATTGTGAGAAAGCTACACCATGTTTCAGAGGCCCTCTCCATCGCCTAAGCTCCTTTGTGGCTGTGGGCCAATGGCTTTGCACCCCGCCAGATCAAAGATGGAACCCCATTTAGCTTGTGCTTTCTTTTAGGATTTGCTCTTGAGAGTACAGAGCAGACTCAACAGCTAGGAATAAAATGGGATGTTGGATGTTGACCTGCATAGTATTGAGACTTTAAGGCTCAGGCTATGGGTCCATTATGACAAATGCTGAGACCATCTTTGTTTTGGCAGCATTTGCAAGTCTAAGCCTTTGAGAAAACATAGCTATGGTGCACCTCATTGTATTTTAGTCCCATTGTGTAACATGGGGTTGGATGTGGCCATGCTACAAAAATGTGTTGTTAATATGTTACTATCACTGTTTACTCTTAAAATATACATTTACACGTTAAACCTGATGAGAGAAGAATTGTCATGACCCAGTACCTCCAAAATCTGACCCCATACCCATCAGCCTCAACTGCAATTTGTGTTGAGTGCTAAATATCAAAAGTTAGCATGCTAACATGCAACGCTACAGTTGTGACAATGGTAAGCATCACCCATATAAAAAATTTTCAGTTATTTCTGCACTGAGAATTAGAGCATTCAGCTTAAAGCACTACTGGTCTAAATACAGCCTCATATAGCTACTAGCATGACTGATTATGCTTTAAAATTGGAAGACTCATTTATTTTTAGTTTACAACATATTGCAGAGATCCAGAAATTACTTTGGTTTTATGTTCTCACTCATTAAATGCAATAGCCAAAGTCTCATAATACTACTCTGGTCAGACATGGATGAGAATGTGATGTGTGCCAAGCTTACTTTTCTGTGATTGACAGTTTTTCTGCCTCAACCAATGTACTAATGCAATAAATTCAACAATTCTTGTTCTCAAATACTTTAAAAGAAATGAAAAGATATCACAAAACTCTGTCTATTTGTGTCTCCCTGTTATCACTCTTGTACACTGCATCTGTGCTGAATATAAATGTTGCCCCAAGGAATATGCTGAACACACCAGCTATAGCTCGCCTTTTACTGTCTTTCAACACTGCCATAATGACTGGGAAGCTTGAAAAAACATAATACATATTTGCTGAGCTGTGAAATCGCTTAAAGTGTTTTTTTTCCTTTATTTGGATAGTTAAGCTTGTCATTTTGGTTGGATATGCAAACTTAGTTTCGTGCCCCGTGACAGAATTGGAAGAACAGAGGCTCTGCTCTTGGATTTGCTCATGACAGCCTCCGTCTATTATGTCAAAAATTAAACATTAAAACTTCAACCTGACGCTCACATGCGTGCTTACAATTCTCTGATCAAACACTAAAGCTTTCTGTTTGAGCTGATTCGGTATCATTCTCATGACATGCACCGGGAAACATGGTCTTTCCAGGCAGGTTTATGTCTCTGCAAGGGTCTAAACTGCTCCTCCAGGTCTTTGTTTTCTAAAGCAAGCTGTGATGATGAGACTAGCTCAGGCCACAGTGACCAGCGTGGTGTAAGAGAGGAGATAATCAACACACAGCCTGAACAAAACTGTCATCAGCTTGATTCAGATCCCAGATAAGTCTTAAGACTTTTTCTCACACCGATCGTCTGCACTACTGTGGTGTTACTCACACTGACAGCTGGAGGAAGAGTGAAATGCTTGCAATGAACTTCCCCCTCAATTCTACCTTATGCAGCCCTAATGGTGGAAGACAGTGCTGGGCTGGAGGAGTAATGATTTTAGCTTTAAACTGAATTACCAATCGATTCAGCCTGCAGATCAGAACACAGGTTGCAAGCTGACTGTGTGGACATGCTGCGTTGTGGAGTCGCTTTACAAATTGACTGCTGCACACATAGGAGGAAGTATATATCTATATATGTCAGCTCTGTGTTGCTTGCATGGAGGCCTGCTGGGCGTGAACAGGCGTTGTGATAACTGGAGAGGCAGCTGCAAAGTGTTTATGCTGAATTGGGTTGTAAATGAGCATGCATTTGGAGCAGAGGACCTCTGGAATCAGAGGATGTCTCTTCTAAAGGCTAAGACAGACCTCACTAAGATTACAGGAAGGAAAATGTTGCTGCTCTTTTGAGTCTCCAACCCCCCCTACTGAATGAGTGTCTTAAACCGAGTGGTAGGCCAAGCTTAAAAGGAAATTTCATAAAATAATACATAGCAATTACCACAGGTCTCTCTGGATTGGAGGTTGAGCTTTAACTGTGGTGTTTTTGCTGTCTTTTATGGAGACCACTGGAGAACATATTAGCACAAGTGTCATGTTCCAGAGAACACATGCTAGGCTGTGATTACTGAGCTCAAGCTGAACTGTAAAATCGCTTGTCAGCAGTTGATATGTTTCTGGAAAAGCCAGGGCTCTTGATTGAATTAGCTTGGTGGCTTTCAGTGGGGAGAAAGAACATGTACAATTTGGTTACCTGCTGACAGAAAGCACTGGTATTGTGACCCTCTGATCGTATAGCAAAACCAAGCTGGAGTGGATCTGAAAATGCAGATCTCCTCTTTGTTTTGTATTTATGGTAAAAGGCCATGTCACTTTGCACCTTTCTTAGTCATTCTTTATCATTTAGTCACCATTGACAATGCAGTATTCAGTGCTGAGATAAGATGGCATAGTGCATGATTATTTTCCATTTGTATGCATGCAGAGAAGGCAGCTGTGCTATCAGAGGCTCTTCAGCCGTGTATTCTGCAGATCTTGGTTGTCCAGTTCATGTTTACTGATAGGATCTGTGTGGTTACTCCATCATATGGGGGGTGAGATGGGGTCATGTTGGTGCAATATTGTGTTCGCCCTGAGGTTGAAATAATTTTGTTTGCTGTAATAGCTGTAAAACACCTTATTTCCCACTGGACATTCTATCATACAAATATTCCTGCTCTGGGATTTAAAAGGTGAAGAAAAAATCAAACAGCAAAATTACACTGGCGAAAAAATAAAAAATAGGCAGCATGGATGCTGATGTTAGTTGTTTAAAACCTTATTGTAACTATCTGAAAATGAATGAGTGAGGCTTCACAATGATTTTAAAACTTCGTTGACGTATTTAAAATATAAAGAAAGACAGGTTTGTGCATTTACAGAAAAAAACTTGGAATTTTATTTTTATCCCATTCACTGCGAGGTTGCTTGGTTTTCTGTCTGCCTGCGATCATGCAGACAGTGGAGTCTTTTCACATTAGGATCAGGGTCCATGTAAGCTCTTAATTCTCTCCTGTTAAACAGTTATTGAAGAAATGTGCTGGTGGTGCAGAAGGAGAAATAAAAACACTGAGTGCCCAGTGTTTGCTCTGCCATGTAGCCATGTCTGGCTCTAAGAGAGACTCATATTACAGAGCACCTTTAACCGTGAATTCACTCTGTTAATAAAAGCCTTCTACCCTCAGCTATTTTAAATCACTCTTTTCTATGGCTTCCCTTTGGGTTTCTTCTCAAAGTACACGGCTGCTTTTTAGAAATGTGAAGAAGTGAGATACTGGTTTCTTGAAAGCACGCAGGCCTAACATTAATGCCTGAGCTGTTGCTATAGTGCTGTCCTAGACATATAAGGCTGGGTTATTGTGTTGCAGCAAGATTTATTTTGCAAAAGCTGAATACACTTCTTAGATTTTCCAAAGTTTTTTATCTATGATTAATGTGTAATACCAAAATCCTATTTTTCTGTGCACACACACACACACACGCACACAGTTGTTTGGCCGTTCACATGGTCGCCCCAGCTCTCATCTTGCTCTTCACATCATTTTAATTACAGAGCCTTCATTGTCTGCGCTGACCCATTTTAGCGCGATTCCTTACCGTCAGCTGCATGGTCCCTATGATCACACTGAATTTCATCTGGCACTTGACTCAATCGGCACTGGCGCAAACATGAGCACTGAATGCCTCTCCCCACAAAAAAAAAAAGAGAAAGAAAAAGAAAAAAGAATTGGGAATAACAATAATCATCTCCACTCCCTGCTCGAGTTGTCCGCTGAGGCCTCTGGTCCGGGCTGCGCCGCCACATGGTGGAGGTTTTAATGGTGAAGATTGATAGAGGTAGCTGGGGACATTTCTTGGGATGTTAGTCACAGTTCTCGGAGGAGATGTGGAACTGCTCTTAAATGGCCCTGGAAACACAATAAAACATGACTCACAGAGAGGAGCCCAGGGAGTTTCACACCACTAATTAGCACTTAGACTTAACTTGATTTTGTTTTCACTAATGAAGCTAATGTCCATGAGTACAGTATGTAATTCAACCATACCTCTCAATGCACTGTTTGTGTTAATGACACATCGCTTCTTGGTTTATAAGCACTTACATGCTCATGAAGTTGTCATGCAGTGATGTGTAACATGCCGAGTAATTAAGTTGAAAATGTGCGTCTATTAATGCCAAGGAGACAATTGCATGAAACCTCAGACATTTCTACTCCATGCAGCAGGAAATAAAAAATACAAGCGTCTATATTAGAAGTAGCATAAAATTACAGATCTGTCTGTACTCCAATGGGATTCTTAGTGAAGTATTTACAATGGAGAGATGTTGTCTGCTCACTCTTTAAAACCTTTTTTCACATCCAGAGAGACACAAGGATAGAAAAAAAAATAGAGACGGCACTGCACGAGGCAGTATCTCCTCCTACAATCAGAACAATGTTCCTAGTGCTTGAATGGAGAAGGATATCTCTAAGACTTCAATTTGTTATCTAAAAGAAGAAGGGGGACGGAGTAACACTTCCAAGATAAGCACAGCATAAGGTTAATTACCAGCGAGTGGCTGACGTAACCCAGCCATGTCATGTCTCAAAGTTACACACAGCTGGTAAATGAAGGGGTGCTAGCTATTGACATATGTTCCTCACTTGAGCTGTTTGTGTGTGTGTGTGTGTGTGTGTGTCTATTATACATTTGTGAAGCATTTGTGCAAACACGTAAACCCCCACTGCTCCAGTCAGATATAGTTTAGTGGGGCAGCTCCAGGTAAGACGGCACCAGAGGCCAAAAACAGAACAAACCACCTGCTTCAGCAACTGCTAGCAGGGCTTGTGGCTCTTCTTCTCATTGGTGCGTAACACTGTTAACATTGCTGCTGATTCCCGACTCTCTCTCCAGGGCATAGACTAATTAATGGATACCATTCGCAGTTGATTAGCAGCAGTTCTTTCTGTAATTACATTCGCATACTAACCACTCAGAAGAAAAGGAGAAGGGAAAAAAACACAAAGGGCTAGAAAATATATTAATGCACTTCTCAGTTCACTCTGATCTTAATTTGTTTCCACTATTGTTTGGCTTCTGCTGAGATAAGAAGCCATTTTTTTTCTCCCTCTCCATCTATTGGAGTCCTTCGTCTCTCATAATGTTTTAAGAGACTGACTTTGTAATAAACACACAAAGGAGATTACTGCAGAGCTTTGTTGAAGATGTGTTCTCAGTGGAACCTCATGCAGACGCAAATGCTCTGTGATTCTTTCTCCTCTGTGCCGTGTAGGCTGGGTTTTGCACTCCTCACTCACAGAGAGGTGCATTGTGCTCCTGGGCCCAGCTGCTAGCCCATAATTCTTCATTCTATGTCCCATTGTTCCTACCTGTCAGCGTGGTTGTGTCTCAGAAGAAAGGAAGTGGCTGCCATTTTGCCAGCAGGCTATGTGTGGGTTGCGGGGAGGCGGGGTATGTTGTGAAAACATGTTATTTCTTACCAAAGTACAGGGTTTTAATAGCTTATCAGCTGTCTTAAACACTAATGCGTCTCTACACTGTGGCATTCACCATTTTATCAGAGCTCTCTACTCTGATATCAACTCTGTAAAATAGGATGGATCTAAATACTTTCATGTTGAAACCAGATTTTTTTCTATGACAGTAGAAGCGTGTCAGTATCCTCTTGCTGAATTAAACTGGAAAACCCAGCTTCCATCAACCAAAAATGTACTCCACCCATATTAAAAACACTCTCCACCTCCTTATTTCCCCTCAGTATCACTCCTCTCCCTTAGATTATTTGAAGTTAATAACCTGCCACTGCATCTTGATACTTGGCTTTGTGATGCAAACATATCCTTAATTGCCATCCCGTAAGAGCTGAATAGCCGGACCAGATTCTCATTACCCTGGTTTGAATTGGCCTGGGCCTCTCACATGCCTCTCGTCATGTCACAATAATAGCAGAGTGGCAGAATGCACTCGTGCACACAGATAAAGGGGTTAACTCAGTGTGTAAACATTCAGAGCCAAGTGTGACAATCTGTTTGACTGACAGGTGTCCATTATGAAAGAGGAGAGAGCTCGAGTAGAACTGGATATTATCTGGACACTAGTAGGCTCATTGTGTGTTGTTTTGTTTTTTATTTGCAGTTCCAGAATAACAACAACTACATGAACATGGCTGATGCGAATGGTGCCCTGCTCGCGGCTGGTGATGTGAGTATTCTTTACTCTTTTCCATAGTAAAATTACCTTTTGGTCATGGGAAATTTAACTAATGCAAACACACTCTCCAATACAAATCCAGCCAAATGCAATACAATAAATGTGTGTTTCTTGTTTTCTTACTCAGTAATACCTAAATATATTTTTTCATTTAGTTTGGCACTTTCATAGGTGTCATGAATATAACACATGCTACCCTTTTTAATATTCTGCCTTAGATCATTCACCATTTTAGGACGTGTCGATTGGCAACATTTCAAGCCAAAAACGTAAAACATGAGCCCTATGTTTTACACAGTTAAGCCCTCTTAAACATCCACAATGATCATTTTGTATGCACATTTCTTCATCATAGTCATAGCATGCAGACAGATGAGCTAGGCTCAGCCTTAATTGCCTATATAGTAACTTCTTAGAGCTGATGCTGATCTGATGCTGATCTGACTGTCTTCACTGGTTAATCTAGAACCAGTACGGTATTAGTACTAAAATATAACCACCAGTTTTCTTTCTTTCTTTTTTTTTCTTTACAAGGTATAATGAAGAAACCCACATAGATTCCACAGCTGTGACACTGTTAGCACTTAAAAAAGTGCAGTGTCACCAGCAATTAGAGTCTGTGGAGCTCCTGGAATAGCTGCGTATTATACTGTTGCATTAAAAGAAAGAGGAGAAGAGTTGTTTCTCTGGAGGTATATAAACGCCACTCTAAGCCATAGTAGTCCTAACAGTGTGCTAAATTTACCCGTTCTATTCCCCCTCCACCCACTCCGCTGCCCTGTCATTAGAGACAAGTGCACCAAAAATACCCGTCATCCTCTGTGGTTTAAACGGGCCAATCTCATCCAGTTTAGCAGGGGGAGATTGATCTGGCTTCAAAACCCACAGCAAAGCGACATTACACAGTTCCAAAATGCTGAGATAGATGTCATCGTTAACCTCATTGTTTTCATTCATGTCACTCGGGCAGTTGGGACGCTACTGTGACATTCAAGCACCGGCAGCTACACAGGAGCGTTTTGTGTGTGACCTCATGTTAATAAAGTGGCAGCTTCATAGAGTGTAATGGAAGAACTTTAATTTTCCCCTACATTTGCGCTGACTGGGCGCATCCTCTGTACCAACTGGCTGCTGAGGCCCACTGCAGCAGGGTCCACGCCGACACAAGCTGCTTGGAGAGCGTTCAGCCCCCAGCTGTGAGGGCCCACTGTGACAGGCAGGGAAAGAGGGGGATGGGCTTTCAGTAAAAAAAAAACAAAAAAAAACAGCTTAGCTCATTTGCATTTTATCAAAAGAAACAACTGTTTCCAGTGTTAGGGCACAGATGGTATTGTGCTTAGGAGATAGAGAAAGAGAGAGAGAGAGTAGAAGTCTTGAGCATTGATTTTTCTTTTCAAGCAATGGAGTGTCCAAAGTATTGTTTGTTGCAACCTGAGCTAAAGTAAGATTAATGTGACTTCTACTTTGAGTTGTGAGGTTTAACACTATCTCCACTGTAATTAATCTACTTAATGTGTCTGGCATGGGCTAAGGGTACAGTGAGAAAGGAAGTTTCCATGTTGAACAGCCAACTCTCACATTAAGGCCAAATTTATGCTGCACCATTCGGTGAGCTATTGTTTATGTATCAAACTTGAGGGCTATGCTACAAAAATGTGCTCTCTTTAATAATTGTATGAATATCTGCTCATTTCAGCCCTCTCGCACTGAGTCTGGAAAGATTATAATTAAGTTATTGGTGTTAGACTCCAAAAAGTAAATAAAGCCAATGATGGGGTGCCTTTCAAACTGCAGTCTCTCTAATGGCAAGAAGGGTACAACTCCACCAGTTGCTAAACAAAGTTTGATAATATGTAAGCTTATGAAAAAAATTGCTTTAGACTAGATTTATTACCTCAGTAAACACTTTTCTAGCAAGTTCCTAGTCTCTATCACCAGTTTCAAATCTTCTGCAATAAAGCATGCTGTTATGTTCAAAATTAGTTTGTAATTCTCCAATAAATGCAGAAAAGAAGAAGTAGGAGAAGAGGAAGAATAAAAGCAGCCCTCTCAACATGAACCTGTGGGACTCGGATAGAGCCACACAGTGTAGAATAGAGGATAACATAGTGTTGATAGTGAAGACAATATGGTTGTAATTTGAAAACATGTTCTGCAAGGTTCAGAGGGGAAGAAGGGGAAACTACACTGGAGTTATCAGCCAGATTTAAAATATTTATCTTTTTTCTCTACACCCTAACCATATTCCGTTAGGTGTGCATAAACTGCAAGTTATGATAATTTTTTTTAATACAAAAAAATGAACTTACTGGTAATATTTTAAGTATCAGCCATGAGATGCAGGCAATTTTTAAGCTAAAAAAACCCCCTAATATTGCATCCAGAGCTTCCAGCTTTTTTCCTAACCCCATGTTGTTTGTTACGTGAAGTCATTGCAATGATTTCAAGTGAGACTAAGTTTGCAAGCAGCTGCCACTATGGTCTAACACATAGTCTAACACTTACACAAGTAGAATCACAAAGTCAGTTTTTGCGAACATTAGCTAATTTTAGCTCCTACAAGTAGTCCGATCAGCAGTAGGCCAGGTATGTTAGCAGTTAAACTTAAAATGTTTTCTGCTTTTGAATTTAACTTTTCATCTATAAGAGGGCAAATGAGATATTTATTTCTTTAAAGAAAGAGGAAAACATTTCACTTCACTACACATACTATTGCAGCCAAAGTTAAATGTAAACCTATTTACATTCAGCTTCTCTTTGTCTACACAATGCTGTCTGATTAAAATTGCATTCAGTTTGTTTTGTGGACACGCAGATTGCTTCTACATTAGAGCAGACCTGTGTTTGCTGTTTAGATGGCCAGTGTATCATTTACCTTATGCACTTAGAGAATGAGATAAGATGACCTTGGTGTGCTCGGTAAAGCATACATCCTAGTAGGAAAAGGTTGACTGCTTCCCTCAGGGAAAAAGATACTGTACACTGAGATTGTGTTCCACTCAGATGTATCACTTTACTTTCCCTATCAAATTAGAGACATGTAATGAACTATAAATATGTAGAAATGGACTGCAAATGATCCAAATTTGAAATAATGTTGATTAGGGGTGAAATGGTTGATGTTGTCATTTGAGTAGCTGCACTCTGCCAGTGTAGATATTTGAAAGTAGATCCCCAATTCTGCCTCTATTGATTCTGAGGCCTATTATATGCTGTAATTGCATGCTGCTGCCTTTAACAAGTCTTGGTTATTGCATCTGTGAATTGCATTACTACGTTTATTGAAGGACTGGGAATATTGCCTGAAAAGCTTTTTCTTGCTCTTTGTCCTTATACTGAAAAAGCACCATGGAATAAAACATTGGAAGGGAATATTCCTGACACACACCACCTAGTCCCCTCTGTGTATGTTACCAAACACTGATTAATTTAGATTAAATGATTAAAAATATGAACATCAGTGTTATATAAATCAATATATACTGTTTAACACAATGTTTTGTTGATTCAAGGCACTAAAGTCATTTCTACACATGCTTATGGCATGACTCTGTGGCAAAGTTGGTCAGTCAGTTGGTTCACCACTTTGCTCCATATTGATATACTTTAACTACAAATGTTTGAACAATTGGATCTAAATTTAGTTTAGACATTCTTGTTTACCAAAAAATGAAGCATATTGACTGAGGTTTACATTCTTGATATTCCATGACATTTCTTGACAGTTAATGAAATGCGATACAGATAGATTGAGAGTATGGATTC
>JAQNCA010000001.1:19135438-19148612 GCA_029783725.1 Acanthurus tractus | reverse complement strand
TCTCTGTAACAAGCCCTGCTCTGCCCTTGTACCACTGGACTCTGCGGCTGCCAGTGGAAAGACACACACATTACTCTATCTCTCTCTCTCTCTCTCTCTCTCTCTCTGTTGTGCTTGCCCTTGCCCACCCTTTAACATGTACATGGTTGCACATCCCAAGCCAGCATCTGGCTTGGCACTCGGCTCTGCTGAGCCTTTCAGAACAATTTAAATGGATAATCAGGCTGGTGATGCAAAGAAAGTGGATTGTGCATCTCTTAATCTCTGATCAGAGCCCCCTAAGCTGCTCCTGGTGCAGAATTAGACTGGCTTTATGTGAAATGACACTAGACAGTGTGCAACACTGTAACACTCTGTGGGTTCCAGTAAAATCTGGCACCTCTTCCCCGGGGAGACGGCCTTTTCTGTGCAGACAGCTGACATCTTCCATATCCTCCCCAATGAGACACAAACGCCATGTCTCCATTATCAGTGCCCCTGGTGCAGATGTTAATTTGTATCATCATTAACAAAGAGAGGCAATGCACACAAGCACAGTCTTTGATACGGATCTCGCCCTCCCTCCCACAGAAATATCTGTCGTCTTCCATCTACTGCTTCCACTCTGTTCTGCACACACTAAACACTAGCATTCCTCTCCTACAAGTGCATGTCTCTGTTTGGCTTAAAGGTCACACTTAATGCTTACGTTGCTCCCCCACAAAAGTGGAGTTTACCTTAGCCAACCTTCTTCTACATCTACACCTTAAATCTCTAGGTTGCCTGTGCAATTTAGGCCACAATGCACCAGCCTTTAGGATGTGGCCTATATAGTTCTGCCCTGATTTACCTTACAGTGTTAAGGCACAAGAAACCTACTTACATCAGCATATAGTAGCCAAAGGAGAGCAAATGCAAAAAAAAGAACGGGATATGTTTTCCATCCCCAAAGCATTCCTGTGAGGGCTTATGTGGATAAACGTGGCCAAAGTATCACAGCCTGTTCAGTGTATCTGACAGGACTGGACAAGGCAAGACTTGGATAGTTCTCTGTCAGAGAGATTAAAATAGTATGCCAGTGTTTTCTGGCTGCTACATGATATGATACAGATGAGACTTGGACCATAGATCTCAAGGCTATTGTGAACGTTGACCCTGCTCCACAGGAGACGTTGAAAAAGATGAATGAAGATGGAGATGACGAACTGTCTCCGATCCTTTCTGTGTGGTACTGGAACTTTTTGTCTATGACTCATTGCAGGTTTGTTTCATATTTTTCATAAACACTCACTTCACATGCTGCTGAACAGGCATTATTGTGAGCTAAGTGGTTCTTACAACTAGTGGACTGAAGCATAATATGACAGCAGAGGACTCAGAGTAAATGGTTCCCACTGAAGGTGTTTGTGATTTATTTTGCACTCTGCGAGCCAGAGGCCAGGGCCTGTGATGAATATGACCTTAGCTCCTTCTGAAAGGAGAACTGATTCTCTAGCTGTGAAACAAGCACTGAAAAGTGAAACACTGGAAGGAAGCCGGAAGAGAGGAAAAAGAAGGGGGGGATGAAAACTCTATTAGCTGCCTCTGCCACTGGAATTCATCAGTGCTTGTCAAGACAGCTGCCCTGAGTAGGCAATGAATTAGTTTCAAGTGTCTGTGTGCTAAAGCAGGCAAGGGGAACATTAATACTCCCTAATCAAGAGCTGTGTTGGCATATTCCCTTCGTTGTCTCTCTTCTGTTATTCTATCCCCTACTGGAGACAGAAAGACAGAGCCAATTGAGACATGCTGACTTTGCTTTGTTGTTGACCATAGTTAGCTCTACTGACAGGTTAAGGCACTCTTGATGTCAGGTTTGTTGGTCAGTTGAAGCCCACCTCTTTTGAATAGGAGTTTGTTTCTTAAGTGACAGGCCATGCACAAATGCGTCACATGAGACTAAATGCTGCAATGTTGTCATATTTTATGAAGAGTGACCCAACAGAGAGGGTGAAAAAAAGCCAGTTCCTCTTTCAAAGGAGAAGGGTGTATTTTAAATAGTGAGGACTGACCATCTCCAGGACTCACAGTCCTGTTGAAAATGAAATGCACGTGTGTGAAAAAGTAAAATCGGCCTGCAGGAGACACATCGGTGCATGTTGGAATTGCTGTAAGTGGCCGTTTACTCCTGTTATTGGCCTGCAAGCCAATTATTTTCATGCTGCCAGAATTGCCTGACATTATAAGTAGTTGATGAGGTCACTGGAGGCAGTGCTTTAAAACCGACCCAAAGCAAAGACAGTAGCTTTAAAGAGCAACTTAAAGTACTTTTTTTGTGCTTTCCAGGAGCTTCTTGATCCAGAGCTTGCCTCCTTTTTCCATTTCATTTCTCATGCCACTCAACACAACCAATACTTCTAGAGAGTTTAACCTGATTGTAGCATCATGCCACAATGCTTTCAAACATGAAATCAAGTGTTAGCAGTTAAAATCATGTCAGTTTTAGTAGGAGACCCACGCTCTGAAGAGCTTCACACTGACCGAGCAGCAGCCGAGCACAGCGCTGCAGACAGCATGCTGTTTGGCCCTGTGTTCGGCTGCATGTATCTGGACCCGCAGTGTGGTCATTGTGAGGATATGAATATATTGGCTTTCCAGAGACTAGCTTAATGCAATGTGCAGATGAAAACAAGACCCAAGTAGGTGAACAGTCCCATCTCCAAGAAGGCGCATAAGCAAATTAAGCGTGACCAAAAGCTTTAATTCGAAAGGCAGAAGGATTAGGCTGTTTGATGAGCAGATTTAAGGGTGCAGGCAAGGGGAACAAAAAGAAACACTTCTGGCCAAGCGTAATAATCTTTGAAAATGTTCTTTAAACCCATCTCCCTGTGACGTGTATTTTCACTGCACTTCAACCCAACATCTTCCATCCTCAAGATTAAGGGCTTTTATCATGTATCCTCTCTCTCCCATGATTGCTGCTTGATATTTTTGCTTTTGACGTCTTCTTCCGCACTCGCCTTTTTTCCTTCTTTTCCCTCAAAGTGGACTTTAATAGGTTTAGGAAATGTTACATCTTAGTGCACTTACAGACAAGTGTATTACCACTCTACTAAAACACTCCCTCTCTTAAACAAAGTTGTCTGATTTAATCCTTGAAGGTTTCCTTCCAGCGTGTTAGATAAAGCCCACCTCAGTGAGTGCTTGCTGGCTGTTTTGTGTTGTCACATTTCCTGATATTTCTCCTCCTTACTCCTCCTTTGCAGACTTTTCATACACCCAGTTTGGGAGACGAGGAGTTTGAGATTCCTCCAATTACGCCTCCACCTGAGATGGAGTCTGGTCTGGGTCTCTCGGAAGTGGACTCACCTTTCCCAGCAATGCCAGAGCCCCCAGTTCCGCACAGGGGTCCCTTAATCCCTCAGTTCCCCCCTCAGAGCCTGGATCTGCCCTCTATTACCATCTCACGCAACATGATGGAGCAGGAGGGGATGTCTGTCAACAATGGCCAACCTGTGGTGAGCACTGCTATGCATATAGACCACGAGTAAATCAAGAAATTTATTTGTTTTCTGGAACCGGAGAAATGTTATTCTCATTTGTCAACACACACAAATCCTGAACTACTGTTGCTCCAGTGTGTGTCCTATGTGTAGCTGCTGCTCCGGATGTGTTTTTTTAAAAAGTCTATCCAACCTAAAGGTATGATTTAAAAATATACATTCAACTGGAGACCTCTGATATCAGAAGCATGCAGACCTTAAAAGAGCACTTTTACTCAACTGTAATGTCACCTTCACTGTTTTTGTGCGCCTCCTGTTGTCAGTGCATCTGGCACAGCATCTGGCCTTGTTTACAACACAGGAGGTATATGATCACATTGAGAAAATGTCATGATATTATGTTACTTACTGTGAGGATTTTTTTAAAAGCACACAGACTGTGGATGATCCCCCCTCTGTAAGGTGAGCAGATGTGAATAGATCACAGGTTTTAGCGTACAAAGCGCATTCAGCCCCAGAAGGACAGTGAAAATGGGAACCAAAAGTGTCACAGTTTCACATGCTCATATTTAATTCATGTTGCCTCCAGAAGCCTTTTTTTGTGTGTCGTAAATGCTGAGGCATGCCTCCGTCCAATGTCACACAAGGTCTTCAGAAGAGACAAGCTTTGTTTGAAGTTGAGGATCAGCTTTGTGTTTGACTTACATCCACACGACTACATTTTCTTCTTAAAACAATAACTTTGGCTACATTTATACCTGGCAGCCACTCTACTGCAGCATTTTAGGGCCCCTAAGAGAGAGACCTTTGAAGATGCTGCTGACCCCATTTTAGTTGGAAATCTCTGGGGATGGGTTGTAGTTGACAGAAAGGGAGGCTACAGGAAACAATGACGCAGACAGTCCCTGTTCGTTTCTTGATTGGGTCTTATCACTCACAGTGTGTCTTTTCCCATGTGACTCCCAGTCTGTGTTTTGCCTCCATAGACGCCTTATGTGTTAGTTTGAGTACCAGTTTCGATCTCGTCTTTGGTTCAAGCAAAGAAGTCTTTTTTTGCCGTTAGTTCTCTTCCTCTCTAGTCTTTTCTGTGATTAGTTGACCAGCCCTCTGCTTCCTGTTGACAAAATGCATGCCCCATATACAGGAAGTGACACTTAATTTGCTTTTCTGGTGTGTCAGTCCAGACGGAGATTAATTCTGCAATTGTGCTAAAACATTCATCTGGATTGAGTTTTTTGTTTAGTTTAAAACATAAGAATGGTGGTATGGATGTAGCCTTTGTGTTGTACAGAATTTTTCTTAAAGGAAAGACTGGACAAACATATTTTAAGCTAATCCTCCTTTTCTCTGACACGATGCTCAAACACAGAACGACAAGAAATAATAACTCTCTTTATGTTGATACTGTTATGTGCTATAGATCGTAAGATTGTTGTCTTGGGGTGGGAAGGCATTTTGAAATGCCACAATCATAGAAGCATTGAGGAGGAAAAATGGAAATGTCACTGGCTGACTAGTTGTCTTACAGACCTATTACAAAGAAGGAAGATTCGTTTAGGAGAAAAGAAATGAAAGGACAAAGGCAAGAGCGGATAGATGATGATGTTGATGTTGAATTTTGCTTTGTTAACCGCAAAACACAAAATATACATGTTATGATCATTATAACTATGTGGATAAATGAATTGTGTTTTAGCCCCCCCTTCTCACTAACACATTTGTTGAATCACAGCAGATATTTATTTACATTCCATATGAGAGGGACTATAAAGTGACTATAAAGTTTAACTGCTCTTTTTCCTACTTCCATGCTTCTGGCATGTAAAATAATTGCGGCTTTTAAAATATCTCTGCCACATACAGTAAGTGAGCCCCAGAAGGCTTTTGCCTAAAGAATTTTCATTTCATGGTCAGTTAAGCTTTCTACATCTGGAAGAAACGGAACCTTGACACAATTACATTCCTGACTGTTCTCACGACTTGCTGGAGGATTAGATTTGATTCTCAAACATTATTCCTCTTTAACACCATTTGCATGGCTCATGTCTCTGATTGTGCAGAGACTCTATTAAAAACTGAGGGAAGAATGTGGGTTTCTGCTCCCTGCCTCGTGGCATCGTCGTCGGCACACTACTCACTCCTTATCAGTCATCACACATTGTAACGCAGCAAGGCTCGTGGTGGCCCTCCATTTTTCCTGTAAATGGGATTGATCCCCAAAAGTTTAGTGCCTATAGAAATTCTATTCATCTATGGTTTCAGATAAACGCAACTTTTAAATGAGATAAGTAACAGCGTTGTTCACAGTGCTCTCTATATTCAGAGACAATGATTTACGAAGGCCCTAAGAGGGGTGTTTTGTCATTTTGTCAGTGCACTGATAAAGGAATGACAACCTTATATACATGATTACATTCTGTGTTATTTGTTATGGCTGCAGGGGCAAACAAATAAACCGTGCGCTATTGCAATTACATTTTTCATCAAGCCACCATGCTCATATTTCCCAAACACTCGTCTTGGTTTTCTTTTCTGTATACGAGGTTACTGGTGGAGAATATTTAGTGCGTGTGAAAGCCTGTCTCTTATCAGAACTTAATGAGAAACCCAACCAGTGAATATACCTGGGCTATTTTCAAAAGCTTCTTCCATGTCATTGCATTGCCAAGTGTTCTGCTAATTCCTCTCCCCATAATGTTCAGCGTATGTCTTGCAAATTGGCCACAGATGCCGAGCTTCTACAAAGAGAAATACATTTTCTCAGCTGCAATGTGCCTGGCAAGCACTGAATCTGAAGTCATTATTTATTTAATCTGCTCTCCTAACAAGCTTCTGACTCTCATTTTTGTCTCCCAGCATGTGTCCTCCTGATTTGTGATTGAATCTCAATAGTGCCAAATAGTACTGGAGTTAGAGCTGCCAGTATTGCCTTATTCACAATTTCTTCTTGATTTTCTCCCTGCTGCACAGCAAGGGTCTCTGGGTTCCATTTCAAAAAACACCTGGTGCCTTCACCACATTTTAGATTTTTCTTGACACATGTAAGCATGTACTGAAATGTCCTCCATGATTGGATTCCAAACCTACAGAAGTCACAAGTTGCAATAGACGTTAAAATCAATATTGAGGAGACATAAGCCCTGCTGTCTTATAAGGCTTATATTTACAACTACGTGGCGATGCATTATATGTTTTTCATTACCAGCTGGCTGTTTCAAAAACCATTAGCTTTACAGCAGCAAAGACATGCTAATATCTAATTCCAAATATTGTCTTTGGAACTCATGCATCATGAAAGATGAAAGTGAGGCTAAAACAGGCTATTTGTAGTTTGCTGTTTACATGATTTCATATGCTTTGATATTGTGTAGATTGCCAGTGAGTATAATATCCTCAGTTTTGACTGCTCAAAAACCACTTTATCCTGAATTAAATGGAAAATGTATGCGCTGTTGCAGAAAGCATGTTTTTCTACACTTCCCTCTTATCTCCCTTCCAAGCCAAGAAGCACTGACATGAGTTGAACATCAATTTAAGAGAGTGGATTTTTTTTTCACTCAGTCTCTTTTTTTTCTTTTCTCCCTCGACAGACAGCTATTGTGACATATTGGGTCAGTCAGAAATGAAAGATATTCATGCAGGCATGCAATACTTGTAATGAAGTCTCAGCTTGACCTTCTGCATGATTGATTCTGTAATTTACTTTTCTCAGGCAGCTCTCAAAATGAAATGATGTCATGTTTGACAAGTTTTAAATACCCATAATGCATCAGGAGAAACAGTGGAAATGGGGTACGGGTCAGTGGCTGAACCGGACCAAAGGGAGAAAATCTACTGGCCTCACAGTCTGAGGGGGCAGGGGGAGAGCAGGGGGTAGAATGGGGGAGAGGGGGAGAGATTTGTTTTTCAGTGGGGGTTAGGGGTCGGGGAGATGGATGGACCGAGTTCGCACTCTGCAGAGGAGGAGAAAGACAGAGAAGTGTGTTTGACTGAGACAGGGCAGGGGAAAGAAAAACAATTTATCTTTATGCTATTATAGCCTTTTTTCAGCATTCAGAATTCCATTTTTCTCATTTGGCTTAAGCACAGACTTCAGCAGGTTGCTGAAAATGGAGGCAAGAAAAATAAAATGATGTACCCGTTTAGAAGCCGAGTAAAGGAATATGTGCAGAGCACTGATAAACTATCTTTAATAGGACTGACCTTTCATGCTGGCGAAAGTTACTGGGGGATTCATCCTTATAATTACCATATAGATGATTTTACCCCTCTCCTGCCATGGAACATTTCCAAGAGCTCTGGCATTGATTGAATGGAAATTGAACTTGTTAACATTCTTTTCAGCCTGTTACAGCTCAGTACATGGTGCCACTGTTCATACATTCTCCCCAAATTCTGATTTCCAGTATCTTTAAGAACAGACTGGAGCCTGCTTTCATTGACATCAGGGTTGAGATTTTTATCACCTTTGTGAATGCATAATGTTGCATTTTGAGTCCAACTGCTGTGTTTATTGGCCTGCTTTTATTGTGGAAAGGATTTCACAACATTGTCAATAGTATTTTTTCTCATCTGCTGGTTTTCAGAATGCGTTACATGGCTCTGTGTGAAGTGTTTGCAGTGTCGGATAAGGCCAACAACAATGTAAAAAAACAAACATTTTTTTTTCTTTCTTACTGCAGCATATGTGGCTAGAATTATGCTTTTGCCATATTCAAAGCATCACAGTGGGTAAAAATAAAAAAAATTACATTAAAACCTTATTTATTTGGAGTACATTTCTTTTGTTAGTCATTTACTTACACACAAACAGACAGCACACCTAGACACACAAGCCTGACTAAGGAGGGCACATCTGGCCACTGTGTACTCAAGATAAGGACTTATTTGCAGATTTACGATGACTATCAAAATATCTAGTTAGATGTCTGCTGTGACTGCTGACAATACTGCAATCAAAATGCAAATGTGAAGGCAGAAGGACATAAATAAACATCTTAGCACCGGATTTATATTCACAATCAAGGCAACTGTTACTTAAGATGATTTCTTTCACTAGTGTGTTATTAGCTGTTATCTTTTCATTTAATCAGATATGTTCTGATGCTGGTGTTTCACTGATCTAACTGTCATCGCCATCTTCTTACAAAGAGTAAAAAGCAAAATCTCTGCAGCTCCAGTTATTGCAATAATATGTGATAAAAATAAGACATTTAGCAGGCTGTTGAATGTGATATGATCAAGTGTTTAACTGTTTAACTAAAAAAATGCACAATATCCAAAGGCCATTTAGATGAAATCGCATATCCCAAACAAATGGTGGAATGGGCCATTGCTCCAAGTCAAAACTGCATCATTGGGATTGGGCAAAAGTGTTATTATTATACAGATGGCCACGACTAATGAGCTCAGTGTGTGCGTCTTTGATGTTCGCAGCTAGCAGAGAGCAAACTGCGAGCCATCGTGTTCTCAGTAATGAAGATGACAATAGCACTTGGAACATGGCGGGTTGCAGATATGTAAATCACAGTCATTTGGTCACTGGCTTGTTTATTGCAGCTTTTATTTGCAAGAAAACTGAAAGCTCCCATATTTGAAGAATTTCAATAATATGTCTTCAATTTTCTACCTTACCTTTGCAGAATCTCTCTCGCACATGTAAATATAAATCTGCTTTCACTTCATAGATTGTATTTATGATAAGCAGTAGACATGGCATATGAGAAAGAAATGGATTGTAGATCTGATATGTTTCTGTCTGAAATGGTGTTACAATATTGTTTTTGAAGACAGGCATTCATAAGGTTGTTTCAATAAAGCCAGGTGTTTGGGTTTATGATGTGTTGATGTTGGGAGAGATTGCGTTTGTGCTGCTGAATACCAGATGGATGTACCCAGGGAGAACAAATCACCTTTTCTGTTGTGTTCACGTCCCCTCCTCTGTTTCATGTCAGCTCTGCTGGCTCTCTGATCAGTCTTCCCTCTGGGGAGCTGGCGGTCCTTGTAATTTCATCCTCACCACAATCAATGCAAACATGCTGCCTGCACTTTCTCCAAGACCCTTTCAAGATCCAAATGTTTTACAAAAAAAAAAAAAATGAAAGAGATTTTGGAAATGTTATTACATTACTGCTGCATGGTAGAGTGGAGGGGACCTGTCCAAAACTCTTAAGCTTCATAGCTTCAGCCAGTTGATTTATGGAGTTGATTATATAGAAGTATTTCCACTATTTGGCAGTCAAACATGATCTATGAAAGGTGCCTCTTTCATAAAGTTCTTACCTTAAAGAAACGTTACACCAAAGCATATAGACTCGTGGCCACCTCAAGCTATGCTGACATGTAGCTGCATGTGTACAAACTGTGACTCAAATAGTCTTTTTATTATGGCATTTGAAGTTATGTACCATAGCGCAGGAAACTGAGTCCACTGCAACCCCCCCCAGGGACCGGGCAGTCAAAAGCTGTGTCACAGATTTCCATACAATGGAGTTTTGAAATGAATCAACTGAGCTGTGTAGCCATCTATTACTGGCTTATAAAGTTGGCTCCTCGGGTGTCAAGATAATTTATCATGGCCTGTAATACAGACATTTAAGACGCAGGACACTGTGACATGCAATCTGCCACATAACAATCCACAGAATCTAATGACCCGAATTCCTATCTGGTAAAGAGATACAGATACAGCCTTCTCTTGAGCTTTATGCACTGGGCAGTAGGGTGTCATAGAGAGTACAGGGATGTCTTTGAGCTGGAGAAATGCAGTGCAAGTCTTTGCTGACAGAACCTCAAAGAAGGCTAGAAGTTAAAGGGAAACGATTCAGTCTCAGTTTCAGTTTGATTTCTTAACAAACTCAATTTGCTTTTGTATCAATCCTCCTACAGAATGTGGGACCAGGTCATCTTCGCCAGTACCCACCCAACCCAGCCATGGTGATGAAGTCCATCATCAGCATGAATAGCCCCAATGGGATGATATCACGGAATCAGCTGACTACCATCAACCAATCCCAACTCAACACACAGCTGAGTCTAAACATGGCAGGACCCAATATCACCCATACTTCCCCATCACCGCCCGCCAGCAAGTCTGCCACACCATCTCCCTCGAGCTCCATCAACGAAGATGACCAGGATGAAAGCAACAGGGTAAGCAAAGTTAGAAATCATTCTAAAGACTGTATTAACCTGCTGATGTTGAAGGCATTTTTGCTTTTTTTTTTTTAATCCTTTTTATCTCAATCATTGCAGGTTATTGGGGAGAAGAGGCCAGCCCCCATAGATCCCACAAAGAAACCCAAGACTCCAAAGAAGAAGAAGAAGAAAGATCCAAATGAGCCTCAGAAGCCAGTGTCAGCTTATGCCCTATTTTTCAGAGACACCCAGGCCGCTATCAAGGGTCAGAATCCCAATGCCACCTTTGGAGAGGTGTCCAAGATTGTGGCCTCAATGTGGGACGGTCTAGGAGAGGAGCAAAAGCAGGTACTGCAAAGTTTAATTATCCAGACTAGTCAAAAATAGCATCTAAAATAATTACAAATCATAAAGCAGGAAATTAATACACGCTCTGTATGTCATCTGTGTATTGCGCTTTATGTTGCTTTAGTTAAAAACAGCAATCTGTAATTAAAAAGAAGCTTTATTTGTCCATTCACACGTACCTTTGTGTCATCACAGGTTTACAAAAGCAAAACAGAAGCTGCCAAGAAAGAATATTTAAAAGCCCTCGCAGCATATCGTGCTAGCCTGGTTTCCAAGGTGAGAAACTGTTCCTTCTTTCACCTGACAAATGTGTGAAATTGACTGAAAAGAGAGTTCATTTTTTTATATTTCCCTGTATTACACTGTGCACTGTGAAGCTGTGGAAGGCTCTATGTATAAAAAGAAGCAACATAGTTAATTGGAGGTCTAGAAACTACACAGTGCACATAAAGATCCCATTCTTTCAGGTTAAAACTTGAGGTATAATTCTCTTTACTTTTTCTTCATCCAGGCTGCAGCAGAATCAGCAGAGGCCCAGACTATTCGCTCAGTGCAGCAGACCCTGGCTTCCACCAGTCTGTCCCAAGGCCTGGTGCTGCCTTCACCCCTCAACCAGCACCCCTCTATGTCATCAGCTTCCCAGGCCCTACAGCAAGTCCTACCACGGGCCATTGCCCCAAAACCTCTGCAGATGAGACTAGGGGGAAGTCAGATCGTGACCTCAGTCACGGTCTCCCACCAGAACATGTCCTCTGGGATGCCACCACAGATGCTTGGCCAGATGGGTGCGGGAGGGGCCATGGTGGCAGGTGCCCAGTCCACAGCAGTGTCTCAGATGAGCCCGCCAATGCAACCAGTGCAGCAGCATGCAATGCAGCAGCTTCAGCAGCAGCAGCAGATGCAGCAGCACCTCCAGAATCACCAGATGCAGCAGCAGCAGATGCATCACCAGCAAATCCAGCAGCAGATGCAGCATCAGCATTTTCAACACCACCTCCAGCAACAGCTTCAGCAGCACCACTTGCAGCAGCAGCAGCAGCAGCAGCAGCAGCATCAACAGCAGCAGCAGCAACAACAGCAGATGCAGTTGCAGCACATGCAGTTGCAGCATCAGCTGCATCAGCAGCAGATTCAACATCTCCAGCAGCAACAACAGCAGCAGCAGCAGCAGCCTCACCAGTCCCAGTGTTCCCCACCCCAGCACTCTCCTGGTACACCCCATTCAGTTGGAGGCTCTGCATCACTTGGCAGCCCTCAGCCAGCCCCCCAGCAGCAACCACACCCCTCCCAAATCCAGGCCCATGCCCAGGTCCTGTCCCAGGTCAGCATTTACTGAGCCAAATGGAAATCCTATCTCAAAGAACAGGAATAGAATAAAAGCATCATTCCACGTTGCTTTTCTAAGTTGCACTTAAGAAGTGTGTAAGAATTAGAATGTTATACAAAGAACTTGTCCATTGTTATAGACGAATATGCACACATGTGTACAGGGGGTAAACATCTTAACTGGGTCATTTCTGTCATAGGCTTGGCTATGACAGAAGGCCGTTAGGGCGAGCACCCAGTGATTGTTTATCTGTTTGTTTGTGAGGTCTTTCAGTTGTCAATTTAAACTGACTGGGCACTCTATTTTGAAAGACATGTGTCTTTCACTGTTTTATTTAACAATAAAGCTTTATTTATGGGAGCTGAGTTGTCAATTCAGTTCAGCAAAGGGACATTTTAAATGCATTTCAACAAAAGGGTTTTCGATCAGCTCTTGCCTGGACTGAATGACTCACAGGATCCTCGCTGGAAACCAGTAACCCACACATCAATCTTTGTTCCCACACTGACCAGTATATAGCAAGACTGTCTTCACTCCAACCTTTCTCTTTCACCCATCATTCTCACAGAGGTAACTTGTTCAACAATGGTTGATCAAATCATCACAAGTTGGAGGCCCAGTGATATCTGAACACAAATAAAACCATGTCACAACTGCAGACAATGTCTTGAGGAAAAAAAGAGAACTGGAAATAAAAAGTCTTGGGACACAGATGTCTGGATGAACAAGTAAACAGACTGAGACAGAAACTGCCATAAATCATTAATGTCATCACATCATCAAACTGTAGCTGTAATCTGCTGTACATGTTTTTTGTAAGGTTGGGAGAGACAAGACCTCCTTTATCCAGTAATCAACCCTCCAGATGATTTGCCCAAAAGTGTGTAACTGGCAACCCCCG
>JAQNCA010000001.1:19118109-19135338 GCA_029783725.1 Acanthurus tractus | reverse complement strand
ACATCATTTGCCCAAAATTGTGTAACGGGCAACCCCCCACCCACCCCCCCCCCCCCCCCCCAAAAAAAAAATTCTTCTCCAATCTATTTGTTCTTACTTCAGATGTTTAACAATTAAATTATGTTTTTATTTTGTGTAACAAAAGGGATATTTTATGGTAAATACAAATTTCCGGATCAAGGTGGATGGTCTGGGGATTGCTGTATTTTTACTCTGCTCCTTGATACCGTCATTGTTTTAAAAAATGGGAGAAGAAAAACTAGCAGAGCCAGTTTGTTGCACTGCCAAAGCCAACTGAAAAGGCATCGGAGGTATTTTTGCCAGCTGTACAGAAGTCCCTGGAAAAAAAAGAGAAAATGTTGTACATTTTTCATATCACCTGTTGTAAAGTTTTAATATGTGAGGCTTTAATTAAAACATTGTTAAACGACCTGTGGATTGCTATATCACATAGTGCATTTCTGCTCTTTTATACTTTTTTATGAGTTACAATAGCAGCGATTAATTTTGTTTGTATTTTGCTTACAAATCAACTGCTTTTGAAAACTGTCCATAGAATAAATGCTTATCGGTATGGAGTTCCTGGAAAGTTGTTTTCAGCTCACAACAGGAAAAGTAATTTAATGTTTGAGTTTTTTTGCTCGGCCATGAAGACGAATCAGAGACATTCCATCATGATAGTAGCCATAATTTTGTATGAAGTATTATATATTTCTTGGTGTCTCTGTTCAAAATTAAACTATCAATCACAAATATTTATTTGAAGGAATCCATTTATTTCAAAAAGTTCTATTAGCCATAATTTGTATGAGGTATTTCTTCCCGTCTCCTTGTTAGCTATAGGAATTTTAAAAAACTCAATCCTTTATGAGATAATAAAAAAATAAATTTGTATGTTTTCTATGGAGTAATTCTATAAGAGAAAAAAGCTACTTTGCAGGGGTATAGGAGCATTCTTGTTGGCATTATTATAGTATGTGCTGTTTCTCAGTGATTTGAATGGAAGTCCATTGTAACTGTGTGTAAAAACAGTGTTGATACTGGACAAGGTCAGCATGTAACTGGTACTTGTCTCAATAACAGTCCCCTTCTCACACACCAGTGCATTGGATTCTGCCTCTTTCTTACTCCTTTTAAAATCGCTTCATTTCCAAGACATCCCCAGGGGTTTGCTGAGCTCCCTTGAATAATATGGTGAGCGGGGGAGGGGAGGGAAGGCAGGCAAACAATAATTATCATATCTTCACAATAGCCGTTGAATCCACTGGCCCAGAGAAGGGCCCTTTTTTTTATTCCAAAGGCAGCTGAGACATTTTAAACACGAGTTAACGTTCCTTACAAATTAGGAGAGAGAATCTGCTCCTGTGCTTCTGTGATAGCAGCCTGATAGAATTTTCAAATTTTGGTTTGTTTTCAATTAGTTAGTTTTAGGGAAGCGTTTGTAATTTGGGCCGAGGCCCTGCCGTCGCTGCCGCTGCGGCTCTTCTGCTCGAAATGGAAACGATGCCCATTTCTCTGCCGTGATTAATTGCAGCATCTGTCCTGTCAGAAGCCCGAGTGAAGAGGTCTGCAGCAAAACTGCAAATAAGCGCTGGCAACAGTCTTAAAGTGCTTATGATGAAATGAAAATTAAAAACAGCAAGTGCCGTGCATGACCTGAATCTTAACACAGGGGGAGAAGAGGAGAATGTGAGAGCGGGTGTCCATGGATACCAAACACATGCTTTAAAAACACACAGTAATGAGGCTCTGGGAAATCGCCGTTATTATTCTGAACAGATTCACAGCAGAGCCCATTAATAATGCATGGAGCTCCTTGTTATTCCATAACCCCTCAGTACTGCGGTCACTGTGTGTACAAATATCTCACAGCCAGGGTTGGAGTTATGGGACTCTGCAATAAAAAGGTTACAGATATTTTCAAAACACTGCTATACACACACATAATTTACAAGGATAATACACCGCTCCTCCTTTAATGGGGATTGGATTAATTTGAATAGGTGAATAAATAATATTCACTTGCTTCATGCTGTGGATTCTGTCTGTTGTATCTGCAAGATGAACATTTTTTTTAAAGTGCAATATGATACAATCATATAAGCATAGAGCAATCAATATCAGCCATGCTCTTCTTTTCTGTCCTCATCATTAACTAACGCTGATGAAATGCATGAAGGGCACTTTGACATTAATGTGTCATTTGAGTAATGCAATCATAAGGGTGACCTAATTGTCTTCCTCCTCCCCACCGAGGCCAGTTGCATGGTGCTGTGCCGAGGATGACTAAGGAGTCAGATGTGGAAGCTAGGGGATTCTGTATTTTAATTATTTATTTGGCCCTTTTGTTGTTTTACCGTTCACCGCACAGATACAATGTGAGCATAACAAAAGCCCTGCTGACACTGACCATCTGACCATCAGACCGACGCTGCAGCCAATCTCCCAGTCTGGACTCAGGTCGCAGATGAAGGACCACTCTGCTGCTGCTCGGACACTAAACTTTGTCTCCTTGAGGGCAAAATAAAATAAAAACAATAATAACAGAAAAGGCCCTTTTTTTCTTTTTTTTCTTATTTCCCTTTTTTTTTTCTTTTGCTGGTAAGATCTGGTCCAGGAAAGTGCAGACAGTTGAACCTACAAGTCCAATGCCAAGCACAGTTTACAAGGAGGAACCAGGCCTCCAGTCAAATGGCTGACCAAGTTTAAGGAATTCTTGACCTTGCGATGATGAGGTTGGTGCAGAGAACTATTGACCTCTGAGATGAATAGTGACCTTTGTTTCAGGGCTGCAGGCTGGCTGCGCTGTTGACATCCCTGACCAATGGTAACGTTTGTTTAGAGAACTTTTGACCTGCAAGACACAAGGAGCGCCATAGACGCCTCAGAGCAGAGTTTATCATATATTCAGGGGGGCTAGTATTAATATTATTACACCCTCATATAACCTTTTTTTGATAATCTTATCTAAACCTCTGAGTTCAATTCTATTTATCATTAATTTGGTCGGTTGATTTAGCACAAGAAATGTAACCAAATTAAAAAATACCCATAAGACAGTGCTCATTTTTTATATAGTATCAGGAACAAAATCCTAAAGTAAACACAAATGAGCTATTCTGCAGAAAATATGCGTCCAAGCAGAAATAATCACATATGCACTCTCTTGTTCCCTCTCCAGCTTTTTTTTAACTTTTTTTTGTCTTTCACAGCTTGCAGACATGTATGCACACACACATGCATGCACACGCAGCGTGCAAACTAACACATACACACCATTCTCCATCCTTGGATTTCTGAGCAATGATGTTGCCGTGGTGATGCAGTGATTCAGCCATTAGGCTTATCCCCATCCTTTGTTCAGTTCTGTTATGGTAAGTCTGATCTGCCAGTCTTTTGACCTCTGTCAGCCTGTGAACTGCCACACCACCACGACTCTGATACAACCTTTCTGAAGTACAAAAGCCAATCATATACTGCAAAAAAAAATGATGTTCTGGTTATGTGTTTAATCTTACCAGAGGAAGTGGTGGGGCTGTTCCTATTTCCTGTAAATGATTAACAGTATGCAATCATAATCAGAGGGTTGACGTGGACCTGCTGTTATCCAATGTTTAAAAACACCACTTCTGAATTTTACAACCCACTCAGTGAAGGAAAAAAAACATAAAACAAACTGGTGTTGATTTGATTTAATGATGCCCTGCTTTGTTTTGAGATGCATCAATAGTCATTATACTCCAGTAACAAGAATTTTTAGGCTGATGACAATGCCTTTTGCATGTATGTATATGTTTTTGAGCGTGTGGTATGCAGTTGAGCACAAGGGCAGAAAAATTAAACAACATTATTTGGCTTTCAACTGTTGTAAAGGTCATGGAATAAACATTTAAAGCCCAAAGAAAACAGTTTATTGGAAGCAGTTGTCACCATAACAAAAACAGCAGTGAGCATTTGAGAAGCTGGTTTGTTTTAGATTATTATGGTTCACTTAGTATGTTATTGTGCATTGTCAGTATTTAGCAGACCAAATGCATCTGAAGCATTTATTCTCTGTCGAGTTATACAGTCGCTCTAAAAAAATGCACAGCAAGCTGTCAGTGATTTGAGAAAGCTTTCTTTATTGTGACAGATCATCATGCCCCAGAGGTTGACAGATGTCCCTGCCTTGCATGGAAACGATAGCAGTCTCTTTTTATTTGGACTTGTTTGGTTTAAGAATGTAAAATCCAGTTCGCTCTCACCACACTGCCACTTCCCGATTTATTTCATCAGTATTTTATAGGCTTGTGTTCAGCCGAGGATCCCAACTCTGAAATTGCCTTTTATTGCAACTGACTTAGCCTGTTAATATAGGCTATTACAGAGCCAACATGTTTCTATGGCAACAAAACTGATAAAGTGTACCAGGAGACTAGAGTGATAGATTACACATGCACGCTGTGTCACATCCAATTAACTCAAACTGACTGTACACCACATTATGCCACGACTTGCAGGAAAATCAATAAATATGGACGGTACCCAACAAGGTTCCCCCTCTGTTTCTTTCTTTCTTTCAACCCCTACCATGGCAGTGAAGCCAAGACAGATCATGCCACTAGGATGTCCCTGCTGCTACAAGAGGCAGGTGCTGTGTAGACACCATTCAAAACTTGGCCTATTCAGTCTAACTCCTCTAACGCTCCATTCATGCATAGCAAAACACCATCTGCTCCTGTTTTGCCCGGAGCAATCACAGCTGACCAGAAAAAAAAAAAAAAAAAAAAAAAAAATCCATGATAACAGCTGTTGCCAAACAAAAGCCAAACAAAAGGGGGTAGGAAAAGGTTAGAGACAAGTTAGACGCCAAAAATTACTCATTGGAGAGGGTGAAGGAAAACATTTACTCATGGTAATAGGGACGTGGGATGCCATCCAGCAGAGAGACGGGGAAAGGGTTAAACATGAGCCGTTCAATCTGCGGGCCTGGCAGAGTTGAAACAGTACAGGATCAGGTGATAATAGATCGAGGCTGAGCATGATTCTTTTACACAGTCAGTTCTCAGGGTGCAGGAGCAGAAGCAAATGAGCCATAGAGTCTCCTCAGACTAAAGTGCAAGTATGAAGTGCATGCAGATGCAGGTTTCGATGCATACTGGCCATCCAGGAGTAGAATACTCACTCTTTATACTGCACAGACCTGTTGGCAGTAGAAGGTTACCATATATTTTTTTAAAGCTGCAACTAATGATTATTATTATAAATTAATATACCAGTTAAATTAAGTTTGGCATGAAAATGATAAAATGCTTTCAACAACTTCTCTGAGCCCAGTTTTTTAATGGTTTGTTTTGTTGAAAAGACATTTCCATAAGTAATAGAACCAGTACACAGTACCTCTGAAGTAGTAATCCACAAGTAAAACTCCAGTATAAAAAGTAAAATTACTATTAACAACATGTACTTAGTTCTGAAAGTAAAAGTTTCAGTAACAGAAAAAAATCCCTTTTAGATTGTTATATTACATTATTCTCCTTTTATTAATAGTGATCCATCTGCTGACATACATTGTAAACAGTCTTACATTGTAGCTTTTTTAATTAGACAAACATTTTTTTGATTAATCATATGTTTGTTTGTAATATGTTAATCAGAAAAGTCATGATAGCTTTGAAATAAAAAAATATAAAACTAAAATCCTTACAAAAGTACAGGTACCCTATTTTTTTACTGCATTAGTGCATACTAAGTTAAAAATCACTTAACCCCTAGTTTCCTGTCAAAGAAGACAACACAAGCCAGAAAATATTAACAGCTGTAACACCGTTGTACATACATCTTTATCATCCAAAGTAGGTTATCAGGGCACATAAATAAATAAATCAAGGCAGCTTATTAGAAATAATTGTTCATAACCAGGCAATTCTAATGACATTAATTTTAGATGTTTCCTGTAATAAGATAAAATAATATTTACAGCCAATATTAAAACTAACAATGATGGAATAGAGGATAAAATGAAAGGTTCATTGCTTCAGTAAGGATTATCATTCCTGCCCATCCCTCCTCTTATGTTGCATTGTGGTGTGATTGGCAATGGTTGCTCGACCCTGTGAGGCCTAGCTTGATCTAATGTATGGCCGCTGACCCAGGGGAGGGGCCGCAAACGAAGGTGAAAGACCGGAACAGCTTGCATGCCTCCAGACCTCAGCTGCCCATGCAGATGGTGAGCTGTAAAACCACTGTTTGAGTCACATAGAAGTGCCACCACAGCCATACACACAGCTGACAGGAAAAATATACAATATGGCAATTAAATAGTGGTCAGAGGAACAAAATTTAAGTGGAGAAAGAATAAGAAGAGGAGGGAGGGATCAGTTATTGATGATGATCTTACCCATTGTCCCCATGGGGATAATTAAGTTTTATCTTATCATTCCTTATGCTGACAATGAACAGACCTGGATCTAATTGCATTTTGGCATAATTCATAACATTAAAATAATTCCTTAACCTCCCAGTACCAGATGGTGCATTTTTCCAGCTATAAAGCAACATCATTTGTGCAAAAAGCTTCAGACATTAACAGGAAAGCAGTGGAAAATAAATTCTTCATGTTCCTGTGATGTGATTTGTGGGTGCCATCACCTGCATTTCCAGATGCTGGAGAGTGCAGTGTAATAAAAGCTGGGGATGATTTGCAAAACGTATTTTCAACCAATTTGACTATGAAACATGCAAATCTCTGGGTTGGGCCTTGACGCTGTGAGAGATTTCATTGGCAGAGCTTTTATTTATAAACAGAAGCTCATGTGGCAGTTCATCCGTCAATTTGCCTACCAAATAACTTTCCGACACTTCTTCAGTTGGCTGCACACGATGGCCTCTTTGTTTGTGACACCATTTGAAGTAACCTTGAACCATAACAGAAAATGAAATAAATGTAAAAAAAAAAAGAGCGTTGCTTGGAAAAAACGCAAACATCTGCTCTTTAAGGTCACGTCCTGAGCTATGAACTCTGCTCATCAGCTTAACATGGCCCTGTGGATGCCTGGACAGTGTACAGTAAGACTTGTAATGAAGAGGGGAGAGACAGGACAGAAGACAGGCTCCAGCCTCACGCCATTAGAGGTGATTTGTCTGCCAAACTGATTCCAGTCCCAGTAGTTTTATCAGTTTAATGCCCAGCCAGCGTTCATTATTTCTTCGCTGGGAGGGTCAGCCTCTCTTCAGTAGAACAAGTGTGGGTTGTGTTTCTGTCAAAGAGTGAGGGGGGTTAGCGCTTGACCCGCAAAGCCATTCAGTTCTCAGAGTGATCCATTGTTTGGGTCCTCTCTTTGTTCAGTGCCTGCAGAGGGAGAAGGGGCCAGCTAAAGGGGAGGGACGGAGCAGAGCCGGGGTCTCGCAGGGTGCCAGGGGTCTGCACTTACCCTCAGCACAGTCTCACCTACAGTCTTTTAAGTCCTAAAAGGCCAGCATAATGTTATTATGTGTACTAACACACACACACACTTACACACACACAGAGTGAAGAGTGTTCAATATTCATCAGGAATACTTGAAATATTGACACATTTCTGAGCATCCAGGCATGCATGGAAAGAAGAGCAGGTTAGTGGTGTTGTTTTTTTCCTTCTAAGTGGCAACTTAAATAAAAAGGGTGTGTTAAAAAAGGAAACTGGTCTCACTGATGTGAAAGTTTAAAGACAGTTAAAAGTATAAAATCTGCTTGCAAACAAACTGTAATGCCATTAACATTTAAGAGGAGCAGAGGGAGGCTCAGCCCAGCAAAACAGTTTGGTCTGTTTGATTGGAGATCACACAGATACAAATCTGCTGTAGTCAGGTTTCAGAGGAAAAGCAATCCGAATGGTTTGATTCAATATTTTTCTACCATGTGTGCATTTGCAGAGTTGATTGGAATTTGCCCCTTTAGCTTTTATTCAAAGAATAATATAAAAAGTATAAATGTGATGAATTTTCACAAAAGAGGAGATGTTTACAAGCTTTGGGGACTTTGTAGCATATCAGGTATTGGCTATTATGTTAATACACAATATGCTATGAAGTACTGACAGGCTCCATGATGGCTGTGTGGAAAAATCGTTTACAGATAATGACAGATTTGTGGTGGGAGGTGGCATGTTGTTGTGGCCTCTATGTAAGTGTGTTCCTACATGCATACATGCACAACAATGGTCTCCAGCTTATCCTAACGTATCTGTCTAGTCCTCAATCAGTAGAATCCAATTAAAGAACAAGAGAGAATGTCTTTTCCATTCACATGTTTATGCATATTTTTAGTTGGGGCACCTGAATGGAAAAAATGAAAATTTGTCCGATGATTTAACAAACAAATTAAAATCAATTTTAAAAAAGTGGCAAATGTATGCAAAGTGCAATAAACTCCTGAATGTTCAAATAATTACATATAATAAACATAAAATTTATATTTCCATGAACTTGTTACACTGTGTTAAACTTTTTGAAGCTGGACTTGCCCTTTCTCTATATTATCATTTTGCTGCATTTACATAACAACACATAAAAATGTGGGTAAAATGTCCTCAATTTGGATGTGAACTTTACCATTCAAAGCTAATTGAAGTATCAAACTATTTACAGTTCCTTTGTTTCACTTTTGCAAACAATTGCCTTAAAAACAAGGAGACAAACAGTTAATAAATTGTTATAAAACGGTCCCTTGTTTAATTTTGTATGACTCTGGAATTTCAGGCAATTAGCAATGAACATCTGGCCACTTGAAGCCACCTTCTGAAAACCGTAGGCAGTGAAAGAAAGTGGTGGCAGAGGGTCGATTTTAACAGCTCCCCACTGTCCTTAATTTCTACCTGTCCTTTTCAAATTGTTCCAAACTAGAGACGCCTTTTTTCTTCCTTGCAACGTAATAAAAAATGAGACATAAACATCTAATTGTTTGCACTTGCATGTGGCACAATTAGGCAAAGGGGCAAAGGTCTTAAACACACTCACAATGATCAACCTACAATCCAGGCACAGGGAAAGGTTTCATTCAAACACCTTTAGTAGATAAAGATTTTGGAACAAAAATATGTGCAGGCGTCATTATTGGTAGCAATAGTAAGAGTCTCCAAATCCTTTAATATGTACCATTTATTGCTGATTAAAGCTGTCACAAATGGTTTGAGACAATCTGCTTTTTTTCCTCATTTCCAGCCTTATCACAGTAAGAGTCAGTGTCAGATGTGAGTGTGCAGTCAATTATCCTTATTCTGCACATAGAAATACTATCTCCTCTCTTAAAACATTTTCAGTGTTTGCTTCAAGGCACTGTGTGTCTTGCACAAGCTAACTGGAGCAATATTGTTGACAGCAGACCAGACAGACTCCTGAGGCACATCTTGTAATGTCAGACAAACTTCAGCTGCTGTGGCTCATTAACTCAAGAAAGTTATTAGGCTCGTAGCTACAACTGCACAGAGTCACATCAGTGTGTAGCCTTAGAACTACAAAATAAATGTTAAATAGTTGATTCAGAGATGATTGGTAGTTCTGAGAAGATCTCTAATCAGGCTAGTGATGGGAGATACAGTGTGCCTGAGTTGTGCAAGGACTTTCAACTAATTTAACAGCAAGCTGTCAAAGTCCTTTAAACCACTACGTAAAAAAAGAAAAAAAAAATCTTTTACTACCTTCATAATGTTGGGTCAATAATTTCAAGTCCTGGTTTCCAACCTACTTTACATAAACCACACCCACTTCCATATCACAAAGACCTCACTGGCTGTGCTCCTATTATGTCATTTCTGTTGTTGTCATGTCAACACCAGACAGCTAATTCTTGCCTTAATTGTAGTCTGATTAACAATAAAGTCATCAAATTCAAGACTTCACAATGCTATATGTATTCTGTGGTAATCATTCTTTGTTGGACCACAATTACTAGGTAACATTACCAAATTGAGCTCAATTTCAATGGGACACAGTTGTCAGGGCTTTGATTATATAGATGTGGATGTGATTTCATCTATAAAGTCAGCTGAAAAATAAAAGCACTAGTAAGACACATTGACTTTTTTTTTTTTGAGGGAGTGCTGGACTGAGACTCTTTCGTGTCATTTTGGTCTCAGTATTTTATTGCATTGCATCCAATACAGAGTTTTACTAAAGAGAAAAAAACTGCCTTTAAAAAATAATTTTAAAATTGCTAAATACTTGTTTGGCATCAGTTGGAAAACTTTTTGCATCTTTTGTGATTTCAGACAGTTTATTTAAAAGACATATCATTGTCACAACATTCTGTCATATAACTGTTTGAAAACCATTTCTCCTTTGTAGAAAGAGTCATACTCCAACAGAGGAGGTTAAATAAAGAAAAACAGTTTGACAGAGCTAATAATCCAGCTTTCTGCATCTCTTGTCTGAGATTTAAAAGATCAACACATTAAGGCAGTTTGCTATTCATGATCAGCACAAATTTACTAATAATTTGCTAATGAATTTTTCACAATGTGTTACTACAGTGATCAGTTCTTTTCAGTTATATTGTAGCTTATGCAGTTAGACCAACACTCACCTTTAGGCTCCAGTTTTGCCCAATTTTGTACTGTGGATACTTGGGTGACCCTAAAGAGCAGACCTGGAGGCTCTATGCCAACACATGCTGGCTGGCTAGCTGGAATCAGCTAAAGCTGCGGGTGCAGTCAAACTGCTCAGTAGCTGCTCTTTTAGGTGATTTGGGGACTGGTCTATTTATCATACAGACCCTAATGTGCTAATTCTGTGTTCATAATCTGAGGCAGCATCATCGATCAACATGGTTTGACAGGCCCCACCCCCCGCCTCCTCTCTCAGAAGCTGTTCTCATGCATAAAGGGGTCATTTCTTCACATTGTCCTAAATTCAGAATTTCACTCCGGAACAATACAAATGAGCTTGCTCTGCCATGGTTGATTTATGGAAAATCACATCCTGTTATTCTTCTTTGGCTGTTATAGTTGTGGTTATTATTGGAATGTCTGTGTTTTAATAAGTGAAGTCTGTAGAAGAGATGTTTTTTCTCTGCAGGTAGTTTATCTTTTTTACCCACTGAAGAGGTGCAGAGTAAAGCAGAGAGAATATTTTTGGTGCCCACTCATCTTTAGAATGCAAAACGCTTACTCTTATTATTAATATTTGTAATTTTTTATCTCATTACAGCATACACTGGATGGAGGACCTTCTGAAAGTATCAAATTAGGATATTTTAGTTTATTATTGCCATAATACTGTCATATTCTTAGTACAATCGGTACATTTAATAAGGATGTATACTGAACACACACTACAATCAAATGAAAGTGTGGTGAGGCCTGTTTCTGGAGAAATTAAAGGTGACACAGCTAATTCAGCAGGCAGACATCAGACATGACTGCTTGCTTTGACCTTTTCTATGACTATGAAAACACAGTAACTCACAAGGGGAACTGTATTAGAAAATAAATGAAAGGTCTCGGTGGAAAGGTCAGGACACATGTTTCTGTGATGTGGAATAAAGTCTGTTTATAGCAAAAGGTTTGGCTGGCTGCACCTCAATACAAAGAAACCCCGACGAATCAAGTCCTGAACAATCTCATTGAGATGTGTTTCTGCAAAAACTCTGTGATAATACCTTAGGAATTTGTAAAAAAAATCTGTGGTTGAAAAGTTCAGGCTAAATAGCTGTCTTTGCTGAAATATTTTGAGCATTAACTTGTGACTTTATTTCACATTTCATCAGATATGAACAAAATAGTGGATTTATAACCATCATATTAGGCTAAATGGCCGTGATCCTGTACCTGTTTATACAGAGGTATGCATTTACCTTTCCAATGGTTGTTGTTGATTGAATGAGAAAAAGAAAAACAATCAGGTTGGAAAATAACCCCACAGACAACAATAACAGCAGATCAGCTGAATCCAGATGTTAGCCTGATTTAAGTGCAACTTGTGTTTTGTTTTAGTGAAGCTGTAACACTGCAGAGAGAACACATTATGAGGAAATGGGTGGTAGAGATTGATCCATAAGTCTTTGCAGAGGGGTCAACAAAACAGAGTAGTGTGATACCACAAAATTTGGCTTGATCTAGTACAGAGTGGTACAGGATCATTGATACTGACGCCATCTTATGTACTTATATTGTTTCTAAAAAGGCTTCTTGTGATATCCAGAGCTCTAGGTAAAACATTAAAAAAGCCTAAGTCAAAGGTCCATAACTTATGAAAGTCAAAGGTCCATAGCCTTAGCAAAGTCCAGCCTAAGGATTCTTATAGCTCCCATGGCTATGAGATATTTATATCCAGCCAAATTAATATTTCAGGTTTAAGGTAGAATATTCATATTTACACATATATGAGATTTTTTTTATTCCATTAAAGTAATGTATCTAATAACAAGTTTTAGTGAGTTGAATATTATTAGAATGACTGAATATAGCCTGTTATATTTAATAAGTCTGGCCGATTAGAGTTTGTAAATGTAACACTGACCAATACTCAAGATCAGACGACTGCAATATTAATTTCAATACAATATACCCACATATTCCTTTGTTAAACCTCTCTGAAAAGACTCTGTCAGTGAACTCTGACAGTCTTACACACATAAAATAGCTCCAAATTAACCAGGATTCAACCAGTTAAGAGTAACTTAGCGTTTTCTTAACGCTACGGAATGGACAGACAGATAATGAAACACAAATGGGTATAGCGTAAAAGACAATTTAATGCCTTTTAGGCAACTGAAGCTACAACTGATCTTAACAATACCCAGGTATCAGTAAAATCAATATTTTGGGATTGATGCACCCACCATTCTGCAGGTATTGTCCAGTGACTTGATCTGAACCAAAGATTCTAGCCAGTTATAAAGCACAACTGTAAGTCTATGCACACATATTTTTTTCCCTCAGATATCAGTGTCAGCTTATTAAGTTAAAGACATAAGCAGTACAAATAACAGTTTTTAGTTCCAGGTTATATTTTTGAGTGATTTGCTGAAAATATGGGGGGAGATGATTGCAGAGGCATATTAACAGACAACACAATGACCGACTAACCTGAGTTTACATAAGGAGAGTGAACTATGAATCCTAACTTTGTATCAGCTCACAGTGTATCAGTGGAGGGCAGAGTAGAAATGTCCTTCAGCGGAGACAACCCTGATTATTTAACTACTGTAAAGCAGAAGGAGCTAAACTGGTTGAGGACTGTTTCATTTGGTTTATCACAATGACAATATTGCAGCAGTAAACACTAAGGCCCACTTCCCATTTGGTATTAACATCTGTACTGAGTGATCCGATCACACACCCAAGATGCATTGAGGACACATTTGAGATCCAATCACTCAAACCACAATGGGAGGTGGTCTGGGCCACATGTCGCCACATTCTTTTAGCAGTAGGAACCACTATCAGTCCTGGGTCACATTAAAGGACCGCTCACTCAACTGACGTCTTCGGTGTAACAGGAAGTACATCCTCATTAACACATCAAGGGTGTCATATTAAAATGCTTAACGTCTTTAACAACTTGGTTTGCTGGTCTGTGTTGTTTAGATTGGACAACTAATTTCTTCCTCTTCTTTGATTTCTAGTGGAACAGGAGGGGTGTTCTTCTTGGTTTACTCCATTGCTGCCTCCTGCAGGAAAAAAAATAACTACGCATTTGGTCTCTACAAGCGGAAATGATGTACATGTTTATTTGCATATAGAGTGGGGGAGTGAGATCTGATCACAAGTGGTCACTGGAGACACACATGGAGACGCATGTCAACGCCAAGTGAGAACAGACGGCTTGTCAACTTGTGACCAGATCACTCAGGATGGATGTTTATACGAGGTGGGAACAGGGCTTAAGAGCAATGCCAACACAGAATAAAAAAAATAACAGTGCAGTTCAAATGTTTAGTCATATCTGTCATACAGTAACAGTGTTAAAAAGACAGTGTGTGTGTGAGGTCAGAAAAAAAATCTGAAAATTAAATATATGAAATCAAAATATTATGTGTTTTTGATCCTGGAGTAAAACCTGACAGTACATCAACATAATGACAACTGTGTCCAAAAATCCAAAATCCATAAAAGAAGACACCTTATTCTTATTTGATGTGGGTCTATGCTGCGATTGTTGCAGTTGTTCACATCACTGTGGCACACACTGTTTGGCATAAATGGAAATCGGAGCCTGTCTCATGTAGCCTACTGAGATCGAAGGGCAGGCGATAAAAATACCAGCCGAGGCTTGCTGTCTTTGATGAATCTATGAAAAACAGACATCCAAAATTATACATGTTGCACACCTTTTCTGACTGTTAATTCAACAAAAAAACTGAATTATAACTCAAAAGAACTTATTACTGGAAACAAACAGCTGCTGATTTACTCATTAAGCTGATACAAAGAAACATAGGTATCAATTTAAAGTTGTTTTTCTGGCCACATGAATAATGTAATTCAAAAATTCTGGTCTCTCGTGGCTGTTGTGGGAAATGCTAAATGCTCACATATATTCATGAGCAGCTATAGCATACAAGGATTTTATCAGAGATCTTTCACAAAAAAAGAGCTGCTGAAAACAACACAAATGTGAGGTCAAACAGTCAAGTTACAGGCTGTGAAACCAAAACAATATGATAAAAGATACTAAAACATGCTGTTCAGCTGTTTGAAAGAGTTAAATGATAACTGTAATTTTATCATTCCGAGAGACCTCCACACACGCATGCAGTTATAAGATACATTGTTGATGTAAAAACAATAACTAGAAATATGTTTACAACTCTGATTACACACTGAATTTTATCAAGGTTGTGTCTTTGTTTGAAAATGAATTTTGTTGATATGCTGAAACATTTTATTTCTTTCTTGCTATTGATCATCTCTGTAGTTTAATATCTGTTGGTCTTTTGCTATGAGATTTTTTAAGCAGTGTTTTGTTTATTTTTCTGCAATTTATCTGAGCTGTTGACAATATGTTTCAGTTACATTTCACTGATTTATGTCTATAATGACTTCAGCTGAACTATGTGTAACAATGAGTTATGGTGATGTAGAAACACATTAAATTGAATTTGGAAGTCTTGAGGACCACAAATAGAAATATTTAAGCTGCTCATAAAATGACCATACTCTATTATCAATTCATCACTGGCCAGTCAATTCATTCATTAACGTGCCAAAATATTGTAACTTAATGGAAACTGCTCACCAACCTACTGTACCTTATGCCAAATTAAAAACATGATGGATGACTGCATGGCAACAAATCTCTGGAGATGGAAAGGTCATGTGGGCAATAAATCCTCTAACTCAGTAAAATGAGATAGGTTCCTTCAATTGTTGTCCAGTCTTTAATAATTTTTCCCCCTCTCTTTTCCACTCTTTCTCTCCCTCAGTCATAAATAGTGATTCACAGCCTTGATTCTGACCAAGCTGATGATTTTAATTTTCTGTTTTCAGAGTAATAAACACTGACATGAGAATGAGCCTCAGGCAGAGACTTCTAATGAGAAAATGAAATTAGTTTTTCAGCTGACTGATCAGAAACATTTCATACATTATAATCAAGCATTTATTTGACGTGATTTGTTCTGTGTGTGCATGCACGCATGCATGTGTGTACCTGACTGTGTGTGTGTGTGTGTGTGTGTGTGTGTGAGGGAGATGTGTGTGCACATGTAAATACATTATTCATGCCTCTGTTTGTGCTGTGCTCCTGCCTGTTATTGCTACACCAAGACACAGCTTATGACATTCTCCAACCTTTTGTACCAGAACTAGCTGGCTGTCTCAGTGTATGTAATTTTTATGCCTCATCTTTCACTGCTGCAACCACGACAGTCCATCACAGATCAACTATGCTGGTCAAATAATCAATTACACCTGACTCTGGTTACAGGGACCTGGATGGGAGGCAGGGACGATCAGTTCACTATATTGATGGACAAAACTATGACACTTGACATCAGAAAATACCTGGTAGATAAATAATAAGCAGTCTTTCATTGTGCCATGCTCAGATTATAAAGCATTCTTTTACATACCCGTAACTGAAATGATAATTTTCCAAATTAGTGTTTTCTTTTTATTTTTTAGTGTTAAAGATAAAAGGCTATGCAGTGATCATTTGAAACCCATTAGCTTGTGTCCTTGACTGAATTTTATGAGAAAAAGGAAATAGACTGAGTGCTTAAAAGCTGGAGAGACCTTATCTGCCCCTTAAAAAAATAAATAAATGAAACAAAAATAGTTGTAATCACTAATTGACCAAAGAAGCATAATTGTTTGCAGAAATACTTTGCTGCATGAACTGATATTTAAAATGTGGAAAAAAATCTCAAATAATAACACTGAATTGAGTCATGTAGATATAAAAACAGTTTTAGTCATTTTCTTGGTAACACTAACCAGGCCAAGTATGATTCATCATCATACAGTTTTTCCAGTGCTCATCCTTGCTCATGTGGATATCTTCTCTTCCTAACTTCCCTTTTGAATTGTTTTAATCTCATTGCCAGAGGCCTGTACTAGAACATCATGTTCATTAGCATCTGTTTGCTGTTCCTGCTGAGTTCAAAGTGTTTCCTTTCCCCCTCCTTATTTGTGGATAAGAGCTTGAATTGCCTCAACACTACCTCTAGCCTCCCTTGGTACCGTTTGACAAAGTAGGGCAGCAAGAAAAACAAAGGGTCTGCAGTGACTTTATTGTCATGATACATCACTCATTTGATCCATCCCAAGAATTTTCTGCTGTGATCTGGTTAGTTAGATGGAGGCGGAGCTCGAATCTGAGGGCCTTTGGAGAGGTGTTCAAATAACCAAGACAAACAGGATGCCAATTAATACAAAGACAGAAGTGTATGTGTGACACAATGGCATGTTGATAAAACACCCATTTTGTGATACGAGACAACACTGTTAATTTGTTTTGTTACCTGCACGATGACATGACAGCTGCTTCAAACATCATCATTTAATGTTTGACTGAATTACAGTTATAATAATTACAGGAATACAGTTAATGCTTTTTTTCCAACCGTGCAATGAGGTCAGCCGCCAGATTACCAGTTGGAGACCACTGCTCATCGATTTTTTTGCTTCGTTAACCCTGGTTCGTTGCTTGGTGATTTAGCAGTGGCATAAACTTCACCCACAATGCAACTCGGTTTCTGATCAGGTGTCATTCGCTAGTAGCTAATGTAGCCTCAAGCAGAGAAAAGAGACTGGCTGTAGAGATCTGCTG
>JAQNCA010000001.1:19097725-19110085 GCA_029783725.1 Acanthurus tractus | reverse complement strand
TGCTTCTTCTCTTCACTGCACTATGGATAAATTGATAAATAGATGTTTCTTTTGCATTTGAATTCAAGTTAATAAGCCTTTGAATAGATTTTTTACAGGATTAAATGACTTCACTGTTTTTTGTTTTTTTCTTCATTTTAATGGAGGGCTACTTTAGAAACATAGTTTATTTGAATTACACATCACTGTTACTTAGTAGGTAACTCTCATCACATGACAACTTAATAAGTCTAAAATTACATCCTAAGTCTGCTGTCTAGATGTGATTGAGCAGTTATACCGAAAAGTAATTCAGTGTTAGTGATATTGTCAGCTATAAATAATGTTTCTATATGACTAATGTGCCACAGCAAAAAGCTCGACTGCCACTTTGTAAAATGTTAATGCTAAACATATATACTCACAATGTGTATAGCTTTTTTAACCTTAATATATCTGCTCTTGCAATAGGACATCCACTGAGAGGGACATAAGAGCATTTTTCATGGTTTACCGCGACCTCTCATAGAACATGATTAAGGTTAATGAGAGACTATGATCTTAGATAAGTTCTAAGAAAGTCAACAGTGACTTGAGATACAATGCTGGAAACATATTTCTTTATTTTACTGAAATGATAGTCTTTCCCTAATTTAATCAAGGTCCTTCAACTTAACTGAATAAAATCTTAAATGCACTAATATTTACTTAACTTTGGGTAGGTAGGTTATTACATCAAATTGTAGAATTATAGCAGACAAATCACAAATGAATCTCTAATCAAGCAACACATGAACAGACTCCAAATAAAACAACAACAGACTGAATAACTCAATTTGAAATAAAACTTGTATAAAAATTAAAAGTCTCTTTATACATACAATGTACTGCCAAGTATGATGCTGTGCATTGTAAGTGTGAGTCTAAATACTAGATATTTCCTTATATTGTTATGACAAGGAATTGTTTTAAAATTGCATATCAGACCTGTTCTGGGTTATATATTATTTAAGTTTCAAGCTCCACTTGAATTCATCCGCACAGTTCATGTAGCTCAGTGTTGTAAAGCAACCATAGTCGGTGGTGCCAATATACAGTGTCTCAGTTAAATCTCATAATTTAAGACAGTTTTCCCTTTGTGAGGAGGAATATGTCTGAAAGACACTGTGAAACAGGATGTTTCTCCTGGTTGGGTTATTTTTAGCTGCAGGTCCTCTGCAATTATGTTAAATTCTGGCAAATTATGACTTGATCCTATCTGACAACAGACGTCCAAAGTACAGCAGTATTATTATGGTAATTTATTGAATGTGTGCATATTAATTATTTCAGGTTTTTGTGGAATATAAAGCAGCATAATGTTAGATTCTTATCATATGTGACAGAAAACTAAAGTGTGGGCCATTTTGTTCAGTAAGTAACTCATTCTACGCTCAGTCTCTCTGCCCTGACTGGCTGTCTGTGAAGCTGTTAAACTGTATAATGTCACAACACTGTGTTTCAAGCCTTTTAGCCAGAATTCTGCTTAGGAAATCTAACTGAAGGCTCCACTGCATGAAAAAACAGAATGAACTTGAACTTATACTTTTTGCACAAAGTGTATCAGTGTTATTTAGATACTAAATTATGTCTGGGGTGGGAAATGCCAGTGCAAATCACTTTTATTAGGTCCTGACCCTGTCTCTGACTTTTTCATCTGTAACAATCGCAGTCGCTCAAATTAGATTTACAGGGACAAGCGAAGAAAGGAACAGAGGCACTTAATGAAAGCATAGCACATAACTTCAGAGGACAGAAGCGTTCTGACCATTCCTCCACACAGGTCACTGAGTTTCTAGACCCGTTTCTTAACACATTCAAATCATCTCAGTACCTCATGTTACCTTATATATCTATTAAAGTGTATTAGATTCTCTAAAGTGGAGCGAGCGAACATGTTTACTGCAGTGGCACACTAAAAGCAAATGTTGTGTTGCCTGGGGTGTAAACAGAGAGAGGAGCACACTACATAACACCATATTTGCAATACATTTTGCTCTGCCTGCTACGCTTAAGGAAATAGCTTAGGATATAGCAGTGGGAACCGTTGTGACTGAGCTGATGTCATGCCAAACAAGTCCCTCCATTTGTAATAGTGTGTCTGGGTATGCTTAAATCCATTGATACATTTGTCTGTTGCTTGGCAACACAGACCATGTTTGTTAAGATTTTAGGACCAGAGTTGATGCTCTTTAAGTGTTAGGAAGGCTTAAAAGCTGCAGCAACCCAACCATTGGATAGCATTTTAATAACACAGTCACTGCAGAATAATTAAGAAAGTGCACAATGTCTCATATAACTAACAATATTTTTTGCAAGAATTATAATTCTGGAAAAATTATTATGGATCAGACCAAGAGTTGCTATACAATTACAGCAAATGAAAATTGATGAGGTTTTAACCCCTGGGGAGTAAATGGCTGTTTTTAGAGCAATCCGCCAATTTAATTAGTATATTTCATGTTTGCAAGTGGATTTTAAGGACTGAGGGAAAAGCTAAAGGAAAAGTATAAGGGTCATCAAAATCTTTAGGATTCCATCTCCAAGACATAAAAATCCACAATAACTTTTACGGAAAACCAGCCTTTATATCTTTCATTGTTAGCCACAGGGACCTTTTGACCTGAGAGGGGTTCTTAAGGTCAGAGTGGTCACAGACAAGGTTCATAATTATACTCTGGAAGACATTTATATCCACATGGATTTGATGGATATTTTTGCCAGCATTCCCAGGATACCTTGCTTTGATGACTGGACCGACCGTCAACCTCATTAAACTCTGCATGATCCATGAAAGATCCATCCTCTCTTAAGTTACCTTTGTTTGTTACTTTTATTTGGCTCTTGTATGTATTTGTTATGTTTCTAAATTTAGCTTTTTTGTTACAGCAAAACAAACCTTTAAAAGTTGAAAAACAGACATGCTGTTCCTACCAGCAATCACAAGGTACAGACAGAAACAAAATTACCCAGTTCAAATAAATAAGAGCATGTTAACTGTCATCCCAGGGACAATTTACTAAACCTGTGAATCTGTTCAAACACTGCAGGGGGCCGAGTGATAAGCCTCTGTGGTAACAGCACTGCCATACAGGTTTATTAATCTGCACTTTATCTTTTGTTTCAGCCAGAACTGAATTGTACTTTATCTTTAGCCTGTTGAAAGGCAAAACCACAAAAGCCATTAAGGACAGTTATTGCCAAGAAAAGAGTCTATAGGGCAAATCTCAAATGGGATCGAAGCTTCAACACACCAGTGTTAGAGCAGACAAACAGAAGGCGAGTGAACCTTCTGGTCTCTGCTCATTCTGAACTACACTGAAAGAGTGGGAATGCACCGAGATGTAATATATTTGAACTGCGTGTGTTTGAATTATTGTTTCAGTTTTTAGAGTGGTGCAAAAGTAAACATGGTTCCTAGCCAAGACAAAAGTAGGCTTCAACATGCACACTCAGGGCTGCTTTGCCGCTGCAGCAGAGAGGAACTCATTTCATACACAGAGCAATCCAAATGCAAAAAAAAATGCAAACTACTTTGCATTCATAATTATGATTCCCCAAGACATTTACCCAAAACATGATGTAAAAGAGTTGCAAATGAATGTACAGTAATTGTAGGTGATGTGCTTGTTTGGAGATACAAGTGTAACAATTAAGTAATAGAAGGCTGCTTATGTGCAGTAGCAGAGCTATTGCATGAAAGAACATGAATCATTTTTTCCATTATTTATTGTATGAGCAAATGCTGTAGGGCAGGTTGACACAAGGGAGCTGTGTGCTATAGGAGTAGGAGAGAGGGCTTTATATAATTTATCATCACTAAAATGTAATAGGTTCCTGCAAAGCAAGCCATGCCTCACATTAAACATCTTTCAAATACATCCAATACAGATTAACTCAATTCCTTACAATAAATTCTAATGGAAAATACCAAAATTGAGAACTGAGAAATCCACTGGCTTAGAGTAGCTACCCAAAGAGCATTTTGTTTCCACATTCCTTTATGCTTTTAAACCCTTTCAGACACCAGAATTCACCTGCTTTCAAAACACAGCCACGTTGTTTCCAGCCTGTCTCCTCCACCACTGAGTGAAAAGTGATTGAATTTTGTCTCCTTAACAGAAGCAGCTTGGACTGAATAAAGATCTGTGGTGCTTGAGGTTATAACAGTGCTGAATGACGCCCCATAATGGCACTTAAAAGAGAAACTTGCATCATTAATCATCCCTTCCTTTCATACCCTTGACTCATGAGACAAGCAAATTCATGTCTATCTGAGCTCAGACAATAAATATGAATGCTTCCCAGATTAGTCCCCAAAGAACAGAGTGGATACTCTTTAAGGGCACATTTTCCAGTCATCACTCAACTGACTAAAATGAGCCAATTATTTCTTATACAACAGCATGCCAATTAGAGAAATGTCTGCTCTGCTCCATTCATGATATTGCCATGTGGCCTGTTTAAGGTGGTGCCAGGCGACATCTTTTTCAGTCTAGAGCCATTTGAACAAGATTTGGAGAATGGGAGTATGGTCCATCATTGTTTGGCACCAGGGGCCAGAGAGGGAGGGTTTAAAACCATTTGAACTATCTTGTATTTGAAGTGAACTATGGCTCATAGGGTAATGGTGTGTAGAGTAGGATTTTGTTTGACAACATGTTATTTTACGACAAAACAGACTGATCTGGCAGGATGATAAGAGCAGAATAAGATGCAAAGATTTCACAATGAATTGTTTTTGTATTGAACCCATGATTGATTTCTCCATAGCCCATATTTTTTTAATACACTATTTGATATTTTTTAACATTTTAACAGTAACTTACTAGCAAAAGTGTTGGTGTCTCATAAGACATTTTTATTTACAATAAAAAAAAAATCCTTGTGTCTCTTTTTTTTTGCTACAAAATGGGACTACAAACTAGTATTAGAGATAGAATTACCTACTAGCCACCCTGCCACAGTAGCTGTGTGCTTTATTTTAGTGAAAGTAAACTTAACATGACATCTAAATTTCTGTCAAGATCAGGTTTTCATGAATTCAGCTTTGGTACAACTTGGCAGCAATGTTATTTTTTTAATGAGCTGTCTGTACATTAACGTCAGCCAAGGTTAACTTAATGTGCTTCAAAATCGCTTGGATTGGAAGCAAATGGGTGGACATTTGACACTAATGATGATCTAAGCTGTAAAGGTATTTTTAAAGTATCATCCTGGCCTGGCAGGCACGACTGTGGGAAGAAATATTCAGAAGTCACTGGTCAAAGGTGCATGTTTTTTGTTTGTTTGTTTGTGTTTTTGTTTGTTTGTTTTTTAACACAGATCACTGTATTCCCATTTCAATCATTCTTGTGACCCTCTAATTAAAAACATCAGGAATATTAAGCTAGGCATTTGACTTTAACTCCAACCAAATTCGTCATTACCACTTAAATGCATATGGTGTTCCCTACTGCTAATAAAAATTATTTGTAATCTTTGTTCATCACACAACGTTCTGTTAAAGCCTTTAATTTACCTTTGGCTTTAGAAAATTTATAATGGCTGGATTTATTTTCAACTGTCCTTAGACAGAGGAGATGCTGGGTGAATTGGATTACTTTGTTAACATTAATGGTAAGTCAATATTTTTAGTAACGGGTAGTTTTTTTTTACTTGTGTAGGTTCGTCAACTTTCTGCTTGTACTCAAGTCTTGTAAAAGGGTTTGGCCTACAGTTAAATCCCTGGCAAATTTATGGCTCTGTGCATCACACACCAGTTGTGCTAGTTCCTTACCAGTTCAAATCAATCAAAAGAAAAAAGAAAGAAAATTGTTCTAAACAAAAACTAAAAAAACAAATGGATGCAAAAAGGCCATCTTAGTAAATACAGTGATGCACAATAACTAAAAAATACAGTACTTTGAACTCAGTATTTAGTTCTCTATCTAGTTGTTGACATAATCTAAAATGAGGAAATAGAAAAATACAACTGTTTTCTGGAAAGGTAACTTACAGTTTTGTTCTGGGTGGAAAACAGTAACTGACAGAAATGTCTAACAGTGTATTTTATGTGCCAATCTTAGTTATTCATGAGACAGCTGCTGCTGCATTTTCTCTCAAAAAGGACTCAGAAAAGGCAAAACTACAGTTTTCATGGACCTTTTTTTTAAATCTACCTCTTGTTTAACTAGGACACCACTAACCATAATTTACTTGGTTGTTTTATTGTTCTTAACCAAACAGGGTGCTAAAAAGCCCCCCAGTAGTTCCATTGTTTCATTTTTATGTAATGCTTTATAATTTTCCTCAATTCACATGTGGTTGACAAAGAATCATGTCAGTATATAGTCTGTGTTCTGATTTAAACAAGCACAAAAAGTCCACTCAGTACGCTGTTATTTAGGAACCTGGTCAGATGGTATCTAGGAAAAGAAAAAGACATGTGTTTGAAGACTACTGTGCATGGCCAGGAGCCTGAAAACATTTCTGTGGTTCCCATTTTACCACACAGTCCTCATTTCTAGGGTTCTGCCAGGCAATATGTTTCCCATTATCATGGAGGAAAACGCCAGGGGAGAGAGTGCTCTATCACCATCTGACACCCGTGGCTAGAAAAGAAGGCCCTACAAGTGTTTATTTGAATTTTTATCTTTTTTTGTAGATTTCTATACACTCAAAGAAATTCACTGATGCAGTTCCTCAGCTGACCCCTATATTGTACACATTTTGGACTTAAGATTCTTATTTTGCTCGTATAAGGTCATTTTTTTATTGTAATGTCTACAGATCAGGTACATCAATCATTTATCAAAGCTTTAGCCAGGAAAAGCACCATAACCACTGTAGTAGAGTGTTCAGTTTTTTTGTCTTAATTTGTTGTGTTTTATTTTTTTTATATATTTTTTTTAATTTAAAAAAAATGCCTCATTCATGTGTATTCAACCAAAAGCACATAAATATGGATTTTACAATACATCTTACAACCATGTGTAAAATCTGATATTCTTTACTCAATCAACATCTGGTGATAGTATGATAACACTGCTTCAGTTTAGGATGATGCGATGGCCTGTAAAATGGTCCACAACAGAAAACACGACAGCACTGAGAAAAGGGACTGAACATTTTTCAGACTAATTACCTTTTACTACCAAACAAGGAAAAGTAAACTGTTAAAATTTTGTAACAATTGTTTGCATTGAGTTGAAATAGGTGGCAAATGGCAAAAACATTAATAGCTGTCACAAAATCTATGGAGACCCAGACAAGCCAGCAATTATAATTGTAAAATTTTCTGTTTAATGGACTGTCAGAATCAGCAGGTTAGTTCATGTAGGAGAGAAATTCATTCGGCGTCGAGGTCAAATTTGGCAACTTTCACACACTAAATGACACTGTTGAGCAAGCAAGCCACCTTGACAGTACTGACCTTGGAGAAAAAGGACATCAGCAGAGAGATGATGGAAGCTTAAGAGTGCAACAGGAATTTTGTGGGCAGAAGCTAGCATCACCTGGTTCCCTAGACAAAACAAACAAACAAACAAACAAACAAACAAAAAAACATGAGTATTTCTCACTGCATTTTGGATTATGGCAGAAAATAAGCTCTACGGAGAATAAAAGGTTAGGATAATTTTAAGTTTTGCTCTAGAAAATAATCTTCACTAATGAACAACACTATGATTTTTGAAGCACTGATTCAATCCCAAGCAGTAAAAAGCCAATGTTAGGCTATTAAACTACACTATGGTCGCATGACTATCACTGAGCTTCCTGCTACGCCATACTACACACACATTTAACTTGTCTAGTCTACAGGATGTAAAGTGATTTAGAATGATTTGTAATGTAATGATTTGTCCACTTAATCTCAGTAGATTAATGAGTAGGTGAGTTATTGTGCTCAGCATAAAGTGATAATATGTCCCAAACAGCCATTGTAGTCTTATCTAGCCTCTTGTTAGAAAATCTCTTTTTTTAAGACACATAAAGCTCAAGAATCATGAGTGGGGTGTTTACTGGCATGTTTTATTTTATACAATAAAATGTGAAAGTCCATTAAGCTTGCAGACCTTATTTTAGCCATCTAGCCAAGCATAACTTTATTTAAAAGAAATATCTGCTTCCAGACTAGGTAACCGAGTTCCAGATTTCAAACTCATATTTAGGTTTTACGACCTGCATCATGCAGTTGTAATCAACTGGTGCTGTCAAACTAATTTTATTAATATTGTACAATTCATTTTAGAATTTAACCTCTGTAATTTAGGCTGGAAAAGAGGTGTGGCAGCAGAAAATTACGAGACAGGAGTTTTTGGTAAAATGACTTCTTTTCTGATGATGTGTGAATGCATTTTACTGTCAGTGACTAAGCTAATTAGCTTGCTAACTGTGTAGCTTGCTAACTGTCAGGTCTCACCAGCAATGCATGAAACAGCCATGTCATGGCAAAACATGCAGCCACGCAGGTGAACAAAAAACCCTCTTGCATTAACCTTAGTTGTTTTAGTTTACATTTTACGGTTTGTTAACTCATTAAGTTGAACTTTGACTTCATGCAAAGTACATTCACATATCATATCCAGTTACCTGGCTAATGTGTTCTACCATGGTTGAACAAAAGACACGCTTGAAGGTGGAGCCTAAATTTATGCAGAGGCCCTAGGCAAGGACCGGACCAAGTGCTCTGAAAGCACGGGGGGGATCAGGGTGTATTTGTGCTATGTTCAAGCTCTTACCTGTGTTGTCATTCCCTTTGTATTTAAACTGGTTTGATCGACCTGTAAGTGTTTTTCTTGCTTCTCATTCTCTTAGTTCTTGTAGTTGACTTGACTTTCTGCTTTGTCAGCCATATGTTTAAGTAAAGTTATGTTTTGTTGACATCTTTTAAGGGCCCTATTAATTTTGTTAGTGGAGTTTCCTTCCATTGTTTATTTGTGGAATCTTACTTGAGATAAACCAAACCCAGCAGTAAACTTGTGAACTCGTGTTCTTTGTGCCTTGACTGTTCAGTCCTCGACAAGACACAACAAACTTAAGCTCAGAAAACTACAATTATTTGTGTCTGTTTGCTTTATAGCATGCTACATTTGCTCAATAGCAACTATCCCTGCTACTGGTGACTATGCTGCAAAGCCACAGGCAACAAACTACTTTATTTTGAAAAAAAAAAAAAGTTGTGTAATGTACTTGTGTGTCAGGGCTTTTGTTCTCCATTTAACATTGCATTAAGAAAGCAGCCACATTAATTTCATGCTGCAGTGGCACAGTCGATCTTGACGCAGCAGACTCTTTACTTTGTCATGTGAAATTTGTAACTCTTATTTTTACCTACTTTAATGTGTGCTAAAGGCTAAAGCATCAGGCAACAAGATCATTTGGCGCCAAGAAGTACAGAAAATGTTATTTCCACTTTAAATGGCAATGTTGAATTGACATGTGTTTCTCAGCATGTTCTGAGTGAACAGAAGTAGTTCATTCTCGCCCTGATGAGGAACAGTCTGAGCTCCAGGCTGCAGCTGCACTCTTGGGGTATTTTCAACAGCATTTAAGCAGCTGCTTGTGAACCAGCAGCTTAGTTCAGTGTGATAAACAGGTTTTCTCTCTGTGTTGTCTCTCTGCTTTTAAAAACAAACTGTAATTTTTTACTTTTGTGTAGACCAAACATTATGGACTTGGTGTTTATCATAATGAGTCTCTCTTTGAAACAGAAATCCATGGTTTTGAGAACATGATTGACAGCTCCAAAAGTAAAGCAAACAGAAGGATTTTTTTTCATAGAGTCCTTGTTTAACCAAAACCTAAAACAGCTGGATTTTACAGATAAACAGAAGGGATGATTTGTTTAACAAACACTGTGTTAAGTGAATAGCCAGTAAAGGACTGGTGTTAACCACTTGACCCTAATGTAAGGACAGGGTCTGTTAACCAGCAAACCACAAAACAAACCATCATAAGAAAAGAGACCCACAACCGCTTTGACAGTGCAGCTGACTAATGGCGTCTGTGAAGAATGGGAGTCTAATGATGTGATCTCTGCAAGTCCCGAGCAAACAAAAGGATGAAAGGTGGTCTCTGTTAGACTTGTAACTGATGCCATGTTAAGAACCATCTGCCTCATACTCGTCCTGGCTGTCATCTCTGATTCTAATCCAGCGTAACTCAACACAACATGGAGCCATCTCTGGGACACACTGCTGCAGGCTCTCCGATGCTGACTGGTCAGACAAAACGCTTAAGAGATATGGGAAAAAGAGGGACACCTGCTGAATTACAGAGACAGAATGGTGATGCCAGTTGCTGCGCTAATGTCCTGGGGATGTTGTTTTTTGTCTTGTTTTGTTTACCCCATAACAGGAAATCATGTGTATTATACAATGTAAAATAACATCATGACACTGGGGTGTTCCTGTTGTCATGTCCATCCATTCTACAGTTTACACCATATAAGTGTTTTAGAATCAAACATATTAAATATTAAACTTGCTTTAATGCTGTAGTATAAAGCCTACATGCATACACACACACAAACAAATATATAACCATTGGGCCGAATGACCATGTGCAATGTGAAAGGTGGGATACAAAGTTTTAAAACGAAGCAATTAATGTTCTAACTTCAGTAACGGAGCTTTCAAGTGTCTTTCAGCTTATTGTTTGGTTTAATGGCTCACAACTTCACTGTTTTGGCTCATTCTTATAGTTCTTATCAGTGTTGTTTCCAGATAATAGGTGCTAGCATCTTTTTTCACTAAAATGCTCTAATAAACCCTTCATGCACTACTTGCTCAGCACCAGAAAGCAAACAGACAAAGTTAGCGACTAGTTGGTTAACGTAATGGAGCTTTCAGCAGATAAATAGGGTAGTATTTCCCTAAGTATTCAGCAGATAAGTATTTCCCTCAGGGGGTAATGGAGAGGAAATCAGCGCAAAAGCGAGGGTAAATATTGGACTTATTTTTGGCTTATAAGCATGACCAGAAACACACACCAAATGAATGTAAATGTTGCTCCATATAATCTTAATAACAAATAAGCAATTGTTTTCTAGTAAATTCATCTCATAGTGTAAGGTGTTGTGTTTACTGTTCTATTTTTTTTCCACTGCCCCCAAGTGGGGGGTTAGTTAATGCAGGCTTAAGGTGTGAAAGAGTTTGTAGCCCAAATTTTCATTGGGGTTTTGGTGAAGCAGATTTCATGAGGTGCTGTGTAGGGTGGAAAAACAAGTTCATGTGAGCTGTTATAGCTGTAGAGGAGCAGAGACCATATATATAACTTTTACAAAAATAGCCCCCAGCTCGTTTGTGTTAATAAAAACTCGCTTTGACTAAAACGCAGCTAAGCATGAGCAGTTCACCCACCGCAAACCCATTGCGCTCTAATTCAGGCAAGGTAAGCTGGGTAATTAGGTTATAATTGGCTTGCTTACAATCAAATTAGTTCTTTTGGCACATGTCTCTTCTCCTTGCGGCTTCTATTAGGCATTAATTAGTCCCAAATTTACAGAGAGAGACAAAATGGCCATTTTTTTAAAATAAGTTTTGTATTGTCAGGCCATCTTTTCACTGGCCCTGCAACTATATTACAGGCATCACACATCCATAAAAATGATGAATAGACGTTTATCTACAGCAATCTGTTTTTCTTTGCTGTCTCGAATGCAGTTGTTACTGAAGTCAAACAAGACGTGGTTGTTTACATGAGCTCTGTACCCTGGAGACAAATGAGCCAGTGGTGATTCAGAGCCTTTTTTTTTTTAGCTCTATATGTGTCTGTGCATGTAAGTGCACAAGACTACAACGGCTACAGCAACTGAACTAGAGTTAAAAGGTGAGACGAGGACCTTTTTTAAACACAGCAAAGTCGGGTCTTGGTGTAACATTTCTAAAAATGAGGACACAACTATTTTTTGAAATTCATTCAAGAATAAAAACACAACTTTCCCACAGTTACATTAACTAAACAAAAGAATGAGAGAAAATCTTTAAAATTAGATTAAAAAACATTTTGCTTTTTTTTTTTTAATTTTGATTTTCTGGCTTTTTATGCCTTTTTTTATAGGACAGCTGAAGAGTGGACAGGAAATGGGGCGAAGAGAGGGGGAAGTGACATGCAGCACAAGGTAGGAGCCGGAGTCGAACTCACGACCGCTGCGTAACATTTTGCTTTTTAAGAGAGATCTTGATTTTTATGAGAGTTTCACAAGCTTAAATTGCTTTTTTCATTGTGTATTTGGGTTCATGCATATAGGCAATTAGTTTGTTTAATTTTTCGCACCATCCCATATGCATAGTTAAAACAGTCTTTAGAGCTGATGATCAGCTGCACTCTAAAAACTTCATTTGTATATTGTTAACT
>JAQNCA010000001.1:19082645-19097625 GCA_029783725.1 Acanthurus tractus | reverse complement strand
CCATATGCATAGTTAAAACAGTCTTTAGAGCTGATGATCAGCTGCACTCTAAAAACTTCATTTGTATATTGTTAACTATCCCACTGACAACCCGGAATTTAAAGGTTTAAAGGTTTTAAAAGTATCTAACAGTTTAAGAAGTACAAAACTCATTAAAACTCATTTTTGTGCTGAAACTGTGTTTGGCCTGGTTCACCACGGAGACACAGCCATATCGCAGCGCAGCATCTCAACTGTCTAACAGTAACAATAGCACATTGTCTCATGCCACGCTGCTCATTAGCAGTAAAAATATAATTTGCTGCTGCATAAAGTCAGTGTTATTTTTACCATGCATTTTTTTAAGAAAAGTATACTGCATATTTTTAAGGAGATGAAACTTAGAAGTGATGCCCTTATACCACATGCAGGTGGTTGATGTCAGCCCGTCAGTGTGTGGTTTACTTGAACAGAAAGAAGCTATTTTGAGAAAGACATGTTACAAAGTCACAACAGCTGAGCTTTGTCTGTGTGATTTGATTGGATGACCTTTGGTCTGATAACATTTGCTTTTGGAAACAGGTGTGGCTGCGTGTCAGGGGAACGGGAGATAAAGACTGAGATCTCTGTTCACCAAAATTATCTAGAAAAAGGTTCACCCCTTATGACTCCACCACATTTCACCTGATCAACATCTGGGCATTCACAATCCCCTGTCCTTCTCTCTTATCATGGGAGAAAACAGTTTCTATTCTCCAGATACAATGAGAACGCACCCCTAGTTCACCAAAAACACATCCTTCATTCTGTTTGCACCGCCTGTGATGTGTTCTTTCAAAAGACAGTCCTCCTTCATATTATAATACAGTATAAACAACATCCCCTCTGTATTCATGCAATTTCAAATCCACATTACTTGAATACGAGAGGCTTGTAAACACTAAAACAGTATATTTTTGCGATGATCACGCTGTGGTCATGGTCACAGTGAAAGTCTGTGAACCGTCTAAGCAGTTTGCCATTCATCACTAATGCTTTCAATCACTGAGTGCAGCTGAAAACAGTCCCCTCTGTGAAGAGTATTGGGTAAGTGGATGCATTGTTGATTACCTGTAACCACTCATAATACAAAGGCACAGCTGTTTACTCTTGGTTCCGCCTATGGAGACATTATTATTTCCCCAGGAAAAAAGAGATGGGTGATCAAAATGAATACAAAGTGTGCCGGATTAGAAAATGCTGCATGAGCACATCAAAATTGCATTTTGAATGTTTTTCAAAGAACTGCGTATTCAAGTTTAGCTCTGGTGATTTCTGTTAACAAAAAACAAAATGCAGTTTTTACTGGAAAATATATCACTTTCTGTTTTTATTTGGGTTGTCATTTCTCTATATTTTCTCCACAATTGTAGGTTTTTCATGTGTGTTAGACAACTGGCTGAGGATGAGCTAAACACAGTTCCTGCGTTGCCTGAAGCCGCAGGTTAAGAATTAACTTTCCCAGAAGAACCTCTGAAAGTGTTCTTCATGGTTGTTTTGCTTGTGGAGAGATTCATTTTCCCTGTGCAGTATTCAAACATGAGTAACCGTCCTCTCTGGAGAGCTGATGTTTATCCTTGGATCTCAAATTCCAACCTTACCAAACAGGGCATGACTGACCTGGAAGAGTACAGATGCCTTCTTTATTCTGCAGCTCCAATCTCTCAGGACGGGGCCAAAGCAGCTGAAGAGAAGATGTTTTGTTTTTTTTTTTCTTTCAGGGGAGGTGCTGGAGATGCTGTTTGCATTTTAACAACATGTCTGTTTTACTTGTTTTACTGTATCCAATTCACTTTAATTGATTTCCTTTTATTTTATTTTGCTCCTTTGAATCAGTAGATGGCTTTGAAAAAAACACATGGTAATGGCCTTGGCCGAATGCCTAATTTGTTTCTTTTGTATTTGAGTGTGTTACCGTGTATGTGTATGTGTAAATGCATGAGGGTGTGTTTGTATTAAAAAAGGGACAGAAAGAAAGGCTGGAGGAGGATGTTCTGTTATAATACTTCTCTATAGCTCAACTTGCTGCTTCTTTCCACTCATTTAACATACATATAACTGTAACAGTGAATAGGATGTGGAATAAACTCCTCAGTCATTTGTCACTGTACTCCAAAGTGCTCTGGGACAAACACAAAGATCCCCCTCAGGGAAGAGAACAAAGGGGCAGGTGCAACTTCCTTCCCTCATTCACTTCTGTGTAAAACTGACACTGTGCCAGCCACAAATACATGAGCTCTGGTACAAGCAGAGACTTGTGTTTTAACAGTTTGTGCTGTGAGACAGTTTTCAATTTTGCAGAAAAAGCTGTCCTGAATACTGCAATCTGATAATGCAGGAATGATGCTGACAGCTTTTGCTGATTAGCACATCAAATGGGAGCAAAAAGTAACAACTTCCTCACACCTCTCCATTCTAAAATACTTTTTAATCAAATCATATTATTAACTGTGAGACTTGCTGTTACCAAGACCATATTGTCAAAACTCTGTCACCAGTTTTGGACTTGTTTTTGAGGTTGTTGTTAGCCTGGTTTTAGACATCTAAAATTATTTATTTATTTGTGTGTTTATTTATTTTTTTATTTCAAACATAGCTTTGTAGAAGACAATTAAAATTTGGACAACTTCATCATCTTCCTGCACATTGCCAACTAGCTACCTCCATAAAAGCGCTACAGATGACTTGCTAGATAAATGTGACAAGTGTTGATGAGATTGATGCAGATATGCAGGTTGCTTTAAGTCAAAGATATTTCTTTTATTAATTTGAATTAAACTACAGTTCTGCTGTTGTCAAGGGCTACTGCACAGCTTGTGTATTCACTGAAAATAAGGTTGGTCCCCGGCACCAAATGGGCTAACATGAATTAAATTAGATGTCTTTGCACCGCTTTCCTCACCTTAATCCATTTCCGTTTAGCTCCTCTCTTTGCATGGAGTGTGACAGCAGGGGCACCAGATGACAAATTAAAAAAACCTATATATTTATTTTCTTGGCCCTACCATGATTTGTGAGGGGTGATGATTTGTGATGGCTGTTATTGTTGTGATGAGGCGTACCTCTTTAAATCCAGGGTCCAAACCTACTCATTCACACATACCAGCTGTCTTTTTTTTTTTTTTTTTTTTTGCCCCTGGATTACATATAATTTCTGACTTTACTAAGCTGACTCTAAGTCTGTGCACCATCACTCTGAGTTCTGAGCAGCTGAGGTCCGTACAGTGAATGGGGCATTGATATTTAGGATCACGTTTCTCATCTCTGCAGACTGAAATAGCACACATTATGTAAAGCTCTGTTATGACAGCAGCAGAGAGCACATCTAATGTGGGCTATGGTCGACAATACCCAACTCTGCTATTGCATGTGAGCTCATTGCATCAAATTTCAAATGATCCAAACAAATTATGTTTACTTGTCTGGCTGCAGTCTGGTTTTGTAGATAGACAAAACATGTCATTTTCAACATGTGTTTGGTTTGCAGCATTTGATGTTTGAAATATTTTGTTCAATTTGTTTATGCTTTGCTTTTCCATCCGAATAAAAAATAACTTGAACAAGAGAAGTCAAGCAGAAAATAGATGGATTAAACAAAGCTGCGGTTTGACTTGACTTTCTCCTACAACACAGCTGGTTACCCCTGAAAAGACCAATGACCAACTAGTCATTTAATAAAAACCTTGTGATTATGACTCACCATCAATTATTGAAGGCTTGTGGGGCTGGCTTTTTCTGGATCAATGCTAATGTAGCACTGGCTGGTCAACCGTGCTTCTAAGGAGTAGCAGTGTGAGCTGAACTGGGTGGCTGTTGTTTTGTTTGAGAAGCAGCAGGTGGCTTGCGTCCTTGGGTTTTTGTTGCTTGTGAACTTGAGCCTTTTTGGCACATCAGTAGATTCCCAGGAGACTTGAGTGATCAGGTTAAGCTTTCTGTGTTTGGATCTAGTTTCATCATGAACTGAGGTGTGTGCATCTGTGACAAACACTTCACGGCACACATCGCTCCAGGGTAGACAAGAAAAACACCACTGAAATTCATTCATTCTGTTACAAAGTTCGCTATGAAGTAAATGTGTTTTTAAATGCAAATTTAACAAGACACATAATATAAATAATAATGTATTTCATGCCAACAATCACTGAATAAAAAAGTTGCATATCATAAATGCTGTTTTTTTGCCTTCAAAATCACACATTTTAGTAAGAATGTCATTTTTCTGTCAGTAAATACAAATATAAACATCACAAAACCATATTCCTTCTGCAGGTATGTTTTGCCACTGCCTCTCTCTCCCCTTTTCGTCCATCCGCAGGGGGAGTCTGAGCGCGGCCATGTCAGAAGAGTTCAGACACGGTGTGATGAAGGATAGCTAGCATGCCCGATAGCACTGTACAGCTCAGGGCTCCATGACAAAGTTCAAATTATTTCAGGTTGCCGAGAAGTTCTACAGCCCTTATCAATAAATCCCGCAAGTTGCAGGAGCAGTTTGTTATGACAGATGTATTTTTTCACTTGACAAGCAGAACTACCTCTCAATTACAACAAGTATGCATGTTATGAGGCTGCCAGCACCCAGCCATGACAGCTGCTGTTAAAATGCAAACATCTGCTCATTCAGGAGTTATTCTTGAACCTTTAAAACTAGGGCAGGTATTTAATTATAGGTCTGGAAAGTAAGTTCAAATTACTGCACCAAAATCAAGGCACACCTACCACTCTATATGTTTTTCTGTTTGTTTGTTTTTTGGTTTTGTTTTTTGCATACAATGGAGAGTTATCTACAGCAGGCAGACCTCTTTAACTCAAAATGTATCATTGTTTACTCATTATAAAGAGAGTGCATTATCTTTCACTGTTAAAGTGTCTGCTCGGAGTATGTGGTTGCAGGTTACTGTAGATCAACAGAATACTGCAATGTTGGTTCAACTCCACTCCCGATCATTTGCACAGTTGCAACTTTTTATCCACCAAAGACCACAGTATCTCATAAATAACATGTTGGCACCAACTAATCAATCCACTGACATTCATGTTTACATGCAGGTGCATTTCTACCTTTTTTGTGTCAGGCAGTACACACCCCTTAGATCATCTTGTAATGATATATAGTTTTTGAATTGCTATTAAGTTTGGTACGTGCATTTATGTTTCCCAGATGATGAATTTTAATCACTTTGGTGAATCCTCTAACTGTAATTGTTTTGGTAAATGGTAACATGCAGCCTCAGCTGTAGCATTTATTTAGTGCTACTTAGCAAACATTACAATTTTACCAACCTAATCAAAACATTGTGCTGTAAACATCAGCTGGTATTGTTAGCATTTACTTGGTAAAGCATACTGATTTCAACATTTAGTTTAAGAGAGCGCTCTGCTCAAGAACAGCTTCACAGAGCAAGTGTGGCTCAGGCAGCAATCTCCAGGGCCAATAACTGATGCAAACATAGATGAGACTAAAAATTGAAGCTCCTCGAATGGCCACTGGCTCCAAAAACAGTCATTCCCCACAGAACTTCATGGTAAAATATTCAGCCTAACAGAGGGAGTCAACATATTTACAGCCTAGTGCAAAAAATGCTTTGGTACATATAGCTAATTTCCTTGTAAATGAAAACTGTACAGGGTAATGCATGTTTAAACTGTTGTTTAGATTAAATTAAAGCTTAAAGTGATGCATATAATTGAGGGGTGGCCCCTTTGAGCGACAGCAGCTGCTAGCTGTTCGGTATCGCAAAGTCATTGGTAGCAATACGTATCCCCCTCAGCTCCACCTTCTTGCTCCAGTATGGACACTTCAGCCCCCATAAAAAACAAGATGGGAACAGTCATAATGCAAATCTGGAGGCTTCAAAGCGATGATCCACACACCAAAGGGTGACATTATGGTGGCTCCGTCTGCTACTAATTATACTGTCTATTGTGTGGCTATAGACTCTCCTGTTTACATTAAACTCTCTAATTTTTGTCATTAAGTTTATTTCATTATTGTAAATCTCCAACACTTCCTCACTAAGCACGTGGTCCACAAACAGCCTGCTTTAAGTGTTGCTGCGCTTGTGTATTTCATAGATAAAATAATCTCTTCAAAACAAACCAGAAAGCATATGGCCATCCTTTAAAACACTAATCCAGTCTTTATCCTGTACATTACCATTAGTGCAGCCTCACAGCAGGATCCTTAAAGGGGGGTTTAGCAACTTCACATGTGCTCATCTATTTGTTCATAACGAAAAGAATCCATTTGTTTCACTAGTGAAAATGTATCTTTGAACTGTCGACTTAAACTACAATGATGTTCCTTTCTCCAGCAGAGGCAGTTCTGCGGCTGCTCCCAGAGCTCAAAGGGATTTTTCATCCTCAATTGGGGAAAGGGGGGAAAGTGGGTCACAACAAACACTGTCCTTGTTAACAGAACATGTAAATAAATAGACACATACCCACGCTGAACTAATCAGGAAAACAATTACACCCCCATTTAAAATGTTCCAGTGCACTGCTGTGAGGGTGACAAGTAATTTCCCACTCTTTCATTTTATGTCCCACGGCATCCAGATGAGAAGATTAATGATGCCTTTCAGAGGGATTTACAAACGCTACCTATCAAATATATCCCCTCAACCTGTCATCTTCGACAACAACAGACGCTTTATTAAGGGGAGCAGTTATTAATTCAATTCCTATGTCAAATCATTGCAGTGCATAATCATCTGGCTCCTCCTAGACGAATGTGCATTTTACGGACAGGAGGCTTCACACAGAGAAAAGACGCCTTACAGACATTTTGCAACTTTACACAGACCTGACATACATTTATTGTGACTTTTTTTTAAGTGGAAATAGAGATATAAAGTCACTTTGTAAGCTCAATAATATTCTGTTATTCTATTGTTTATTGTTATCCATTGGAGCAGCTGCTTGTGTTCTTTGAGAACCATCAAATTTGACTGCACAACATCAAATGTAATTGAACCGTCGAAAAATTCTGCACATCATATTCTCACCGCCATCAAAAATAAAAATCAGAGAAGGCTTCAGAAGCGAAAGGAAGCCACAGCATGCTAAATCAATTTCTACATTGTGATGAGTTCATGAATTTCAGCGTATATGAAATTGTCAGTCAGTGAGGACGCGGTACGTTGTGGTGATAAAGAGAGAAGGAATGATGATCATGCGTTTTGACTGGAGGCTGCCGAGACAGGAGAGACCCTGGCGAGAATGGAGGCAATGTTACCTCTTTGCCCTTCTCCAAGCAGGGCAATGAAAAATCCATCTGCATTGCAGCACATCACAGTTTGGTCGCTTTGGAGCTGTGCAGTTTTCACTGGAGGAGACGAGCAGGGAAACTACTGCCAGCAAAATTAGGGAAAAAAATGAAAGTGGTGTTTTTTAATGTGTATGGACATTGCACATTTAATTTTAATATACCAGTGTTTCTCCTGTTTGCCAATGTACATAAAATCTTTACCACATGAACTCTACAGATCCAAATTCTTACTTTACTGGCATTTTCTAATGAGCTTTTTATTTACAGTCTGTAGTGTTGCTGCATTGAATAAAGATGCCGTTATAAATCATAAAAAATGGCTATTGAAATCAAACTGCTGAGAAAAAAAAACATTTTGTCTCTGTCTATCTTTCAGTCTCACAGAAAGCCAAGTCATACTTTGACTGCCTTGCAAAATGTGATCCTTCCCAAAATCAGCTTGACTTTGCTTTGAAAACTACAATTAATGGAAGTCACACCTTCGCAGACACATTATGCATTTTCATTTTGTTTCAGCATTTCAAAACATTTAATACTTATTTACAGTCTACCTTGCTTGATCATAAACTGTAACAATTTTGGTGTTTTACTTTCAACTTATTTAACTTTTCTAATCAAACTCGATGAATAAGCAATTATGTCAGATATATTCACTTATTTACACCTCTCGGTGGAACCTTGAGGTGTGTCTGAGACCAGATGGAGTTCATAAGAGAAACTCTTGATTACATGCTTCATGTTTGTCAGGTTTCATTTGCCAACATGGCTTCAGAGCGGAGTTCACTGGCATCTGGCCGAACAGCTGCATGTATGTAATTGCTACTCCAATTAATTAGTAGAAGGGACCAGACTTAAGCATTATGCATGCACTTTCAGAGGGGGGAGATAGAAAGGGAAGGTCTTCATTGTCCAGACACCTGAGCCTGTCATCTATTGTAATAGAGCATATCTACTGTACAATGCTTTCATCAGGACCTGCAGACAAAATCATTTACATGTCAAGTACCCCAACATAAGGGCCAGTATAACAACAGGATGTAAAATAGTCTGGAAATTTAATCAACAGGGTTTGTGTACATGAGCACAAAATCTCTATTGTTTTCACAACAGTAGAGAATTGGTATCTGTTTACATGAATTGTATAGATTGCTGGATCAAATTTGCAAAATTTTAAAAGACAGTCACCTTTCACCAGAATCTTTTTTTTTTGTCATTATTTTTTGTCATCATCTCAAACAATGTGATCCTAACCTGGAACTGAACCTGCATTCCCCTGTGAGAGTCCTGTACATTTTGCATGTACCCTGACCTCCTCCTCCTTGTGACCCTGCCGAGTTTGTGCATCCTTCAGTCATAAAATACAGGGCAGGCATGAAAAACAGTCACCCAGAAATTCATAAAAACACATGAACTATATTGTTCATTGAACATTATAGATTAAGTTTCTATTTTCTATTTTTTCTATTTTTTTAGATTTTCTATTCTATTTACTATTTAGTGCAGAGCCATCAGACTGCGTTGCAACACCAGGAGATTTCCAAGTCGCCACATTCTGCAATGTTTTTAAACAAGCAAAGCAACCTGTTCGAATGGGTTCAGGCACACAAAGTCCATTGTGATGGTGAATAGCACATTTCAAGCATATCATTTTTCAAAAAGATAATTATTGCATGCAACATAAGACAAGAGCTTGATGATATGAGGACATGCTGCATGCATCTGGCCACAATAATGAAACACCAAAACTCTGTTTTTGATCCTTTTCATAAGAAATGTTTCAGAGGAGTTTGAATCTATCAAATGACCCTTTAAATGTGAGTAAACCCAAGATGATTTCTGGGTATTTTAAACCCTTCAGTTATTAGATTATGTCATCATGACCAAATGTATTTAAACTGTTGTCAGATTAGAGGATTACTGGCTATTTTTGTTGTGAAATAAACACTGAAACTGCTGAATTTGTCTTTGGCAGCCTTGGAGGAAAGCAGTTCTTTACTACAAACGACAGTTGCTCTGAAAACCACAACCTATTGTATTTTAAATACAATTAACAATCTTGTAAAATGACACCTAGGCTGAAAATAAAACATAACAATCCTCTGAGGCATATGAAAAAAGCAGCCAACATTATCAGTTACTTATACATTACTCATGATTCTTAATTAGTATTCTCATCAACACTGAAAAGAGAAGTCAGACACTGTTTTTTAATTAACCTATGCAAATGAAATGATGTTTCATCTTCCCAGTTTGTATTATTTAAAGGAGCAATCAGACTCAGACTGCAAAATTAAGTTAGTTACTGCATGAGCTGTGGTTTTAAAACAATATTATATGTGTACTACTACTATTCAAATACAGTTGTACTAAAATTTCAACAATCCCTAAAATGTTGTTATTTATTTAATCATTTTTTAAATCTATCACTCTTTCTTTGGCTGCACCACAGTTATGACAGATGGCACTGTACATTATTATTTCAGAGATGATAATTAGGGGAAAAAATGTACAAAAATGGCAATGTGCCACTTTCAGTGGTTGAATTTTAAGTGACCACTCAGGGTTTTCTCTTCACAGATAACCAAATATTAACTGACCAGACAATTTACTGACAATATATTCCCTGATTATCTCATACAATATGGTCTCCAATCCACAATAATGATGGTTGACATCTCACATATGAAAGGTCTTTACCAATTTCTCCACTAGGGACTATTCTGTCACCTTGAAAGATTCAGAGGTTATTGTGGAGCAACAAGGATTTCTGTTGCCTTAAATTGCCTGCTGATACTGCAACAAATGTGGAGAGGTGGAGAGTAGGCAGAAAATCATCCCCTATTCTTTGATAATGAAACATGCAATCACACACCTGAGAGAAAAGCATTACATGGCTGCCCATTAGCCCTGTCCTTTCCACTGAAGCTTTTGCACAAATGGATATCTTGGGTCTGAGCAGCCACAGGAAACTGCAGGGTTTGTGGTGCAAATATCTTTTGTTGTGTGGCCTCCTGCATGGACCTCAATAACAGGCTTGCACTGTATGTGCAGTGTGTGAGTGTTTTATTGACTTTTATGCCTTCTAAAGCAACACAGTACTCAGGCTGATGCAACACTTTGTTGGAAAAAGGTACTCTTTGTATGCTGTGGCAGTTTTGAAAGGTCTGTCACAGAGAGTAAAGCAGAGGTCAGCTTACTGAGACACAATCTGCAGTCCTTGTGGATTGGATTACTGTGTCAGAAACAGCTGAGTAATTGTGAGGCCTTTCTTATCCCCGATCATACTCAGGCAACATAGTGTATCATTGTTCTTCCCTGATGATACTGCTGGTTAGTTAGTTATATACTTACATCTAATCATCTCATTTGAAGGACACTGATTAATACATTTAAATGCTGCAGCTCTTAGCTTGGAATTAAGAGCAATGATGGTTAAAAAAAAAAGAAAAAAATGGATGATGATGAGCCACTTCATTACACAATTTCTCCCACTTTGAAAAAATTAAGTCAAAGCGTACCATATCCAGGCGCTGCTATGTTACACTGGTGATGTCAGTTGGAGCAGAATCTGTACAATAGTGATCAGCAGATGAAGCTGCTGTACAGAAGTCTCTCTCAGACAGCTGCCCGCCTCAGTTATGTGTTAGGTTTAGTGATATATAGTATGACTTTGGTCCCCACTTTGCATTTGACATGTAACTTTGTTTATTTAGTTCGATTCATGTTCTATGAGGGTGGAATTTCTAACTTATACTGCAGCCAGCCACTAGGGGGCAATGGAGATGATTTGACTTCTTGCATGCTGTCATCTATCTTTTTTATGATTAACTATTAAGAGGAGAGCAACATTTTTTAAACATTTAGGGCATTACATATAGTTATATATAGTCTTGTGAAATTTTTGAATCAGTCCATGATGACACATTTTTCCCCAGCTACTCATTAACTTTTAAAGAATACCCTATCTTGCTTTGTAAGTATCTAGTTGTAGTTGTAGTTCTGCTCTTGCTGCAATAAGTGTGTACTGCAACTAAGTTAAGTAAAGTGAAAACTCTGTTTGATGGTTATATCAGCAACATGGCACACTGGTTACTTCACTCAGTGCACCACGCATACAGTACACTAACTTTCATCTAGACGAGACCAGCGAGAAAAAGTTTTTCAGCTTGGTTCAAGGTTACTGTTTAAAATTCACCCTGAGCAACCTGTGGTGAAACAGACAACCCTTTCCTTCCTTGATTTTATTTTATTTTTTTAACCAATTTACCAGTGTTCTCCAGCATTACCTCCACCATGTTGAGGAGGAATCAGGCTTCAGTTCACATCTTTGTGCGAGATACCAAGTGTAACTCTATCTTTTACCCAGTTGTATTTGACAAGTCAATATGGAATGTTTCTGTAATAGAAGAAGACAAAAAAGATTCCTTTAAATGGAGAACAGGCCTTGAAGCTGATAATGATTAATGTAACTGTTAGTATTTAAATAAACATTTTCTTAAAAAATGTGATATGTAGGAATACATGGTCTACTGCAGGATTTACACTTTGGCTAATAAATGTTTTGTTTTCAAGTTTAAATGTCTTCCTTATTTCACACTTTGTAATTGTAATTAGTTTTTTGCAATATCCTCTTTATGCTTAGTGCCTCTAAAGTGCTCAATCTGGCTTCAGAAACCTGCATAGACATTATCCTGGCTCAATGGAAAACACAACACAGCAACATAAAAAAACATGTTATTTAGGTGTTCAAAGCATCTTAAAGCGACTGGGTTTGTGCATTTAGGTTACAGCTCAAGGTAAAACCTGGATACTGTTAACACCTTGTTTTTTTATGTTCCATGTAAAATCCATATCCTGAATATAATCAAAAACAACATAAGGCTAAAAACCCGTCTACTGATACACATCATCAAAACATAAACCTGTATCTTATGGAGCCAAAAGAAACCTACTTTAATAAGAACCCCCTTTCTCTTTGTTAAGATATGTATAAGGAAGCACTCATTTTTCCCATTTGTGTGACAAAAAATCTACACATTAATAAATACAAAATTAATCAAACAGAATCAGTAATGTCAAGCCACAACACAGGGAAGAAATAAGAAAAAGACAGCACAGGAAAAAGAGATTGTTGCATATGTATAATAGAATGTAGATTTTAATCTATTTTTGGTGGTTAATCTTTATCAAAAGGTTTTTAGCATGTGGCTCACTGAAGTGCCTTAAGGCAAGGTCAAATGTCCAAATGGGTCTGACTAATATCCTCTGATCAGTGGGGCTGAATGATTATTATCCATTACATTTCCAGTTTAAACTTAATACTAAGGGGCAGGGAGTACTAGCTGAGGAAAAAAAAAGTACAGAAAATCTTTACTTTCTCACTAACAGCAAAGAATAGAAAGAATGTACCTCATTTTTTACAATGCTGCAGCATGACACACACACACACACACACACACCATGTCTGAGTGTGTGGAGAAAAATAACAAAATGAGCTCCTCACTCCCTGCTGCAAGGTTGGTTCACCAGTGAGTTGCTCATCTATTTTGACTTAAGGCTAAAGTTAGCAAATATGTTCTCTATGTTTAGCAGCACATAAAATGCCACAGATGCTGTTAATTATACTTTTTCATGGGCTTACGTTATTTGTTGGCATGCATCAGTGGTATTTATTTGATTATAGAAATTGTACTTAATGTGAGTTCTAAATACACACACAAAGAATTAATTTGATGGGTCCTCTTAATAGAGAGAGAGGGAGAGGGAGGTGGGGGGTGTGGGGGGGTCTGGGTAAATTGTTATAAATCCACTTTGTATTGTTGGTTTTGGCTGGAAGCTGCTGTTGTCTGCCTGACAGACTACAGGCTCAAAAACATCTCAGAGGAGTGTGGTTAATATTCCACAGCAGTGCCTGTTTTAATAGCTCAGTTATTTGTTAAACAATACCATCAGACAAGAGCATGCACTTTTGATCACACTGCATCTTTGAGAAGTGCAACAATGTTAACTTTCTGCAAAGAAAATTGTTCTAAGACATGTAAAATTCATTCAATGTTTGCAGCAGTTTTACTGAGTATTTTGTGAGTGCTCTCTTGCCACTGACCCCATTTTTTAGGGCTTTAAAACCTCAAAAACCCAATGCTCTACTTTGAATTTCAGTTGGGCTTCTGATCTTGCAAGAGTTGCATTTGCTTGGGTTAGGGTTGTAAAGTATGGGTGTCAATGGGATTCCATGAAATTTGACTGGTTTCATCTTTAACCAGTTTAGTCACTGCTCTTTGTCAGCATCATCTTGGCAATTTTTTTTTATCATTCACCAGTTGGTCCCAGCTGCCAGCTCCCGAGCTGAGGTGAATGAGAGGAAATCTAATAAATTTGTACCTTTTAACATGATCTACTAATGGGATTTGTTTTGCTTTCTAAAATACTTTTTAATACAGTGACTTCTGTCAGCTGTGTTGGATTCACATTATTTGTTTGTTAGCTCATTACATTTGAGCAGCATAATACTGTAATGTATTTGACTGCCACTGGTCCTTTTCACTGTTTTACATTTTGTTCCTGCATAAATATGATAAACCATTTAACAGAATGACTTTTTCATGCAAAATAGTTGGTAGTGCAAACATTAGCTTTCATCTGCTACTTAGCAGCATGCTGAGGCATTTTGCTTAACAAATTAGGGAGAAAAACTAGACCCATATTTCAATATCACAAAGTTATTTTTTGCAATGACCCAATTTTACTTTTCTCAACTCAACAGATGGAGCGAGCCTCTGCAACAATTAATTAACAGGAATTAGTAGCATTAATTAGAACAAAAAACGTCTAGGAACTCATTAGTGTAAAATGGATAACATTTCCACTGAGAGTCAACCAATTGAACTCTTAATGATAAACAGCAGTTTACAATAATATAATGAAGAAAACATTCTTAATTTTACTTAACTGAACGAGCAGAGGACACTAAAACAATCCATAATAAGTAAAGTGCCTTTCATCTGTTGGGTCTTTTCACTTCATAATGTATGTTTGACAGATGATGGCATTAGCTTTGCCAGACTGGCTGGTGCCCTTATTAATTTAGTTTTTAGCACCAGAGGTACTTCATCATTAGAGGCCACAATAACATTGAGTCATGTAACTGTAAATTTACATTTTATGGCTATATTACTGCAGTGTTTTATACATATAAGGAGAAAAAAAACCTCACTTGTTTAGATGAGGAACTTCATTATTATCTGTATTTCCATCCTGTATTCAACAGCACTATTGAATGTAATGTATGCCAGGAGGGAGCTGGTGATGTATGTGGCCCATAAGGAAGTAGTCAGTAATTATGCATAAAATTGTGTATGGATGTCGAGAGGTATCCACTGCCTACTAGAAAGAAGGCAGCGAATGAGTAGTTTTATATAGGCTTTTTATTTAGATGCACATATGTGTGTGTGCGCGTGTGTGCGTGTGTGTGTGTGTGTGTGTGTGTGTGTGTGTGTGTGTGTGTGTGTGTGTGTGTTTGTGTGTGTGTATATACATATATAATTTATATAGAGGGCATATTTTTATAAGTTATATATCTATATCTATATATATCTATATCTATCTATATAGATATAGATATATATATATATATATTTATATAGATTTTGTTTTGGAGTGTAATTATTTGTTTTAACAATTTGTCATGCAAGATAT
>JAQNCA010000001.1:19066452-19079104 GCA_029783725.1 Acanthurus tractus | reverse complement strand
AATGTGTTTGTATACACTGTATATATACTTTCATATGTGATGCGAAAGTATATATAAAGCCTTTTATACACTGCACATTATAAATTATTATTGCTGGGTATGGATGCCTAATATATGGAATTGTAATCACTGTCCTCACAGTTGCTTATTACAGCATCAGAGATAAAAAAAAAAAAAGCATTTATGCAGAATTTATCTAAGGCTTATGTTGGTACTTCAGATGTCAGATGTTTTTAGATGTTTGAAATATTATTTTTTCTTTCCATGTCAAGGCTTTCAAAGTAACATAGGTTTAAGATTTTATCAGTAAAATGTCTTTAAAAAAAACTTATTGGCAATACTAAAGAGAATGTTAAAAAATGTAATCTGCCATTGTAGATCCATTCTTTATAGATGCTGCCTCACACGTTTAAGTTTTTCTTAATTAGTAGTTTACCTCCAGAAAAGGCCTTCAGAAAAGTGGTATGCTTAACAAAACTTCAACTCACTGTGAGGAATCAATACGGTAATTTAGAAAGAGAGTGGGGAATTAATTAAAAGAGGGTGAACAATTAGAATATCATTCTTAAAAAAAATAGTGCTGTTTTCTTTGAAAAAAGTTAATGAACATTTTAAAATTAATTTATTTGAAATTTCATGTAAAGAAGAATGAATCCAGAATGACTGACACTTGGACGTTTTGGTAGATAATCCCTTTTATATCAGTAACACATTTAAGTTGAGCTGTAACTACACTAATATTGAAAAAGCTACTCGTTAATTAGAAGATGTGTGATAACTCATAACAACAATACAAATACCACTCCTTGAAAGTTTTAATAGTGTGATAATAGCGTAAAACAGCCTTTGCCTTGAACTCCATCAAATAATCACATGAAAAAAGCAATATATTGCCATGACTGATAATAATTCATTATCATCGTTTGAACAATGTCACTGACTGTTTATTGTGACATATTTGTGCGTTTTTATTGTGCTTTGCTAGTTTGGTGAGACAGATAAACCACACTTGTTATCCCTGTGAGTGTAATGAATGAACCCAGTATGTTACACAGTAAGCCTGTTTTTATGTCTAAATGAGCTCAGTCACAAAGTTCCCGCAATAAACCAAAAAGACATCATTTGCACCACCATCTTTTAAATCTTTTATTATTCATACAACGTAAAATTGTATATAGTAAGAGGACATAACTAATCCAAGTACATTTTATGGGAGGGAAGGAGGACAGAGTAACATAATATATTCCATGTCATCCATCTAATAAATTTCTATTTAGGTTTTAAGCTGAGCCCTGTCCTAAATTTGCACATCTAGCATTAAGCCGTGAGAAATTAAAGATGCCTTTTGATGTAGTTTGTGCTTTAAATCAAGTGTGCGACCCAAATGCTCCACAGTCAAATCAAATGGATTGAAAGCCCATAAATTACTTTTGTGTTTAGCTTCCCTGCAGGAACTCAACTGGAATGCCATTTAAAAAAATACTTTTAGAGATAAGATAAAATGTTTTGCAAATGTGGCTCTGACTCAAAAAGATATTTTACAAAGGCATGGCTGACACAGAGAGGAGTGATTCATCCACAACTGACATGCAACTCCAAACCAAAGCTCTTTATTGTCTAGTGATATTAACCAGAGGCAAATCTGCTTGCCCGTCATCATCTTTTCATCTGTCTCGTAAAGTATGGTAAGTTTCCTCATTTCCTTTGACAGTATATGCATTTACATGATGGTTGCATTGGAAATGACCAACCAAGACCATGAGACGAGAGACCAGGCCCTCTATCTCTCTGGTTTTGCACAGGATCATAAAGCTTGTTATCATTTCTCATCCAACTCAAGCTGCCATCATGTTCAAGCTCAGAATGCTGAACACTTTGTTGGAAACACTTTCTGCATTACATTTGACTCTTTTTCACTGCCCTGTTTGATCTCAAACTTGTACTTTACTGTGCTGGATATTCTCCTCTGAAGAAAGCTCCATAAAGGGGGCTTTAATAATTCATGATGCCAGATTTAGATATGTGCCTCACTGCTCAGAATTGAAGGTTCTCCACTATGTTTCTTGCAGAAAAGCTGTGGATCAGCTCTTTAAGTTTGACGTACAGTACAACAACTTTTCACCAAGCATGATATATACTGCTGTTCACTTACCGTTTTATTGTAAATGCAATGGAGAAGCACTAAAGGATGAATTATATCCAGAGTGTGGGCCTCTTTCCATTATTTGGCTTATCCCTCAGAACATTTTTAAAAGCCTATTTATTCTGGAAATGTCTTCCTATATGGAGTCTGATGAAGTCTATATGCTTAAGCAAAGTCTCAAGACACCACAAAGAGGCAGCTCTCAAGGATATGCAACAATAGATTTGATATTACATCATTATTCAAGGGATAACCATGCGCCATCTTAACTGAGTTTTATTTACAGTTTACACATAAACAACTATGGTTGTGCAACACCAAATTACTTATGAAAAGGTCAGAAAAGAACAAGGTGGCTGACATTTCTTTCCACGCTGTATTACAAGATTTATCCTTTAGCGGTTCAGGTAAAGCAACTACAACTATGCAAAGTTCCAAAGTTCCCTTATCATCAATCTAATGTCCATGAAGTTTTCCGTAAGGAGTCCATAAAGCTTCCTGATACCTTCCTAAAGGTAACGTGAGCTTCTCGAAACAAACTAGTTTAACCAACAGAGATGACTCTTTGTTGTCCGCAAGGCTATCTTCTAAAGTTAAAGCAACATATGACACAATTTATCTGTCACATGTACTCCAGCTCTGCTTCCACCTGGTGGTTAAAATAAATACCAGCTGTCTCACTCGCATGTTTACACACGCACACGCACACGCACACACACACACAAACACACGCTCACGCACACACCCACACGCACACTGTTCAGGTGACTGTATTAGAGATCTTTAATCAGCTGTGTCTCAGCAGGGTTGTTGCTTTGTGCTTAGTAAAGCCACTGAGAGTCAGAACCTGCTGAATTACACAGTTTATTAGACTTTTCAACTACATGATGAAACCTTTAACACTGGCTACTGAACTACAGTAATGACATCAGACGAATAAGAATTCAACCCATCTGTGAGGGACTCAAAGAGAACTAGACATCATGTTTGCTTAAAGTCTGTCTTTCAGGAAAAGTGCTCATCATTCATTATAAATGACCGGTTTGCTCTACTGACTGCATACTATAATGTCTACATAAGGAAATCACATTTGACATTTCCAAGTCTTTTCATGGAAACCCTTTAGCCATAGAACTATAAAACACATGCTGTTGTTGCCATGCATCTGTTGATGTGTGTAAGAGGAGGTGAGAAAGCATTCTTTTATAATCAGAGCATGTCTTGTGTCGCATTTGTCACCTATAATGTAATATCAGCTATTACTCTTGGACAAATTTCCATTAAAAGTTTTCATAGACTTTAAACAATGAGCTGAAAAACACCTCTATTTTTTCCTTCGATATGAAAATGAATTTATGCATCGATAATTTACAGTAACACATGAGACACAACTCAGACTTTATGATTTACGTATGATATTTCAAACAGTGACAGACCATAGACTGATTAGTACATGCTGAGTAATGATGTTTACACACAGCTGCTGTTGATCCAGTGTATCCCAATACAGCACGGCACTGCAATGCAATCTGCTTTTATGGCTGTATTATGATGCTTGTATAATAAATAAAACATTAAAAATATTATCTTCAGCATGCATGATGCAGTATTTCATGCAGAATTTTTAGTGCTTAATAGGCACGTAAAAAGAGCTTTATCAGCAAAAGAAGTACCATCATCCATCATTCAGGAGTCACCTAAATATTCTATGCTATGTTATTCTTATGCTCTAGAGCTTCATCTGTTTGTCCAATCCATGATGTAACATGAATCAAGTTACAGTAAATGCTCTAGCTCGTCTGTAGGTAGATATGTAATATGTATCTAGCCTACTTGCATTTTAATGAAATGAACATGATTGAGGAATATGCACTCACTTTGCTGTTTCTAGTGCTAATGCAATGTAAATGGAGCAAAATAATCTGCAGTGAGTAATGTCTGTTTATGTATGCATCATGCATTCAGTGTTTGGTTTTCCTTTCATGCAAAGTGTTACCTAGGTAATTGATTTTGCAAGGTTCATTAGGCACAATTTGTATATCAGATGGGCTGGAAAAGAGAGTTGTTGATTAGTTAGATCTTGCTTTCGGAAATTGCTTTTTTCACATTCTAATCTCTGTTGCAACCTTAATGGCACCGTACTTTAGTAGTGTTTCGGTGTTAATAAAGTCACAGTGGTGAATCTCAACAACTTGTTTTGTATTCATGTATGGTTTTGTTCTTTTTTCATGGTTGTGGGGTCATTAACAGAGACAAATTGCTTTGTTCAAAGGCAAAAATGTTTCCGGGCTTATATATTTCTACACATATGCACAATTACACACATGTACATACATTGTTTCTCTGTTACAACTTATTTTCATTCTTTCCCACGTGCATGTTATGTTTATGTTTTTCAGTATTTTCATGAAACACAAGTGAGCTTTAGCCGTGTAGGCAGAAAATATTCAACACAGAAACGGTTGCTTGGCTCCGGATATGAGAGGTGACCACTCAGGTCAGTGACCCCCGTGTCACCGGGTCAGTACAACAGTTCACTCAGGGTTTCTCCAGGGACAAAGGGTGAAATGTAAAAGGCATATCCGGACACTAGATTTGATGTAAGGTTTCTCTCTTTCTGTCTTCTTTGACTAGTTCAGAGAAATACCATAAATACAGAAAGAAAAAGCATATCATATACATCCTCTCAAAGTTTAGATTTGCAACCACTATAAAACTTCGTAAATAGCAGACAGATCACTTGAGCCACGCCTGACAAGAAGCTCTAGTATTCATTTTTGCTTGGTTATCAAATTATGGATCTAAGCATCATAAAAAGTTGAAATCACTCACACTTTCCTTATCTGTCAATATGTCATTCACTTTTAAAAAATATAGTTTGTATGATATCCAGCGCTCATTAGTGATTTCATGAACTATTTTAAGCAGTAGTTGACAAGCTCTGGCTTTTACTGGCAACCAATTTAGTCGTTGAAATTTTACCATTCAAGGGCCCTTTTTAGCCTGTCAATGGTCCTTTGGTGATGTTTGCAAAACCATTAGTGCCTCCACACAGGACCTGGTGGTTTAGTTATGCACTCTAACAGACAAAAATAAATCTCGCAGATTGGGGTTGAAGTGGGTTAAGCATTTTCTTTGGAGGGCATTAGCATCTGAAGACTTCGGTTTGAAGCTTCATATATTTTCTAATGATTTCTCAGTGCTTAAATGTTGCTGCATAGAGCCATAATCTGTATCAATAATATCTTTTAATGTTTTTGTACAGCACCAGGAGGGTTCTACTGTTGTGCAAACCAAGAATTCTCATTTTCAAGAAGTACACAGAATCCTCTTGGTGAGCAGTGTGTTTCTTAGCTCTGTTCTGGATATCTTAATGGCCTATCTCTGTGGTGTTTCAGTACTTGCAAGCTCAATTTGCTGGCTCATGAGCCAGTCTGCTAGCATAATGTTCTTTTTCCTCCACTTATTAATAATAACCCTGACTTTCTGTCCCTCTGAGCCACTGCTCATGATGCTTTACTATGTACAACAAGACAGACTCCTCAAACAAATGGGGCCTGTTTTTAATGTGAAGTTAGGTGAAAGAAATTGAATGCTAACAAAATTATTGTCTTTGTTTACAAGAAAACTCCACAGGGAACCTTCAATTTAAAAAATATGGTTTGGGAACATGAACATACATGTACGCACAGATTATATGCTCCTACAGGGGCGGAGATGATGTTTACAAAAACTCAGACTTTACAATCATCCATTTTTTCTTAGTTCCTGATTGGTTCACACAACTAACAATGAAGAAGGGGTTCGTTCTCTGTGACACATAGCAACTTCACAGACACATACAGCAGTATAAATTTACAAATATATATATACACCTTGTCTATTTGTTGTGGGTCTGCCAGTTCTAAAGCATGCTATGTTGAAGATGCTGCATCAGTTTAATGGAATTATGTCATATTACCACTCGTGTCACTGAGACTGTATGATGAAGTCTTTACCCACAGCCAACCTGATTAGAACAGCATATGAAATATGTAACTTGACTTCATTTTTCCTCTGAGCTATTTTTGTCAGATCCTCTTGTCCACTTAGCTGTGCAGGTTAATTGTCTTCTCATCTCAGCCGCTTCATGTGATGCAACTTAAAAGGGACATGATTACAAATTCAGATGCTAATTTCCTCTGAGGCTACAGAGGTGGAAATGCGTGAAACATGCATTCTGGTAGCAACTATTTATATGCAAGGCTATTAGAACAGGGAAACAAATTAACAAGACATCACTCTGGATTATGTTAACATGACAAACTGCTGCGCCGGGGTTTCTCACTATGTCCACATGCTTCTGCAAGTGGAGTGGAAGTGTTTTAACACTGGAATAAGTACAGCACACTAAGGTCATAGCCCAAAGGTACAGGGACTGACCCTTGAGTCCATGTACACTGTTGTAATCCTTGAGGAGAATCAGGGACACACACAGAGCCCAGCAGACTACACATAGTGAGATACAGTGCAATGAAAATAATTGTCTTTATTTTCTTTGCAGAATGTGTAAAGATCCACATTACAGCTGTGGCATCCTCCTCTCACTGTCTGCTGGCTAACAACCGCTAACAATTGTACAGCTGATCTCTGCAGTGCCAATGGCATTACAGTAATTGGTGAGATGGTCTACTGCAGTGTTGCAGTTTGATTAACAGGTGATGGGTACTGTACTGTATGTTAACCTCAATTGTTATTATTTTCTATTTCCGATGTACTCATGACCAAACTGCTTGTGTTATTGAAATAAATGAATTGTTGGTGGACCAATGATTGATTTGCTCAATCATATATATGCAATGACATATATATGCATATATGCAATTTTGGCCTTTTGTCTTCAAAATTTTTATAATTTTTTGTCATTTCACAATCTGCCTCAGTAGTGATTATGCTGCCTTGCCTACATATCTGCTTGTTTTACAGCAGAAATCACCTATTTGGATGAAAACAAAAAAGGAGAATTACTTGGATAAGAGTTTATTCGGTTGAATCTTCAATTACAAAATTTGCTTATAGTAAGAACACAATCAGTGCTCCCCCTTAGTTTTTTATTGTCATTTAACTTTTATGTGGCTCAACTAATGAACCCTTGCCAGTGTCATCTTAGATTCAAAGAGCAGGATGATATTTTCCTTTCATCTTGAGGATTATAAAGCTTTAAGCTCTACATTAGATGCTACAAACTGTTCAATTGTATCTCACACCTAATCATAGCCTGCAATTGCCACTGACTGTGACACGAGATCCATTTTCTTTATCCTTTATTTATAATCCTATTAAAATATTTGAATGTAAAGTATTTATGAATACTTATTGCTTTACAAGATTAATGAAATACCCTGTAGAATATATCAGACCATTTCAAACAGTCTTGCTTCTTCAGTACTAAACAGACTATTGATCACCTCATGTTCTCCATACTGTCATACAAGTCAACATTTCAAATTAACGGTAGCAGCTTCCATACCAAGTGTCAGCCTGTTCATCACAAACACACACTTATATACTGATGGAGTGTACAGTTGAGAGCAATTTGGGGCTCAGTGTCTTGCCCAAGGAAACTTTAACATGAACACAGAAATCAAACCACAGGCTTTCTGACAAGCAGACGACCTCCTTTACCTCCTGACCCTCAGCTGTCTAGAAACTTAACACACTACTGTTAGTGGTGAAACTTCTATCCATCACTTTCAAAAAATACAACTTTAGAAATGTATTGAGGAATAAAATTCTGTGTGGATTACAGTCAACATACTTACTGACCCAGTTGCTCAGGTTTAGTTTTGTTCTCCTCTTTCACTCTTTTTTGTAGCATTATGCTAACCTGTAAGTGAGCCAAAAAGGAGTCATATTCATTTTGTATGTGTGTGTCAGGTATATACAGAACAGTGTCTTCTGCGACCTACAGCCTAACTGCCCCAAGCATCATCATCTGGCTACATTATTTTACAAAGTTTATTCAAAAGTGTTTCCTTTCTCAGTGATATAATCTTTTAATAGCTAAATAACTCTGGCTATGAAATTTAATGCTGGGTATAACCCAACTGTAATAAATGTAGTAAATGGTAGGTGCTATAATGTTCAGAATTATCTAATGGTCAGAGTATGTTAGATTGCATAATGATATACCATTTCTCACATGGACTTTTGACATGGTTTATAGCTATGCAACAGAAATGGTCTCAGATATGCTGGATTAGGAGTTACTAATGGAGTTTGACTGTTAAAATACACATTTTTAGATGAAGCACAGACTAATCACAAAATTTTCAAAGCACTCTCTCAAAGGAGTTTTCTTCATATTTCTCAAGTGAACAGCTGGAGTATTGGGAAGATGTGTGGTGGCAAAAAAAAAAAAAGCGTAAAATACAAAATACTAGATTATTACTACTAGAGTGTAATAATCACAGCATAAAAGCAGATAGGTTGTCCAATACAAGGTAAAAACTTGGTTCTCCTTTATTTTGAAATGATTTCTAAACACTTCACATCTGACAGATAAAGCTTGAAGAGGATGAGATAATTTGGCAGGATAAGATTTACTACAATCACAACTATCGCCTCTAAAATGGGTAAATTTTGTTTGGCTCTTTGATCAGCTGAGTGTAGGTACCATTGACATGTTTTTAAATGTTATTATATATTAAATAACAGGGGAACATGCAGCTGCAAAACTAATAAATAAGGAGTCTAATTTCAAAAAAACTTTATCTTACTTGTCATTTCAAAACAGTAACATCTGAGAGAATGACAGGCAGAATTCAAATAAAATAAAAATCAAAGTAGCACCTCGTGTTTTGTATTATGTGTGCTCCACTCTCTCTCTCTTTCATTGTCTTTTTCTGCACCCCTCCCCTTTCTCATTGTATTTGTCTCTCTGTCTCCCTCACTCTGTCTCTCAACACACACACACACACACACACACTCACAAAGGCACATATACAAGCACAGAACCCGACTGTATCCTCTTTGCAGGAAATTTAATGGTCTCATGAACATCAGCCAGGGTCATGCTTGGGTCACAGCCAATTTATCTTAGCAGTGCGCAGTGAGGGGGCTGTGTATGAAAAGCATCTTTACATTAGCTGGGGGTTGTAACTGATTAGCTAGTTTGTGTATATAGAATAGATTGCAGTAGCACTCTGAAAATGAAAAGATGTGATCAAATTGAGTCTTATTCTCCTGGCAGGATATAATCATTTGCTCTGTGCTTTGCATTGTTCCGACACTGCAGTCTTCATTATTCACTCTCCTGTTAGCACTGTGATTATTTTGGCTGCCGCAAACCACTAGCATAAGACAAAAATATATATAGATAGATAGATAAGTTTACTATAGTTTTGCACATACAGTGCAGTGTTGCATTTAATCCAGTGTCTGATGAGCTGTTACTGACACAGAACATCTGGTAGCTTTTTGGCAGGCTTTAGCAGGGTTATATTTGACTTGTTCTACAAAAAGCAAATCAAGTAGCCCTTGGATGAGGCAATTATTTTTACTCTTGTGCGTCACTTTGCTGGTTATTGAGTTAAAAAACGTAAAAGATGTTGTTTATGATATAATTCATAGTGTGAGACACCAGTTTCTGAGAACTCTATTTGTGTTGTACAAGATATAAAACACTTGGACGCTGCTGTATTGAGACCTTCAGTTTCACTCAGTCCCTCTAGCTGTGGTTCATCAATTTATTGTTTTCCAAAGCTTAAACTGTATTTTATTTATATTTGTATTTCTTTTTATCACAGTGTGCTGTTTCTATAGTATCATGCATTTTCTGCAAGCTCCAAAACTGTGTTAAAAAGGCATTTTCTGTCTGTATTTACCTCTTTCCTAAGATATTTTTTCTCAGGCAGCTTCTTTGCTCATTCATATGGTATCTTTTTAGATGGCATGCTTAGTCTGCCGACCACTCTTATCTGGGCTTGGACAAAAGCCAGCTGCAGATAGTTATAGGGGAAGGAATTGCATTAATTAAGTTCCTGTAACCTAATATGTTGAAATGCAATATGGTAAAATCAACGATTGGCATTTCCAGTATGCGGTTGAGGCTCAGGCCTCTGCCTATTCCATGAAAGCATTCTGGGAATCATCCCCATTAGAAAAAGTGGAGGCCTTTGTGGCTCTGTGGTGACACAGACTCACCACAAGGCAAGCTTTCGACTATGTCCTGGTTTTATAATGACTCCTCATGTCTACTCACAGTTCTAAATGCATTCCCATCTGTGAAATGCCAAACAAATTAAATCTAACGCACAGCGATTGGATTCAGTCATACTCCTCATTATGGCCATTAGAAGCCAATGAGGTATTGCAAATATTTTATTGCCAAATTTAATGAAGCTGCAGTTCTCCATTTGGATTACTGAGATATTTGCATATGCTAGCCCCACACGGCTCACTGTGATGAAACTATTCCACGGACCTTGATCCACTTTTTTGGCATATTAGCTGCTGGTATACAAGTATCTTTTCTCTTTTGCTGTATGCAAAGAGTATATTAGAAAACAACCTCTCTATTCAGGTCATGATGATCAGTGATAGCAAAATCTGTACAGCTAAAGGCCTTTGGAGGAGTGGTTAGAAACATATTTGCAAGTTCACAGGTTTCAGCTCCAAAGGCCAGATTTCAGCATGCCTAATTGAGTTGCAGATGTAATGCATATTAATGTGATGAGAAGCTGGGTGAGATGCATGTACAAATGATCCTAAAGCTCCTGATTCATCTTCTTTTTGTGTACTGTTTGGTTTCATTGCACCATTTTTGTGCTTCTTTTTTAAATACTGGATGATACTGTGTAGAAATACTGATTTGGTAATTAATCACTGCTGCATTTTTAAGCCAGTCTATTGGTAAATGGAATGGTGTTGACTTAAACAATGGCAAAGGAACAGAGGCCTGGTTCCCCTGCTGGGGTGCTACAATAGTGCCATCTAGTGGAATGTTGCTTTTGCCAGGGAGGACGCATCACTACCATGCCTCAGAGATAATGCATACATCACCAAACATGTCAAGCTCTCAAAGCCATGTGGGGAAACTTTGATGCAGACAGATGACCAGTAAAAGAAATCTCCAAGTGATAAGAGACAGTTTGTTTCTAAGCACTTTGTAGGAAAATTGTAAGTATAAAACTACGCACAAAATGATCACTTAGTATGCTAATAAATAGAAACAAAACATTAAAATTTCTCAATATCAGAATCAAAGACAAATCACATGTGAAGTTAGGAATTTTCACACTGCCGGTTCAATTTGCCTTTCTGTAAATGTGAATCTCTTATTTTACACAGGACAAGAGCACCATCATGTGGTCATTTAAGGGTTGAGCACAAAGTGATAGCAGAGAAGAGGTATTCATTGTTTAAATAGCAGAGACTATACTGAGTATTTATTGTGTGGTCACACAAAGATTCATTTTCTGCCATTAATGAAGAAAATGGGATAATTTATTTTAAAAAAGCTTCAAATGTGCACATTTCACATAAATAGAGTCATTAGTCAGCTGGAAAGATAAACAAAGGCAGATGTTGTCTGAGCATTATGCTGCACAATGCTGTATAATGTTTTTATGTCCTTCTGTGCCACTGTAAAAACAAGTGCTGGTTGGATGGATTAAGTAAAAGCATTCAGTTGGATAATTTCCTCCCAGTGGTATGAAGGGTACAGACAGTGGGGGTTATTTCTCTGAGGTAAGTCAGCTCATCAGTAGTATATTTCTTTCCTGTTGCAGTAGTTTCATATCTGGAAATGCAATATATTTTTACTCCACTCGCAGCTATTGACAAAATGGTTGCTTGTATTACAGTTATGACTCATATGAAACAATACCAAACAGAAATGTGGGTTGTTCAGAGTGAAACTAAGGTAGTAAATCAAACCTGTGGCAGTTCTTTCCCTTAAGCACAGCTATGTAACAAAAGTGGAGCAATATTTGAGTCACTTGACTCTGCTGCTGTTTTGACATCATCAAGCAGAGGCGCAACGTGGCTTTCCTGTCCTCAGGTGAGCTGTACATCATCTTTTGTTTGCTGGGAAAGCCGCCATTACTCTGACTTTGGCCAAATGTTACTCCATCAGTTTGCAGCAGTAAGTCCAGTATATTGGTTTACCTGCACAGAGGATTGTGAAACTGAATGATAATTGCTTTCTTCCTTCTCATGAGGTGCTGCCTTAGTGCCCTCCAGCAAGGCACTCAGAAGAACTGCTGTGTGGTGAACAGTAGAATACGGTGCGTGCACTGAGCTGCAGCAACCTCTCAGGTCTAAATATATGTAGATGGTTAAGAGAGTGTTTTAATTGAAAAAGTCAAAAAAAGCTAACGTGAATTAAGGAATTTTTTAAAAAGCAAAAACAAACAAGCACAACAAATGTGATGAAGACTGGGATGAAACACACAGCAGAAAGTCTGCTGCTAAAATGCTGAATAAACACTTCTGCAGTCTATATATGTTTCTGCAAGTGTGTGTGTG
>JAQNCA010000001.1:19035801-19048271 GCA_029783725.1 Acanthurus tractus | reverse complement strand
GTGAGGAAGGGGCAGCTCTATTATAGCTGTAAGCAAGTTGTCGGCTGCCTGAAAGAAGGAGAACCACCACCTGTCCTTGACAGTGATTGTTGTTTAGGTATTGTAGCCAAATGCCCCAAATTTAGTCCCATGGACAACACACAAACACAACACACACATTACAACATTCTTTACATCCTGTAATGCATGAAACTACATGCACACAGAATAAAGGTTGCACGGTTGTACTTATATTTGTTTAAGTCAACATGACTTATTCCATCCATGTCGTGATTACAACCTATTTCTTTTAAATCACACTATCACAAAAGTCAAAGAGCACTTTTAATGGCTGAAATGTGATGAAGTAGAGGTAATTGTCAAATATTAACGTGACACTGTCATTGCTTGGAAGACAAAGTCAATATCTGTAGTGTTTCAACTTAACTTCTTGCTGTTGCAGTTGATTATTTTTTTTTTAAATCACATATATCAAGAAGTTCAAATGACACTCTTCTTAATAAATGTGATATAGCAGAGTAAAACGGCAAATACTGACCAAAGTTTTGACCATAATGGTTGAAAGTGGGATAAAATGAACATCGATTAAGTATCTTTGAAAAATTTTTTATAACATAGCAAAAAATCTAACACCACATAAGGGTTAAAGCTATTTCTTTTGTAATATAAATATTGCATAACTTCTTGGAAGGTCATCGTGTGACCTGGTGTTCTGATTTGGCCTTTCACAGCTCAGCAGCATCCACAAGAGCATGTTCATTTACTTCATTAAAAGAATATTTTCTAAAGGTCAGTGGAACAAGGGGCCACAGATGAGAGATGATATGTGAAATTCATCAAGCTGTGTGAGTGTATGGGTGTGTACATGTAAGTCCCTCTCTGACAAAGTCAGGATGAGGTCTGTGTCTTGTTTTACATTCTTCTTCATTTGTTTATTTTACTGTCATCTGTGTTGGCCTCTATATAAAAACAGAGACGCGAACCACTTTTGAGTAAATGTCCCTCTGCCAGCCCCGATAAGTAACTGACCCCAGTGTTTATAAGAAGAAATGTACATTTATGAGCCATTTACAAGACACTTGAATAAAGTGTACTGACTTGTCTCAAATTTTAATGAGTTTATTGAAATTAAAGTTAAAGCCACTCTGTGATATCACCATTAACCTGTCTATGACTGACTCTACAGCTGGAACCTAAGCAAAGATTGTACATTCTCCCCTGCAGGCTATGGCTGCAGAGAGTTAGGGAGCGTTTATCAGACGGGGGTGACTCTGCCCTCGAGCCAGGAGACACATCATAACATCGTCTGTCAAATGATTTGTGGTGTGCTTGGCTTATAAAGGCTTTTAAAGGCACTTCTCAATTCATTTTTTTTTTTTGAACGAATGGAAACTGAAGGAAGCTCCATCCTCCCTCAACAACGGGTTAAAGAAATGTTACAGAAGTACTTTGTGTAATAGTTTGTTCAGGTGGAGCAGAATTACTCAGTGAAACGGATGTAAACTGAAGGTTGACAGTTGGAGTCTGAGTGCAACAGACAGATTCGGAGTTTCTTGGGCTGTTGAATTTTAAAAGAGAGACAAGGGAGGGGATCTTAACCCAGTTACTTAGACAGCTGGGGGACATTTTATTTGCCCTGAAATTTCAATCATCTGTAACCATTAGTGAGGAAGCTCCAGGAAGTGGCTCTCTGTATGCTTCACAATTAGTCAGGATGGAGGGCAGACTGTGCCAAACCTTGTTCCGCTTCGGTCAGCTCACATAATTATTATTGTTTTGGAAATCCATTACAGTCCAGATGATGGAGCTGAAGAGTTTGTTTTTAGAAAGGCGAAGTTTTGGTAGAAGTTTTTGCAGCTGCTTTGGCAAAGAGATGGAGACATTTGGCGCTCTGCTCTTGGTTCTGTTATTTGTTATAAGCTGAGCATCAATACCCAATGTTAAAAGTGATAGAGTGGTTTTGTTTTTGCTTTTTTCCTGAGGATGTTCATAAATTTTTTGAAAACACTCAATTTATGAGCTGGAAAACAAAAACATTTAACACCTGTTTTAGTCACTTTGTGTTTCAGTGAGCATTGAAATGTTAAACCCTTTCACTGACAGACTTTATTTTATGATGGACAGCTGTTCCAGATGTACACTTCAGCAAATTCTGGGAAGTAAAGGATTTGACCAATTTTAATTAAAGATTTTAAAAGCTCCACAGTTATACAAAAATAATGCGTAAAACAGAAGTATGCAGTATGAAAAAAAACCCATTAAACTCTCTAACTTGCTATCTAATGAGGACCAGCAGAATAAAACAAGTCATCACTGTAAAAGATAAAGTTAGGATTAGCTCATAGGATGTTTTAGTAAGAGACTAAACCCCAAGGAGAAATTCTTTGTTCAATTAGTAGAGTTGATTATTCATTTTAAAGCCATTGATTATAGTGGATGTGCTGTCAGCATCCTCATTATTCCCTTTGGAGGATAAGAGTGCTTTGTCAAGATGCACAATGAGTCGATGATGTGTACCTCTTAGCGGTATGACGTCTTCATCCATCATGGAAATTTTGGATCTCTCAATCTCCAGACCCTTACCTCTCAATCATGGCTCCCGCAGCCACTGACAGGCAGCCACTGTAACATGCAAGAGGGGCCGCAGATGAGCTCTCCATTAATGAAAAAATAACATATCACACAATACAAATGGGTGCAGAGAAGTGAGAGCACTTCAGAAATGCCCAGATAATTAGACTGTCCGGCAGCAGATTGATGGATGCACTATAATTACCTTTGTGTTATTATTTCAGGGCCAGACAAAAAGGAAAAGCTGGTTTCTCTACTTTGAGCAGCACTGATTCATTAATCTCATTAATGTGTGGAATTAATATCATTTTATCAGACATTCCAGAGCTGCTGCTGGTGTGTGTGGCTACAGCCATGATTCAGAACTGTCAGGCAGAGGGGAGACATCAATCTAATTCAACACATCATCAGCTCATCTGCCTTCCAGCCACACATTGAAGAAAAGTGTACACAACAAATATGAGGCTGTGTTTCTCTTTTGTTTATCGTCAGAGCTCTCGTTGTCACAAGTGTCACTTTCTTATTTCTTATTCTTTTTTCTTTTTTTTTTGCAAAATAGGGCCCATGTGATGCCTTGTTTCAACAAAAGAATAATTATAAGACTGTCTCACTAATTTACCTAATCATAATTGAGCCATAGTAATAATAAAACTCTATTTGTTTATATTTTATGTAGAATAAGTAGGGACTCTGGCATATTATCTGTTAGTACAGTTTATGTTTCCTTTCCTTTGAAACCTCAGTTTTCCCTCTTAAATGTATTCTGCAAAAGGAGAATACAAATGAACAGTGGATTCACTATTTTAGGATTGGAAACTACAGTCATAACACCACATATTTGCATTTTTCTGACATATTATGAATGTGTTAGGAAAAGGTTGCATATTTAAGAAGCAGTTAGATAGAGACTTTATCATTTATATTAAGTTGAGTATCTGCCAATCCAGCCAATCCATTTTTAACTCTCAAATCATCTCATTGGCAGCTTGGTTAGGACCTCCAGGGTTACTTTTTAAAGCAGGGGGACCAGCGCTTTAAGTAGGAAAAAAATAGGTGCTGGTACTCCCTTATTCAACAAGGTGGATTGTACATGAGGACATGTCACTGTGATGGACTGTAGATGGAGGTCAAGAAGTGATATGGATAAAAAACCTTTGTCTAATGTCTGGAGGAACTGAGTCAGACCATGTGTATGCAGTGACCACTTCGAGAAAGGTAATGCTACAGTCATTTATCTACTTAATGTTAACATACTTGCCAAAATTAAAGACCAGAGTGGCAATATTTCTTGAAAGAATAGCTACAATTAGCCAGCTAGCACGTAGTCTGATGCTAGTGCTGCATCTATTCACGCAAATTACTTTAAAGTTGAAAAAGCAATATAAAAAGTTGATTTTTAAGCAAATACACTCAACCTGGCAAAAACAACATGGCAGTCATTCAGCGCTGCCTCAGATCTGAGGTACAAAATACAAATATAACACCAATACACAAAATAGTTATGGACATCAGGACTCTTCATGCTTTCATTTGACTAACATTAGCCGTGTTGTAAGGAGGTCTTGGGGACAAAGTAGATGGTGACATTGATCACTTCCACTCCAGCCAAATCACTCAGGTCATGAAAGAAAATCACTTTTCCGTATATTTACATGTCATTCATATTGAGTTCTTTGGTTCTTGCTTCCCCATGGTCCAAGATAACGGAACAATTTGTGTATTATACTGTTGGATGACAAAGGTTATAGTGTAGGTGTTGCATAGTAAATTGAATTTTACACTTTAAGTTGATATACCCTTTTTGGGTGTGAGCATGCGATATCTCCGTCCTGCCAATATTTGCTCACAGGAACCCTCTGATGTAGCTGTATGACAGAAAAGCAATGGAGGCCATAGGCATCAAGGACATCATATCCCATCACCCTGCAGGTGGTTCAGTTTGTCGATGGGAGGAAATGGGATCTTTACACCCAATTTGAGGTGAAGTGACTCAGAGTTTACATGTAGGATATCCCGTGACCCTGGCGTAATGACTTCCAGACTGCAGGTGGTCCTGCTCATGTGTGTCAGTGATAGGACTCCATAAACAGACTTAATCACATTCTTCAGCATTCTCTCTATCCCTTTCTCTCTCTGTCTTTTGCTCTCTCTTTTTCTCTCTCACACACACACATATACACACACTCTCTTTCTCACTGTCTCCCTCTCTCTGTCGGGTTTGTCTTTGCCACTCATTTTTCTATAACCTGACACCATATGTGTTTTTCTCCCACTCAGGACCAAGTGTATGTGTAGCCCTTTAAGGTACTTCTCCACTGGAACAAACACACCTGCACACACTCTTTCTCATTTGCTTGTACCTAAATGTCCATTTCTTTGCCTCACTTAAATACATGTGCAGTATTTACAGTAATGCTCGCACACACGCATGCTTGCACTTGATTTTTTATGGTTCATGCCTCCTTCCACATTGTGTATCTTTGTCAATCACACACAGACATGTAGTGCTCTAAGTCTGCTGTCATATGTGCGCCATGTGAGGAAGTAGTGTGGCAGGCTGTCGTGGGGTTGTGGTAATCCTGACCCGGTGTAACAGAGGGAAATCGTGGTGAGCAGTGTGAGCTGTTACAGAAAACAGCTGTTTATGCATCTTTTCTCTTTTTAATGGCACTTCCGTGGTATCCCATAGGTCGTCTGGGATTGGAATACAACAGCCACTCCTTTTCAAGTACGAACGTGGTTCGTGTTTAATTGTTTTCAGATTTTTTTTTTTTTCCTTTTCCCCTCCCCGTCTAAGTCAGTGTGGTTTTGGTGGCAAAGTCAGAGTTAAAACTCCATGAACTGAAGTGGCTCTTCCAGGACCGTGCTGATTCCAGCAGGGAGCATGTTACCCAAACGGATGTTCCTTGTGGACCAGAATACAACACAAAGTAGACTGATATGTTGACATTTTAAAACCTAAAGCAGGCTTCCTGTCCACACACACTGTCAATTACATTAACAAAGAAAAACAACAAAATGATAACAAACTGTTAAAACTCTAGGAATGCTGTCATAAATAATAACATTAAAAACAGAAGCAGTGTCAGAACTGTGTTCAGAGGGGAAAAGGATGTGTTTTATGCTGGTGCCATTCGTGTAAGACAACTATTAACGTACTCAGCTATAGAAAAGTGACATTGTTAGTTATTGAGATAATAAAAAAAATATGACTCACAGAGTATTTATTTTTAAGGTAATACTATACCTTCCAATACTTTGCACATTGTGAACACTTGTTTGACTCACTAAAGGTCGACCCCTCTTATTATAAGAGTCTAATCACAGATGCTGTGTTTATGTTGATGTCTGACATTCAATTCAATATTTTCAAAAAAGCTGTTGGCTGCTTTTAGGCTCTTTATGTGGCAACAACTAGATGCAAGTAAAGTCAGTAGGCAACTATTTTGCAACTGACTGTTGGATACAGCTGCAATGAGTAGCCATCTAAGTGAAAAGTAAATAAAAAGTATTTCATTTGAGACATTTTTCCAACAAAACTGTAAAAAAAAGAAATTCTGGTTCCAGCTTCTTTGATGTAAGAGTTTGTGGATTTCTGTAATTTACAATAGTAAAAGAGTCTTTTGACTCTTAGATGAACAAAAGAAGCTCATTTGAGGCGTCACTTTGACCTCTGTGAAATTGTGATGAGCATTTTCTTTATTTTGACATTTTTATAGACCAAGCACTTTGCTAATTACTGATGAAAAAATATTTTTGTTCTGTTGTATTTATCAACCAACATGGTCAAACTGCATTCAAAAAAGTTAACCTTGTTCTGCTGCAAGTGCTTCCAGTGCATGAATTGACCCTGTTATGTGTTGATTTGCACTTTTTTGCCAGCAAACTGTCTCTGCAACCCCTTTTTCTTTTTTTTAACTTTTTTTTCTTTACCATGGCCCTATTTTAACTTGTTGTGTAAATAACTGTTTCTTACAAGAAGTACTGCGATTGTTTCAGTAGATTGCCTGAGACCTGAATCAGGAAGTTGGTTGCATTGTAGTCCTTTGGGGCCGCTCTGACCATCTTTAGTATGTCATTAAAAGTGCTTGTTTTTGCCAATCACAGACATTGTTATTTCAAGTGTCTAACAACATTACCAAAACAATCCCTTAAGAGAAAGATCTCTTTTTTGGATCTTAAAAACAATCCTTATCATTACTTTAACCTTGTTTTAACCCTAACCTTAAAACCAATGGTTCTCAGACTTTGGAGCAAGTAATATGAAGAAATGTTTTTGTGTATAAGCATTAAAAAGTGGCAAATAAGCATCCCAAGCTGACCAATCACAGCTGTGAAAGTCTCCATACAAAATCGTAGGAAGTCCCAAACTGCTTTGGGAGACCTAGAGAAGCTCTGCACCTTAACATGTTTATATCAAATTTGATTAGATACATACAATTTTAAAAGGCTTTGGTAGTTTTTTTCCCACATAAACATAAAAAACAAAAAGAGCGAAGCACTTTTCCTCCCAAAGGTCCAATGAACCACTCCAAAGATCTTTCATGTCAGTGTGCCTTAGCTTTGTAACCCTATGAAACATAATGCTATCACCCTGCAGATGTTAAGGATTGGAAGAGTAGCGGAATGTGCCCTGTTCTGTCTGGACAGCATAGCGTCTTGTCCCAGTTGGGATGTTGTTGATGTAGGGGAGTTGAGCTGTTGAGGCATGCCTGAGAGAGATTATCATTGGTTGGGGGCAGTGTGGGCAGTAGGAACCCATGAAACCTGCCATCTAGGCCCTAATTGGAGGTCATTAATCATGCGAGGCTGTCCTGCAGTGAACAACCCTGTGTTTCTCTTTGCCATTTGGCCTTCATGTAGAGGTCTCCTGTGTAGACGGGGAGACGAACAGTTTGGCCATGCTCACACTTATGGCAAAAACTGTGATGCACTTAGTAGTAGTAGTAACAGTTGTGGCAGTAGTATGGTTATAGTAAAGTAGTAGAAAAATAGTACTAGCTTTACTGATGGTGCAGGTAATGCTAGTTGTATCAGACCTGTCCAACATTAGGACATAGTGATTTGTTGTAAAAGTTTTACAAGACTTTACATGTCAAACTGAGCAGACTTTTCAGCTTATTATAAAATACAATTAAAAACCCACATATTACACCTAAAAGGGATAGAATTGTGCTTTTGTTTCAATAAAAGAACGCCATTTTATTTACAACAGTTACATAAAGGACACAAACATTTTCACTCATCTCAGAGTCACAACACTATTCATTTATTTTTGTTATTTAACATATTTCTTATTTGATGGAAACTTAAAATTCCAACATTCCCTATCACTGATATGAGATAATGGCTACATGTATACAAAATCTATTGCTAATAACGAGGTAAAAGCAGTAAGGGTGATAATGTTTGATGATGTCATAAAATATGCCAACATCCATTCAAAGATTCATTTGAAAAAACATAAAGATGAACTTCGAATGTCAAAAAAATGATATTGAAACCAGCCCTGGTTCCAAAATGTTTTTCATGTCTGCTGCTGTGTGTTGCTGCATGGTGGCCTGTATGACCAACATTCTGTAACCGGAACTGGTCTGTACAGCAAGAATGTAAAGAAAGTATGTCCAAACAGTTTTGACCAGCACACTTATGTCTTTACTGTAGCAAAGAGGCAACATAGAGGTGCCTGCATAGCCAGTGATGGCCATATTTCATATTTGGAAATGTGCTACAGCATGGAAGTTGAAATTTCTCAGCAGTTCCTTGCTGCTTTAATCGTCTGTCTTTTTTGTATGACATCCAATAATCCAACTTGCCAGTGAGAGTTTTAAACTCACTGATATGAATTAGGGGTGGGAGTATATCTGAAAGCTGGAAATCGCGACCCCCCTCAAGCAGCTATTGATTGGAGTAGCAGAAAATCCATAGTAGCTGATTTGTGAACCATTAAGTTTTGAACCCAAAGCTCATAATGTTCATATTCACAGCTTTACCCTGTGCTGATGAGGCTGAGGGTGGGATAAAGAGGCAGGGGGTTAGGGCATTAGATGCTGAGGGGTTAGAGGCAGGCTGTTAGAGAATGAGGGAAAAGCGTTGGAGGGATTGAAGATCATTAAACAAATCAATTCAACTCTATCTGGAAGATTGCCCACACATGCAATAAAACAATGAGGGAAGTGCACAAGAGGAACAATTTGTTTTTATCATATTTACAAGTCTGTTCTAATTAATCTATAAATTTATTGACAAAATGCAAAACAGTGCAGGCAGCAGTTTGTATCTTCCCTCAGCTGCAGTCCTCATCTCGTACAGTAAATAAAAAAGGAGACTGTCAGCATCCTACTAATACTGTAGCAAACATATGTAAAAAAAAAGGAAATAAAAGGTCATGAAAGAAATAAAAAGTCTCTTTTCCAGTCATCTTTTTTCTCTTCTGACATATAGAAATCAAATATATATTTATAATTTAAACATAAAAAAATCCTTACAATTTACACAGCACACATACTTTAAGATATATTTCATGTTTCCTTCCATTTTTTTTGGCCTTCATCTTATTTTAAACTGAGCTCAGAAGTAAAAGTGTGTTGACAACCGAGATCAAGCATTTAACTAAAATAACTCCACAAGTTTTTCTTTACCTTGTGTTGTTTTCATTTCATGTCACCCAGAATCTGGAAATATTGTGGTCTGAACAAGCAGACCTGTTCACACTGTAACCCAGCCCCAACCTTAACACATATTTTCTCGCTTCATAACTCCAGCCTTGTTCTCGCTCCCTCTGGTCAGCCAGAGGTCACTTCACACAGCTTGCCTCAACTGATCCTTTTTTGCTGTCTAACTGCCATGAGACAGAAAATTAAAGAGACTTCGTATGACTTCATAACAAGCCCTTAGTTCTCCAACATCCTCACTATTTTTCCATTCACCAGGCAAGCTCTCATGAAACCTGAATATGACCCTGCCGGTCGGAAAAAAGAGAAAAAAAGAGGCAATGACAAAATTCTGAAGTGAAATGAAATGATAATTAGCCATTTCTAAAATAAGGAGCCATTACGCCAGAGGTGTCAAAAAAGTCATGAGGAGACATTAATCACAGGCCCTCATCACACATTCTCAGGTACACATGTTCCCCTCTTTCAGTCGTCACCACGACACCACGTGCATATGTACAAACTGTGGCAAGCCTCTGGGGAGTCACTAATATGTTTATCATACATATTTTGATTTCATCCCACTGCGAGCCGCAAATGAAAATTGCGTCTGACTCACAGAAAGCCATTGAGATCATTGAGGTCCATCTGTCTACAGTAATTGACTGAGTCTTTTTAGGAAGGGGGTCTGTGGAGGTGGGGGCTTTAAACTTGGTCACACAACAGTTGAGCCATTTACTGCACAGGTACTTAAGGAAAGCTGTCACCAGTATTGTTTGAGTACGTGTGCTTAACTGTTATTCTATAGCAGCTCTTGTTCACAGATTAACCCAGTCTGTCTATCACTTGGAATCTGATTATTTAAAATGCATTTTTAACTTTTTTTTTTTTTTCACATGAGCAAATGAGAGATAAAAATGTACATTCATTTTATTGTAAAGCTGAGACTGATTACAAGGATGATGAGTTCAGCCTGCATTTTTGGACTGCTGCTCCGTGCTGCGAATCGTCCCTGCACAAAGAGAAGACATTGTGATTACATGGTCAAATTTACTGTCATCTGGTTGCAGCCATCAAAATGGTCAAAATTGCAGCCTTTGACTTCTTGCTGCTCTGATCAGTAAAGGTAAAGATGTTAAACAAGCATATTAAAATACAAAAAAAGGTCAACAAATTCTATCAGTTTTTGAAGCAGTTTCAAAACACAGTTTTGCAGTCTCCAGTCTGCAGCACTTTTCATTAGATGGACTCATAAATACAAAAGTTTACTGAAATCTTTGCTGTACTGAAAAAGAATGCTTTACTCTTGCCTGGTTGCAACAAACAACATTTTGACATGTAAACTGCATTATTATTCACTGTTGGAAACCTGCTGCGACAACGGAAAACATCCCTTCAGAAATCAGAGAGAAACAGCCTGATCTGCAGGATATATTTTCCCAGTTCCTTCCAAGATGTGTTGAGTGGCGTCCTAATCAAAAATCAATGTGCCCACTTGAGGAGGCCAACAAGGCTTCTGTAGCGGGTTATGTAATCTGATAATATCAATCATAACTGTGTTAGAGGCAATCCATCTGACTTTCACAGGACTGGGGTCAGTGAGTAGGGGGGAGGCAGGGTGAGCAAGCCTTGGCCTCCCATACCATCAATTACCACTTATTATGGGGGTCTTACTCTGCCAGAGAGCTGTGGAGCCCCCCTCCCATAAATAATATTAACAGGACCAGTCTCATCAATCAATACCAGCACAGTTGTATTGCTTCAGCCTAAATGGCGGCTTCCATGGCTCTCCAGCCTCGATCAATGACCATGGCTCCTCCAGAGGAGCACATAAGGGTAAATCTAGCTCTGTTTGAGCCCTGGGGTCTTCAGCCTGCCCTCTCCTGCTGCTCCAGACTTTTTTTTTGTCCCCTGACTTTGCGAGAGCATTTCTTGCTTTTTCTTGTGCTGAGTACCCAGCCATCGGTACCATCTGAACTGCTGCTGCAGTCTCTGCCAGGATTGTGCAAGCTAGCTTGTTAGCAGCACGAAGCGTGCACAGGGGAAGTGTCAGAATAGTGTCTGAAGGAGTGATTATATAGAATTAATGAGTCACTTAATGACTCCAACCTTTTCCTTTTTCCACTCTCTTGTGCGATTTCCTGCATAAAGGATGCGGCGCGAAGAAGAACATTTTAAGCACTCCATCGTAGCCAATGAAAGCAGCAGGGTGCTGGATCTGGGTGGTGGGAAGTGATATTTCCCTTTTCTGAGACAGCTGTCTCAAAAGAAAGCTATGAATTTCTTGCCACTGTGTTGACCTTAAACACAAATTTATGGGGTGCTTCTTTAGCTACAGGCGAGGGGTTGAGGTGGGGTAAGTTGGTTTCGAGAGGGTGGGGCATAATTACGGAAGCAAATAATTAGCGAGTAGAGTGCAAAGCAAGATTAATTAGCCTCATCATCTGCCCGTGACCTTAGCTCTGGCGAATCATTCCCTGCTTGACCAGCTTTGCCATAAGCGAATCATTCACCCGGGGACCGAGCGCTGCATGCCCGGCAACCAGTGAGAGAGTAAATGGCTCAGGCAACCTTTGCCTTGTGACTGTTATTCGGGTGGCTCCAGCACATGTGTCACAGCGAGGTATGAAAACACTCCCTTGTGTGTGAGCCGCAGCTATGAATAAGTGTTTGTCAGATAGAAATACAACTTGTTCAGGTCATAAATGATCTAATGTCGCTTGAGTATTTTTTAGAGAGAAATTAATATTAATTAATGAAATTAATAACAAAATTATGAACTAAAGTTAACTTACATTTTAGGTAGCAATGACTGAAGATGGAAAGCATACTGTTTCTGTATCTTTGCCTGCACTGTATTCTTGTACCTTTAGCAGAGAAAATCGTCTCAGTCCAACCTCAGCAGTGACTTCAAATGCTGGCCTTACACTGACCTGCAGACTTCAAAGCTTGATCAAGCTTTCCCCAGACAAGGAATTCTGTGGTTCAGGCAATTTGTTAAACCAGAGAGAGGTTTAGTGTGATTCTGGAGTGAAGGGATGCTTCAGTAGTCCAGGCTAACCCAGGGCTCAGCCACTCAGGACCTGACAGAAGCACTGAGGATTCACAACCACTACAAAAAAGAGAAAAATCTGCCACTATTATATATATATATATATGGGGGGGGGGGTTAAAAAATACGCAAAAAAAAGAATTATTTTTTTATGAGGAAGAAGAGATCATAACATCATATAGAAGAAAGAAAGT
>JAQNCA010000001.1:18991334-19023663 GCA_029783725.1 Acanthurus tractus | reverse complement strand
ACAACTGCTCTCATATGATAGATTTTCTATATTTTCTATATCTAGATTTTTTATACCAGATAAATAAATATCTCTTACACTATATGAACTGGAGTCAGTGTTTTAAAACAATGCTTAAATGCTTAAAAAAAGAGGAGCATATACTTTATTATTTTTACATAAGTAGAAATTATTGACGTACTTAAAAAATTACTTACATAATCAGATTAACTTATTATAAATAGGAAAATTCTCAGATATTTTGTTGTCGTTAAAAGGACATATGTACATAAAAACTGCTGATCAAACAAAGGTGAGAGAAAGCAAGACCTCACTTTACTTATTTAAATAGGTAGCCTCTCTTCAATATCAGTAGATCACTGCACATGTGAGAAAATACAGTAGATGTAGATGTGAAAATTATGTTTTATTCCATTTTCTCTTTTTTTAATAATTAAACTTGAGCAGTCAAGTTGCAACTATCTATGTTTGGTTATCCCATTGAAAACAGCTAAAAGTATCTACTTTGTAGATACATGTACACTCATACACACACCCACACACACACTCTTACACACATTTACATGTTCTTTTTTTTTCCATTTTAAATTACTCCTAAATTATACATGTTTATATTTAACATTTCTAAAAAAAAAAAAAAAACTGGGGCAAACAGTAAAACCGAGATTTATATTCTGAATGTAAGTTCTCATGCATAATGAGATGTGTGAAAGAAAAACAACCCTTAAATCTATTGGATAAGTAAGGCCAATAAAAATCAGTTTTTCTGTGTTATAATATCTGTAGAAAAGTCAAACACTTGTTTTACCAAATGAGATTTTACAAAATAGAAATATCTCTAAATATTTTGGCTATGAATTCACAATAAGCAGTTCATCACTGATGAAGTAAAAAGTGAAAAAAGTTTTTAAAAAAATAATATAAATAATCTTAAGAAGATAGTATCAATATAAAAATAAAATCAGCTCAATGAAAATAAGAATCTCTGTCAAGAAAGAGTAATTTTAAAGCTTTTATCCACTACATATTTTGTTGAATATAATATTCTGTAATGTTTTCAAGATAAATAAAATTAACGAAATGAAGTGATTTAAATGGATTTCCAGATAAAATGACCCAGGTTATGATAAAGAAAAAAGGATCAACATTTTCTGTTAGTGTTGCACTTTTCATTTTCAGTGAAAACACAAATCTCAAATCCTGTTAATATGTCAAACAGAAACAATAAAATAAGCAAAGAGAAACTCTGCTCTGTGTCACGTTGATTGCTCTCTGATGAGTATGTTCTCAGCTAACCAGTTTGTCATAAACATGTCTATTAAATAAATGAGGCTGTGGATCAGTTGTGTCTGTATGAAAGTCATCCATCCTGCTGGAGGCATGGCACTGCGCAAAGAAACACTAGGAGAGATGGTTCCCCATTAATCTACGTTGACTGGCTGGAAATTGCATCTTTGTAATGAGTATTAGGTGTGCATCTACATGAATTAAAGCTGAATGAGCCCCTGATTGATCACCTCCTACCAAATGATGCTCCTTTCATGATCATTATTGTTTAAAAGTGACTAAATCATATCGGGATGATTAAAAGTCTTGGCTCTGAGGAGAAGGAAGATAAAGTAAAGACACAATGTCTGAGAAATTGTTTTTCTATCCCTAAATTCTTCTTATATGGTTGTGGTGCCTTTCTAGGTAGGAGTCTGGTTATACATATGAATTATATATATATATATATATATATGTTTATTGTGTTGCTATATTTGCAGAACATGTATGTTGACTTTTTTGCAGTATTTTACTGCACACAACACAAGGACAATGCATGATGCAAAGGAAAAGTAGACATACTTAGTATTGACACGTGAACTCTCAGCATCTGATATTCATAATAAATACCAGTGGGGTTTATCTGTTTATAACGTGACCATTTGTTTTGCGTTAGATGTCCTATGTGAGCTGCACTTTGCTCTATTTCTTTCCAGTATTTTTTCCCACTTCCTCTCCTGTGCATAAACCAATAAAAACATTACAACCTCTACTGGACATTTAGAAATGACTGACCTGCATGCACGTTCCAGCAAGTAGTGTATGTATAACCTTTATACTTGATTCTGTTGTTACACCTTCAGCTATGCCAGGATGAGATTATGTTTTTTGAAAATCTTGACCACATGAAAGGTTCTGTAAGGGTAAATAGAGTGCACAGGCAGTGTTTGAAGTCTGGGCCAAAAAGTCCAGGTGTTTTTACAGGCATTGTGGCATTTATGTGGTCTAAACTATATGTCTGGAGTCGCCTGCACGAAAGTGCTAGACATCCCTGCCAGGTATTCGCTTACTTCATAAAGTACATTCAACTGTGGGCAGCTGATTTGCTGCAGTTTGAGTCTCAGCCATAAAATCTTCATTGTTTGGACTCCCACTTGACTCTGGTATTTTTTATTTTTTTTTAAAAAAAAGGGCCCCACACATCTAACAACTGGATGGACCACAGTGCAAATTCAACTCTTTACACGCAGCCAGTTTGCAGCTCCACATTTTCAAACTTTTCAAGCATTATCAGGAAACCTATTGTTTCAGGGATACATTGTAACTGTAATTTTCCCGAGCGTAGTTTGGCACATGTGGGAAAAATAACAGCTTGTTTAGAAAAGATCCAGCCTCTGAAAAAGAGCAGACTTCGTCACCTTGTATCTCGACATATTTACTGTACCTGGACACACTAATGTTCCTCTGTAATGTCTTTCTGGTAATTATACTGCCAAGCACCCTGTTGGGGTAATTATACTAAAAACACCCTCATTAGTAGCATCAAGATGTAAACCCCCAGAAGCCTCGCTATCTTTCCCCTCCTGCACCTTTGGAAGACAAGTCATTCGGCCAACTCCTCTTCATACTTAACTTTCTACTCGCTGCTGTTTAGTGCAACATTATATCACTGATTTTAAATATGACTGCTTTACATTTGTTGTATCATATGGGAATTACAGAGTCATGTTGAAGTCACTGGTTTCTTAGTTACATTGTACAATAGCATCCCTGTAACTGGCATGAAACTCAGATTTTCTCTCAAACTTGTTAGTGTGTGACTCCGGTTGGCAATTGCTTTAAATAAAGAATTCTAACAATGCTAACAGACTGTTTACCAATTACTTCTGGGGTTCAAACCAAAGCATCCAGAACTCCAGCTCACACATGCATGCACACAAACACAAACACACATGCACACACACACACACACACACACACACACACAAACACACCCAGGAGGAGGAGTTGGTTGAAGGAGGAGCAGATACATTTTAAATTTCATAATTGTTTTCAATAATGTGACCTATTTTAAATTCAGTGATAAAAAAAACTGTGTGTAAGTTCTGCTGACATACCCCCCTCTAAATATGAATCCCGGCAGTTATGACTTTCATTACATGATGCTCTGCTTTACTTTACCCACAAAAGCTTTGTGAAATTGATTAAGCAGTTAGAGAAAGAACATAAAGAATGGTAACTAAAAATATAGCGCGTAGTTCTGCTCATGCAAAATGGACGCACGACTCACTCCAGTGTACTAGAAAAGAAATCACAACAGTCCCGAGCCCTGCGTTGTCTGGCAATTTGCTCTCTTTAAATTATTCACAGGCAAGCCTTTTTTATGTCAGCAACTGTGTTTTCCAGTGACAAAGCTAGCCTCACCTAATAGTTTCACTGCGTCTGCCGTTTTATGACTGACATAGCAATAAGCAGATTGTCCAGATATTTATGCCATCTGCAGCTAGGAGAGATAATTAAAGTATATAAATTAATCAAGTGCAATTAATTAGAGGCTTTATGTTCACAGCAGTACATCTTTGCATGTATAATTTATATTTATTGATTTGTTTGGTTTCATTAGCCTATAAGATAACAGTGCAAATGCATTAGAGGGGAAAATGCACAATTAGCATGCGGTAAGGGCTGCTGGTAATTGATAGATCAGCGAGCACTCCCTGCAGATATAAAGCTGTGTAAACTGTCATAAGCAGTTACAATCGATGACTGATATTTCGCGCCATATCTCTCACTTGATTAATGATGTTTTTGAAAGCAGCCCCCCACTTAATGGGACCCTGATAGGCATGCAGAATTTACTGTTTAATCAGGGGATAGAATTTATTGCGGTACAGAACCTGTGTCGTTGCGGGTGGAAATGTATGATTGGTCTCTGTAAGTGCTATGCTGATGTTATTTGCTCCCGTCAGCAGCCAATATGGCTGAGCTTTAAGAGCTTTGTGCTTCCCAGTTGATTTTTTCATTGACTGTGCTGCCATCGTTCATCACTGGCTGGTTTCCCTCCGTTGTGCAGAGCTGAGAGGAAAGCAAGCTGGGTAGTCGATAGCGGCCGATGTGTTCACAGCATTCCAGCCTCTCCTGCAGCGTTAACGGTGTGTAAACTGTGTTCAAAATACAAGACACTAACTTAGTTTCTTGATAATGAGGCTTTTAGAAAGTTAATACTGGCGTTTTGTGTCAACAGACATTTTTGTGGCATAGCCTGCTGACATGCACATACAGCACATGCAGTGACTTTGCCAAAAGCACAAGAATATCAGGAAGTGCTCTCATTAAAGTAGTGGGAGTGCATGCTTAGTAGGTGCTTGACAGGCGGAGAGATACACACATACGTAGATAACTTTTTACGTAATCATTCATATTTTTCATATGTAATTTTAGCTCTTACTAACACTGTAATGGAAACGGGATTCATCTGAGTGGGCAGCTCCTGTTTGGTGTAGCTGACATATTTTGAAGATGTTGTAACTACGTCTTGCGTCATTGATAATTCATGTGGCTGCAGCAATATAATTACTCTAACTAGGATGTGGGTTTTATGGGCACCACATGTTGCTGTTTGGGATCAGCTTCTGTGTATCTGTGCTCAATCGTATTGAGGTGAACCACTTTCTCTTGTTACACTTCCGAGTTCAGTCTATGATGTTGACTCTACCTGCATTGTTCTCTCTGAGATGAGAGGCACAGGTGCGCAGCTTAAACAGTGTTGAGTTGGCCAGACACTGGTAAATAATGTACAGTAATCCAGACAGTGTGTTTCAGGAGCTTCATCCCGCAGCTGGGTGCCAGACGTACATACATTTTTGCCCTGTGTCTCAGGCAATTTCCTCCCCTTATGTCACTGTAAATGCTTACAGAGACACCACCCCCTGTTTAAGGTTGCAGATATGTGCTGTAAAAAGTGGAAAAAGCCATTTGCCTTCTGGTGATGTGCTCAAAATTGTGATCTTACTTTACACCTGCTGGTATCTACCCTCATTTCCCACCCTGAGGGCAGCTCCTGACTTGTTGTGTTGATGACAGATCTTTGGCAAATACATCGAGAAGCTCAGCGCTTGTACTTTTCTCTACACTTGGTTTTTAATCTACCCAGTTTATATGTGGAGAACAGATAATGTTGTCCTTAAAGCAAAAGGGTGGGAAAATAGCTATATTTGTAATGTGAAGACAAAGAGTTACTGTGAATATAGATATATGTATATACATATACATACATACATATATATATATATATATATATATATTTATATATATATATATATATATGTAATTCTTTTTGTCCAGGAAGCAAAAGACACAGAAACCCTGTGATCTTACTCTTATTATTACCTTTTTTCCTCCTGTATCCAAAGTTGAGGTAACAGCTGGAGATGTTCGGGGCTTGCTTCTCTCTGATCCTGTCATCTTGCCGTAGAAGCTGGTAGAGAGGTGAGCCTCCTCATAGCAGGGCCATATTGACACTGCTGGACCACTGTGACCCTTAAACCCACAACAGGCTATCTGATATCCTTCTGAAAAGATCCCCAGAGAGTAAGAGCTTCTATTTTTTTTTTTACTTGTGTATAAGTAAACTGCAGGACCTGGCTGGGAGGTCAAATCAATCTTTGCTATTTATTACATAGAAATGTGACACTCTGTCTTAAATGCTCCTGTCCCAAGTGATTTAGTCTGTGTCTGCGTTATGTCTGCTGGTGTGTGTGTGTCTATGTGTGTGTGTGTGTATACCAGGGAGGTGGAGGGTGCGGCATTTTACGACCATTGTGCCAAATTGTCTTTTTCTCCGTCTTGTCTCTTCTAAACAAAGATAGGTTAATATGCTCTTTGAAGACAGTTTTATGTAAAGCTTTTAGCCCCGGTGTATGTATCATATTTACTGTAAGTACACTTCAAACACAAGGGAAGGCTAATGCGATGAGAATAAGTAAGAATCGTAGTCATGCACAGGTCAACTCCTGAACACGGCGCCTAAATATGAGCGGTGTCTTCTGTTAGTTCAGCAGCTTTGATGCTCGTTCAGGTTATGTCTTTATTAAGTTGTTCAGACAGTGCAGGAAAATGGAACAGTGACACACTCATTAGCCCCTAAAGGGAGATGCACTCCTGTTTCTGTGGGAAGCAGAGCTCTGTTTACTGCGTGACAATGTGATATTGTGCGGCTCATGCTGTCTTAATTGGAAACAGTCTCACCCCACAAAAGGTGCATAAGACCCCTGATTTTGTGAGGCAGTCTTACCCCTCCCCTTTCCCACCCCCCCACCGCCCCCCTCCTCCTCCTTCCCTCTGAAGAGCAGCAAAAAGCCCCTGAAGCATTTCCTTAATCCTCCGGAAGATCATGCTCTCCCGCTAAATATGGTACCTGTGGACAAACAATGGATTTTTCCATAATAATAAGTTGAAGATATCATTATGAGTGACTAACGGACGGAGGGGTTCTAGGTCTGAGCAGATACACGGAGAAGCTTCCTTTTGATCAGCAGCACAGGGTTAATCCATGGTAAGAAATAATGGAGGTTTAGAGAGAGGTGGGGGAGCAGTATTGAGCTGGGGTGAATTTACAGCCGAGAGGGCTCAGTAAAAGGATGATTTTTAGAGCCTCTCGCCGCGTATTGAAGGGAAGACTGTCTGACAAGTCATCAATGAGCCCCGGCGCTGTACTAAACTAATGAAAGCTGCATTTGATCTTCTTCGAAAAGGTTCAATACCACTCCTGCTATTATTTAAGTCCTCAGCTTCACCAAAACCTGTTTTCAGATCCACAAAAATCATTAAATTGCACAGTGAAGTAAACTGTGTTTGTAAGTATTAGATGAGGAGGGAATATCTAAACTGCTTATAATGTATCCCTGTTGATTGCATCCAATTGACACTTCCTGACTTGGTTAGCGTCTGTCTAAGTCTCTCTGCTGGTTGTAGTCCAGTTCAAAGTAACAGCCATGCACTGTGGTGTAAGATTTATGTTATTTATTAGCTCCTATTAATGTTCTGGATGTATACGGACAGATTTGTCATGCGCTTAGACTCTTTCTGGTTTTGCAATTGCTTTGTTTGGTTATCTTGTGTGGTCTGATCATTTCAGTCCTCATGGTGACACTTCAGCCTTAATGGGCTCAAATGTGAGCTAGTCCATAGGACAGCACTTGATGCATTTTATGTGTTTTGACCTTGTCTATACTTAACAATTCTGGTCCCAAAGGAGGCCATTTGAAAGTCAAACTGTTGTAACCAAATACCAAATCTTTTCTTCTGCTCGTAGATTTAACTGAAACACTGAGGTCTGCTTTCGGCAACATTATTTTCTCATTGAACCAAAATAAAAATAAAGCCCAAATGGTGAATTTATTTACAATCTCTAAATCTGAAGGGCCAACCCGACCGCACTTTAGATTCAAACGCAATGAAAGATTTGGTCTGAGTCTGTGCCAAGGAACAGAGCATGCGTCATCTGCTAACATCAATGATGGGGCTGCACCGCAAGCAAAACAGCCCATCCTCGCACTTGAACTGCAGTGATTCAAGGTTATGTTAACTGAAACATGTTGAAGTAATAATATAAACACTGTGATAAACCAGCAGTTTGGAAGATTTCAGTAATAAATCTGGCCAGAGGGGGCCTTACTGAAATTTGTGATGACATCAAGTGGTTGTTAGTGTAAAAGTCTCCCATTATGCATCTGTTCTGCATCAATCCCATGTTCATCCTGCAGCAGCTTTAGTGGTATATTTGTACTGAGTGTTGTAAATAAATAAATAAATAAATAAATGGGTAATTAATACTGTAAATTGATCATTAAATAGGTGTGATACACAAGCACTGTTCCAAGGTTTAAGTCTCCTCACTTTTAAGTGCCCCTGCAAAAATTATAACATCACATTTAGCTTTTTGCTATCATAGCCGTTTAAAAATTTACAAAATGCGTCTGATTATGTCAGAGCCTGCAGTTTACTGTGCTTTACTTTTTTATGGTTTCAGATCAAATGACGAAAACATAACTGGAGAATACTGTAATTTACATCAAATTGGTAGACTTTTACGATCTGAAAGTAAAACAAAAGACTTCTTACATTCATTTTTGTGATAAAATTATATATATGTACATATATATAGGGCCAATAAAGTGTCCTAGAAGGCATTTTCCTTAGCCACTGCAGAAGGCTCAGTTCATCTCTAATCTGTAGTTGTTTTGAGAAGGCTGAAACAGAAATCATAAAATGCCACTTGAGAGAGAAAAAGAGGAATGGAGACACAAGTGAATCGAGGAACCAGAGAGTGAAAAGATTGTTAGAAAGGGGGCAGTAGAGCTAACTTCTCTCCAGGCAGGAAGAGGGTAACAGAGGAATATAGGAGAGAGAAAGAAAGAGAGAGAGAGAGAGAGAGAGAGAGATGCATGGTAGAAGGGATAGGCCTGCTAATCCTCACATATATATTCTCCTAATTAATCCTGATTACCACTTTTTAATCGGCCTGCTCAGACTGCCCTGGAATAAAGTGACACTTCCTAATGAATTAAACCTGCAATTTACAATTGGTGCACTATTCCCTCCGTTGGTTTTTTTCAGCCTCCTATATTGGTCCCGTGTGGGAGCCTCCAGTCTGTCAGTGGCGTGTGGTCTCACTCCACACTAGTTAACTGCTAAATGCTTGGGTCACACCTGCGCCCTTTTATGGGGTCTGGCAAATCAGTGGGGTTAGTGTTGTGAAAGAAATGATCAGTCCAGTTCCCCCCTGACGTTAAGGATATGCAAGACACATTTATATTTTAGAGTGGCTGCCCTGTATGGGCACATGGTTTTAAGGACATTACGGATGAAAGCTTGCAGATGATGGCACATTTTAAAGTCATATGATGCTTTTTAGTTTGCACAACAAAAATCGCCTGTTTGCTTTTAGGCCCCTAGCGAATGTTAAAAGATCTCATAAAAAAAAAAAAAAAAGACTCACATTGCTTGCTGCCAAAAAGCAGACTGTGATCAACCTCGACCCCTTGGTCAGTCTAGTGTCTAATCCAATGAAATGCATTTAGGTGCAGAAAAGGTAAACAGATAGATTGCTGACCCTGCCTTTACTTCCAGGTCAGCAGCAGCCAGTGGCCAAGCGGTTTGAGACCACAGCAGTAATGAACTCTGTCCTCCTGCGGTCGGGCCCTCTGCCTCCCTCATTTGAGTGGGTTCATCCCTGGGAGATGGGATCCTGTGAAGCAGTGATTGTTTCCACGATTAGGTGGGAAAAGTAAGAGAGCCGTGCTTGTGGATCCCTCCCATGGATTCGCTCCCTAAACAGAGCCCTGGCTGAAAAACAATAGCCAGCTGTCGCCCCCCGGCTGATGTGCCTTTGATCAGCCAAATGAAGGCTGCTGGCATTTCTTATGGAGTGGAGATTGCTTATCGATCTATATCAAAATATTCATGCTAATCCCGGGCAGCGGAGACTATTTTCAAGCTGGGTTAGCAATCAGAGCTGCCGTCCTGTCTAGAGCAATTCGCTGTGCTGGGAAGTCTAATCAGCTCAGGGTCCTGCAGTCAAATGCACTTTGCTGTTTAAATTTGGACCCCTGACATTGATGGAGGAGTCCAGAGAAAGGTGTTGACAAACCAAATTGTTTGTTCCAGCACTATTTTGCTAGAGATCAAGTCCAGAGTAATGTGCAGTGAATTTGTTCATTACTAGCTGGGGTTGGAGAGAAGAGAGCTAGGGTTTCACCCGCTCTTCCTGAAGGAGGACTAGTGTTTCAGGGTTGGGGGATTAAGGGGTGGGGTGGGGGGGGTCTAACTCAATGGTGGTGGTGGTGGTGGTGGTGAGTGTATGCATGTGTTTGTGGTTGTTGTGTTTGTGTGTGTGTGTGTGTGTGTGGAGCTGCGGGGAATTGGTAGCTGTGATGTGTGTGTATTGTTAGGTGTGGGGATGTGGTCGTGACAGTGGTTTTGGGGGTGGCTCTCTGAGTGTGTCACAGGGTCAGGTTGGGGATTGTTGATAGCGGTAGGGGGAACAGTTGGGGACTGGTGAAGCCTTTGTGGCTTTGCCTGGTGAGCCTCAGCTGTCTTAATAAAGCATAGATTTGTGTTTTAATTACATCTCAGACTGCCATTTGTATAAATTTGTATTATTACATCAAACATTATAATGTCTTTGTCCTTTACAGGATATGTGGCGTTGCTTCCTTAACCACTGATAATGTTTCCTTACCGCCTCTAGCGGAAGCCCCTCCTCTGTCCGGTGACGCAGGACATTTTAAATCTGTCCCAATACGTTAATACTGCCATGCAATTATTGTGCAAAGAAATCTGTGAAGAAAAAGCATTGCCAGAGTGGAGAGATTATCCTGCTGGAGGGTTGAAGGGCTAATGTCTTGCCATATGGCCCAGATTGTAATGTGCAGTGTCCTGCTTCAGGGTCAATCATACATCAAGTATTAGTGTCAGGTGGGGATTAATGCTTAATGTTACCTCACCTCAGACATAGCACGCTGTACTGTACCTGGCTCTAGTTACTGCCCTGACATGATAGATATCTCATCTTAGGTAACAGTGAGCAAAACAGCACAAAAATAACAATATATTCTTATTATAATCATGCAGGACAAAATTAAACTATTATTATTATTATTATTATTATTATTATTATTATTATTATTATTATTATTATTATTATTATTATTCATGGTGTAAAATGTAGCTATGGAGCATTTGGGGGAAAAACAAAAAACACTTCTCTTCTTTGTCCATTGCCTGTTAGCAGCCTGTCGTGTCTGAAAAACTCTTCCTGTTTGTGTTGCTGCTGCAGCAGAAACCACCGATTAGTGAGATTATTGCTATTGTTGACTGATGCAGGGCCGTACATTCTAACAGAGGGTGATTTACCCCACACTTATGGCATAATGCTTGGCTGGTACACGCTGCAGCCAGGGATGTTTCCATGTGCATAATCAAGATTTATTTTTCAGTTTTCAGGCTTATATTTGGTTTATATGGATTGTTATTATTCATCCAATATAGTGCTCTGATATGTACGCCAAAAAGAAGCTGTAATTTGATGCAGAGTAGAGCACATTATGCATAACCGTATATTATTTGATTATTGCTGCTGTTAAAAGCATCTTAGTTTTTCTTTAAGGCATTTCTCTGTCACTTTATAAGGAATGTGTATACAGTATTTCTGCAAGATAGTAATTGCTATGGATCTTGTGGTTGCCTTAAATGGCCCAGTGTAGCTAGCCAGCCAGCTTTTGTCACCTGGAAGAGTGTTAATCCAAGTACTAGGTACCAGGGCATTAACCTAAATGACAATATAAGTAATTAACCTCATAATCCCTTTTTGACTGATGAGAATTGATAGGTTTTTGCTCATTTGACACAAGTGCCTCTCCATATGAATCCTCTCAAAGTGATGTGAGAAACAGAAATTTAAGGGAGGGTGGGTGGGGGGGATTGGGAGGGGGCAAATTATCGTAACCTTGAGAAACATGGTGATGGAGACGGTGGGTTATGGGGAGGGTGTGACATGGCAAGGTGAGGTGTGAGATGTTTACGTGTGTATGTGTGTGCATGTGTGAAGTTCACATATGTCAGACGGCAGGATGTAAGGTGCAGGTGTCGCCAGGCTTTGGTGCTGCCTGTCACCTTGTGAATAAACAGCAGTTGTTCGTTGGGGAAGGCGGGACTGATTCATGCGAGATTGGCGGAACATGGCAGATGGATGTACTTTTTCATATGTGTAAATAGTCGCAGCTAGCTATTAACATACCTCCGTGCAGATGGCAAACTGTAATAAAGTACAGGCGATAAAACAAGCCTCCTCGTCGATGGCTGACGCCCAGCTGATGTTTGTTCATTTTTACATACAGTGCAATATGTTCTGTAGCACAAGGGCACAATAACTAGTGGGGATATTTAGGAGCGCTTGTTGTTCCTGAATAGTAAACAGTTTTAATGCTGCAGTAAAAGCAATTTGATCTGGTTTGGCTTCACATTCCAGAAGTTTAAAACTTAATTTTATATTTTAACTACACTATTCCTACTTGTCTTAAGTTATATTTGTATTAATCGACACAAGTTTTCGACATATTTTCACTCTTATATGAGATTGGGCCTGTGTTTCTTTATGGCTTGAGCGTGCCAGAGCGAGCTGGTGTCAGAGCAGCAGCAGGAGTAGTTACATGTTGGATCAAGGGTGTTTGCTGACATCGGAGCCACTCTGGCCCACAGCTGGTTCCCCTCCGACTAGATGATCTGCTCCTTCTTGACTCCAGAGACCAGAGGAACAGGCTGAAAAACCCAGACAGAGAGTGAGAGCTGCAGAGACAGACAGACGGGGTAGAAGGGGGTGGGGAAACAGTCTGGAGGGAGAGTGGGTGAGAGCAAAAGAAACTATATATATATTTATATATATATATATATATGTATATAAATAAATAAAAGTGGGGGGGTGTGTGGCGTCAGCATTCAGATGCATCACAGCCACTTGCCGCAGCAATGTGTTTGCGGAGGGTGTGCATGCGTTTGTGGAGCCCAAGGACTTGTCGTCTGTCTGCTGCTGGTCGTGGCAGCCAGCTGTCAGGGGAGCTCAGGGAGAGAGAGGAGGCCAGGTGAAAGGAGGGCCAGCGGCAGACGAGGACTGGAGCCAGCGCTTGTTCGCTCCAAATGAATGGTGACAAGAGCGCGAGAGCCATTGATCCACTGGTCAAAGCACCCCTAAGGCTGCAACCTAATGTGCTGAAAAAAGAAACATCAGCCCCAGTTGGGGCTCTGGGAGGGAGACAACCCTCATCCGATAAAACACACCCTCCACACAACATGGAGGAGATCAATAGACAGAGCTGGTGGAGGTGGTCTCTCAATACATTTACATCCAGTGTATGAATAAAGTCAAATGGAGAACTGTGTTTTGCCATGCTGTATATTTCATAAAGTTAAATCAGTGAATACAAAATACAGAAGCACAGCCCTTTTTATTAATATGAACATATGTTTGAAATGAAAAATTAAGTTTACTTACATGTTTACTTTGAGCATTTGTGTTTGTTAGCATGCTTTATTAGAGTTAGGGCTATGTTGCAGCCCACAGTTGTTAAAGCAGTTTTCCATCCTGGCACACATTATTTTAAAATAAGTAAATATAAAAGAGCTCTTTTGCCAATAAGCCAATATCTGTGTCAAAATTACCGGGAACTGTTATTTATTTAATGTGTAAAGTTGATAATAATTTTCCAGTAAACTATTGAGAAGGATTTTGGTAATTCAGCACTGATAACATTTAGTTGAAACTTAACGTATTTCATCATACACATGCCTTACTTCTAACCATTTCCCAAGAATTTCAAGGGACATTGTTAGTAAGTAAAGTCTAGACGCCTCGGAGCTACAGTACATGTGTTATGAATTAACATGCAAAAACACACCGAAAAGTCATGTAAGCTGCAGCTGAGGAAGTAGCCTAGGACACCTCGTAAACAGCATGCAAGCATAAAACATTACATTACCATGACACTGTCTGATAGGTGTGTATCTGATCACTACGCATCAGTGTGAATAATTACCTGCTGTGCTCCACCTGTCTCTACAATATTCATTTGTCAAAAGAAAAAATTACATGAATTTTAAATGTCCTTTTAAATTAGTTTTTAGCAAGTACACATTAACATTTATCAGCTGCCCTCTAAATATTGAGTCCAGCCTTAAATGCTCTGATATGAGGCTTAGTTGGTGCTGTGACACTTGATTGGCTGGTGAAACCTGAGCCAGGCGGCGGGGCACAGGAGGGCCCTCTGTGGGCGTAGCGCCGAGCTGATTGATTGGTGATGCGGGCTAAGGGAGATGATTGATTGATTGAGGTTGGTTAGGTGACAAACAATGCAGCGCCTAGCCCATCAAGGTGCAGCCCTGTCAGTAACAATAATCCCTGATTGCCTCTGCTCCCTGCATCCCCCCCCCAACAACCCTCCAACCCTCACTCCTTGTCTTCCTCTCCATCCCCTCCTTTGGGACCACATGTACAGTCATTTATTAACATGCACAAACACAAAGACACATGCAAACAAGTACACACAAACAAAACGTGCAAGCTACTCCTGTACTGATGCATGCAAGCACTATTCTAAGAAATGCATAACTCAAGTTTTCCTCCGCTGCTTAGCCTTCTCTCTCATCCAGTTACTCTCTAACTCACTAGAATTCTGGTAAATATCAACTACAGCAAATAGCTCTATTTTTTGCAACCACACACCTGCATGTGTGTTTGTGCATGCGCACGTGTGAGTGTTCTGCTGCCTGTTGCCCTGCACACAATGTTCAGAGCAGAGCAGCCAACGGCCCTGGGCCTCACGCATATTATTCATATTACTGCTGATTCTAAAAAATTAGTCGCCAGGATATCCCTTTGAGATTGCAGAGATTATCAAGCTCAACTTCAAATACTTCCCAGATTCAGTTAGAGCACCACACAGCATCCATTAGCTGGCAAACTTTGTTTCAGGGCATCAATCAGGTGGTGTTTTACACCAGCCAGAGAGAAACATGGGTGTCCTGGTTTTTCTTTGCTTTGATAGTTTCCCTGCTCAGTTCATGGCTTTAACTCTGTCCAACTATTATCAATAGATTTATCTGATAATATGAATTTCTATAATAATTTCATTAAGACCTTCACAACATCCTTTGTTTCTGATTTAACTAATTCAAGATTTGAAGTTTGCCTCCTTGTATAATGTTTCCTACATGTCTGACAGCCTGCCCTCGAGCTCTTCCGCTCAATGTGGGCCGGTTGGCAGGTCTGCTCTGCACATTTGGTTCATGTCCCACACATTTCCTATCTGGTGGGCATCACAGGCATTTTGCTTTAATTGCAAGGCGTTCTCCGACTGAGTGCAGCTTATTTGTATGTTTGTTTGCCTCCCTGCCTGAGCTATTGGTAATCTATTCTCCCTTCTTAGCGGGAGGAAACTCAGGCAGCCAGTGTCTGGATTCATTGAACTGGCAACAGGGTTAGTGCATTATCATGCTGGGTTAGATGTGGAGATATACTTGGCTGGCTTTACTTGATTGCAACTAAAGACCAGATAGTTCAACTTTTCTGAGTAGTTTGGAGTAGTTGTACATTTCCATAAGATGTGAAGAGTTTGTGAAAATGAGACAAAAGGAAGTAGAGCAAATACAGAAAAAATGTCCTTCTCCTTGTGTCTATTTTTCATGGTTGCTTATTACAGGGCTGTATGTGACAGTGATACAAACAGTATTCCTTTGCAGCAGTGTTATTGAGAGATTAGGCTTTCTTATCCTTTGGAGGAAAATACATGGATAATCTATGAAGAGATCAAGTGCACAAAAAGGAGATTTTGTTGATAATCCATCCCTGAATAACAGATCCACAAGTCAACAACACTAATTGTGATTGTTCAACAATTATTTGCAGGGTTTTGTTGCCTAAATATCAGTGTAAAAACTGGGATTTATTCTATAAGAGTAGATAAGAAGTACTACACATCCAAACAGAGATAACATTGTTTATCATAAATAATACCATGCAGGAACTTGGATGAAAGCTGTTTTTGTAAGATAAAAAGACCTTGAGGAGAGGGACATGGAATCAGTTCATGGAGCAATAATGTAATATTGACATAAACAAAACTGAATCATTCCATCAATTTGATTCCAGCATCTTATCTAAAAAGATAATAAATGTTTATGAGTTAATGCTATGTCCTTGGTGTTCCTTAAAAATACACTTAGTGGATTAGAAAAGCATAAGAGAAACATTCACGCACAGCCTTATCCTTATTTTTACTTTCATATTTTTCCACTTTAATCTTCCATTTAATTCAGTCATATAATACAAACAGAATAGAGAATACTGAAATAGATTTATAAAATGTGAATTTTAGGAATATGACATTGTAGTAATCTTAGAACATCAGGGCAGGGTACTGAACTTTTTTCTTCTTTTTTTGGCACTAAAAACATTCCCTCAATTATAACAAGTATCATTCACAAATTTGGGATAACTAAGTAGTTAATCTCCTCAACATAGGAAAAAGCTATGTTATGTCCAGGGACAGGGCTCACTGTTTATCTTCACATACATCTAAGTAAACCTTGTGCCGCTTATCTGCAGTCCGGTGCAACTCTCTGCTCTGGTCAACACATCGTCCATGGACCATCCTCTCCTTGCCTTGGGATGGATAACCTGGAGCCAAGCATGGTGTATAAAAGAAGAGAGATACATCTGAAGTTAACATGAGGGAAGATTCTCAGACCTGTGCTAGCTGCTCTGATGAATCGAGAAGTTTCACTCTGCTATTAAAATCAACATATTTATTATCTCTCCCTACTTTTAGAGGAGAACGTAATGCAAATGTTTTCTTTTTTCCTTCCAGAAGTTTAACTTTGCAGAAAAAAAACTATATTTTTCATTTGTATCCCACCTTGTCAATGCTTTATTTCTTTTTTTTTTCTTTTTTTTCAGAAAAATGCTTTAAATTAGTCAGACCTGTCTAAAGGGAGGCAGGGGAAGCAAATAAAGCAGCTGCAGCATCTCTGCATGCAGTTATCCAAGCCTGACAGTGGCTGAATATAGTGTCCTCCACTGTTTTAAGATCATTGTTTATATTTTCCAGTCTGTTACAAGCTCTCCACAGATGTAAAAGTAGTGAAGTTGCAGATTGCCTAATATCCCTTGCCCACCCTCCTCGACCATGTGGAACCAAATCTCAGGTAAGCAAAAGGCCCTCTCTCCTAGCCAGTGTTTGGTTTTTCCAGTCTAGGCTACACTGTAGAAACATGATGGTGCTCCCTTTGTTAATATCTAAGGCTCATTCTAGTGTAAAAAAGAACACACCGATACTCATTCTCAGGTGAATATAAACTGATAAAAGTTTTAAATATACTTTCTTTCATTTCTGTAATTTCTACAAATATATCCCCTGTATCATGCACACTGTTCCTTTAAAAGTGTTGCTTGGTAAAGCCCCAAACATCGTTTGAACTAATATTGCTTTTTTGATGGTCCATCAACTCACCAGGCCCAATCCATCATGCACCATAGAGCCAGATCTCCTGTTCTCAACTGACAATAAAAAGGATCCCTCAGCTTGGAATCTGTCAATGTTTTGTTTTGTTTTGTTTTTTTTCTGTACCATTAGGATCAGCAAAGTGAATATCTGAAAATAACAAGGCGACAAAAAAGTAGTGCCTAACAAAAACTGGTGGCAGTGCATTCAACATGGTAACCAACACAAAAACCTCCTGCTCAATAACATTAGTGCGTATAGTATAAATCTGGCATGTTCTACATGTTCATACTCACATTTGTTCAAACCATGCTCACATTTAGGCTGGTACATCAGCATCAATTGCATCAATGCAGTATGCTGAGTAATCTAGTAATACTTGAACCTCCTTAACCCGACTGGCTGGTATTTATTCTCATAGCTATAATTAAGCAAAGACCCAAGCAGATTGTGGCAGTATTATAGATCACAGCTAAAGCATATTGCCATTAGATTAATACTGCTGCACACTGAGGTCATGAGTACCCTCAGCACAGACAAGTGTGAAATATGTTTAGTAAGTGCATAATTATGACATCTGTTACCCTCCACACTAGCTGTTAGCACAATATTAACTGAAGAAATAACAGGTTTAAGTACAGTATGTGTTAACGCTATGATAGCACGTGTAATTGAAATATGACTGGGGCATAATGAAGATTAAATTAAACCCGGAGATAATCGTCTGACACAAAGATAATTGAGTTGCAATCCTTGGGCAATGAAGAATAGCTCAGGGAGGAAAAAATAAATAATCACAGGCCTTTGCTAGAGAGGAATAAGCTTATTTATCTGTCATGGGCCACATATAAATTCAGGGCTCAGATTAAAGAGTGATTAATCAAAGCAGTAATCCACAATTTGAGTGGAATCAGAATGACACATGTCTGCTTTATGTAATGTACTTTTCCCTTCTCTGTTGGGGAGCACTGGGCTGATTGTGCTATGAGTGCAGTTTTTTTTTTTTTCCTCACATTCGGAGATCTCTCATTTATGCTCACAAGATGACTTGATGACTGATCCGATTGCAGGGTGGAAGAGAGGCTGGCAAAATGTTTTCATCTCTCTCACCCTGAGCATAGCACAGGAGAGCGCTTGTGCTCTCCCAAACATATGGTCCCACGTTAGTGCCTGGGCTGGTTTAAAGGGGATTAGAGCCTGCGGGTTGAAGTGTGTCCGTGTCAGCGGTGGCACCCTGCTGCATTTCCAAGCCTCTGCACCGCCAAGCACCAAACAGTACTCAGACATCCACATTTTAGTTCACACACTGACACAATCATGTACGCCGCAGTGACCTTTAAGCCTGCTTGTTTCTTTCTTGGGAAAAAAATATTTTTCTTCCAGGGGTTTGCATGTAATTAATGTAATCATTTAGCTGTTTTTGCACAGTGTTTAAAATGTCTGGATCACAGACTTTGGTCAAACAGAAGTGTTTCCAGCCAGTTTACTCACTAGGATTGTTGAACAGATGAACAACATTTAACGCCTTTGAAGCAATCACAATACTACAATCCAGACGTCACTGACATACATACACAACTATAAACTGCTAGCTAGCTTGCACATAAAAAAAAAATAAACACAGTGATCACAGTAATATAAATCAACCACCTATATGGATCAAAAAACTTGAGACTTTCCTTTACATGCTATGTTAGTCTGCCTACAGTGTTGATTTAAGGTCTTTTTATACATGGAAACATATGCAAAAGAAATTAAAAACTACAGCATTTCTTTTTTTTGTTTTACTTTGTTCCCTCATGCTTGCCTACTTCCATCAGGCTGCCTGAGGCTGGTGCTGTGTGCACGGTGAAATCATGACAGGAAAAAGAAAGTGTTTCTCTTTCAGTGAAAACTATGGTCTCCTTTGAGCTTGAAACTCTCTGTGTATAAAGCTGATTGTTTCATTTATTTAATATCCCTGCAATTACTACAAAAAAAAGTCAACTAGATAGAAAATTACAAAAAGAAATAAAAAGAAAACGGAAAAAAACAGAATTCATCTGTGTACAATAATTATTTTACAGTTTTTCAGATATTTTGGACAATAGCAAACAAACATGATTAAACACAGACTTATTGATGGTGGTAATAAAGTAAAACTACAGCACCACACTGGTTTCATATCCACAGGCATGCTGGCTGGAACAAACAGGCTCTTTAACTACTCTGTGACCATCAGAGCTAGTCTGAAACATCACGGTCCTGACCTGTATTCTTGTGGCAAACTCATTTCTTTTCGTTTTTCCAGTTCATTGCCCTGATTTACATCTCTGTAAGCATCTTGCCAAAATCTCCTCAAAGTAATGTTGTTTAGGGTTCAACATTACAAACTTGGATATCTGATCAGTATGTAAATAAATAAGCCTGAAATTCTCAGAAACTTTAAGCCCAGTCATATATGTTACCTTTTTTTTTTGTTACCTTTTTGTTGTCTTTTAGATTTTTATCACTGCCATCTCCAGTTTGTCATTAAAATTATTAACTCTGTGCACTTTCAGTTATATCAGAAGTAAATAGACAGAAAACACAGCATCTACCAATATATGACAGGTCATGTTTAAAAGTGTCTTTATCATGAGAATCTTTCTTTAATGCTTGACTCTCTATTTATACAGAATAGATAAGGCATTCAGAGACAACACAGGGCTCTTCGTGGTGACAGTTAGGTCACATGTTTACATCCACTTCTGCTTCACCTTCTCCTGAATTTCTGGAATTCCACAAATAGAAAAATATAGATTTCTGTTCCAAAGGACCGTGCAGGTTACAGGTCAGTCAGGCCTCATGTACCCAGGGGCCTATTTTAGAGAGGTGAATAATTTAAACTGTGCTCAGAGGGTTGGTGTAGCATTACAACACAAGGAGAATTGGGATGAAAAAGGCAAATTTCCAAGGGCAAAGGGCATAAGTAGAATCATCCCTAATTAGCAGTTTCCATGGAGGGGAGCTCGGAGTATGGAGTCAAACACGGGCAGGCGTAGTCAGCTAAAGGCGAGCACAAAGAACACATGCATCACAACATTCAGCAGGGAAGTAATGAACTGCGTATGTTGCTAATAGAAAGTTAAAACCGGAACACAAGTCAAATCATTCACTGGTCCAGTGTTTCTGTTATATACGCTTTGCAGATGTGGACAGCTGCTGCATTAAAGAGCAGAGCGCTGCCTGCCACACTGGCATGTTCGAACCAAAACGTCATGAGGTGTCATTTGGTGTCATTTTAATGTGCACTGCTCCTGTCTTCAACTGTCTTTCTGTGTTTGAGTTTCACTCATACAGGGCTAGTTTCATGGTGCATTTAAGTCCAGCTCATAAACTCCGAAAGCTATACTTCAGAAGCCATAAAGGTTGTTTGATAAAGTTTTCCTTTTTTATCTTTTTTTTGCTTTGTTGAAATAATTTTTCAAGCTCATCACTTGCCTTTTCTTTCACAGTATTTTTAGCAATTAAAATCTAAAATTATAATTACATGCAATTAATTTCTACATATGCCAACAAAAAAAAAATGGGCGTCATCGCAGCATTTTAACTAAATTGTATCCAGTATTCATAAATTTTTTCTGGTAAAACATTTGCATGGTTGGTGGGAATTTTCATCCACCAGAGTCAAAAAAGCTACATGCACCACCCAGTTAAAACAAAACCCTTACCACGGCTGCCATAAAAAAAATTAAAAAAAGAGGAAGAAGAAGAAAAATTCTAGATGAAACACTGCTGCTCTCATCCTGACAAAGATACACATTAGATCTGATTGTAGCAGGTTTATGACTTTATTCCTCCATGTTTGGGCACTATTGTTCATTCTTAGTATAATGAAATGAAGCCATGGTTGTCAGTTAATTTTAACTCACCTGTTTGCACAAGCTGCCGTTTGTGCAGTTCACATGAATTAATTAGAGGTATAGATTTTTAGGCACATCTTCCTGCACTACAATCATAAACAATCACATAGCCAAGGTCATAACCTCAACGTCAAAATGGTTAATCCCCGGGCAGATGATAACAGCTCATCGAAAAGAGAGAAAAAAAAGGGATGTTATCTGTGAATCGACTGTCTGCTATTGATGTTGGTGTCATTATCTCCAGATTGGCTCTGAATTAGAACAATGACCATTTTAAGTACCATTTCCTCTTCCTCCCGGCCGGCTGCATGTGGTACACATTAGGCAACTTGCCATTAGGGCAAATATCTTCATTTCTATCTTGATTCATGCTCTTTGTTTTGGACAGATAATAAGAAGATGACACTGCATGACCAAAGTTAATGTTTTATTTAGACAACTTAGTTTTTCCACAGTGTTTTCTCATGGTAACTATTTAATACAACTCACATCATGTTGACAATGTTAGTCATTTTGCATCCTTAGTATATTTATTGAAGCAATTTCTGAAATGTGCACGTCTTACTATATGTAATGTTCCTAATAGGAGTTAAAAACAAACAGTGATGTTGAAAATACTTGTGCTATGCAAATAAATATCAACTTCACTACATAAATGTACCAAAAACAGGGTTGGATCAGTTAAGTGCAAGTCAACAATTTAAAAATACTCGAACTGGATGGGAATTTAATGTCCCACCTCTTTCTGAGTGTCTGTAGGCAGCCAGTAGGATTCAGGCCACAAGGAGGAAAGAGCTGGGAGATGGCAGACAGCGAGCTGCTACATACTACACAACACTGGGTCATAGGAGGAGCCAGGAGGACAGAGCATGTTGTTCCCAGAAGTCAACTTGTGTGAGGTGGGGCGTCAGCCAGCACACCAGCGACCTGCCTTCCCTCTGCCTTCCCAGCTGCTGGGAAAGATGGAGATACCAGCAAATCTGTGTTTGTTCAGCCACTTCACAAATATCCCTTCTCTAGATTGCGTCTGGACGAGGAAACAGCACTTCACTGGGATTCTGAAATGATTATTGGTGGCAGTGTCCTTCTGGGGCTGCTTTTATAAATGTGCCAATAAATTTCACATGTCCAGCTTTGTTTTGCTTTCATTAGGCCTCTAATCTCCGTCCCAGGGCCAGGCCGATTCTGCCATGAGTGAACTCTCTGTTTTCTCTAGAGCCAGTGATTAATGACTGGACAGCATCATTACCAACGCGCTGCTCTGGAGTTACATATCTGCCTGTGTTGATACAATGCCACAAACAGAGCAGCCCTACGCCCACTGCATGTGTGCAAGTGTTTGTATGCGTGCCTGCACATATGTGGTGTGTGAATATGAGCTGTTTATGTTTGATTACAAGCATACTTTTCTATGATTACATTTTTTTGTCAGGTATATCATTCATTTTGATTATACCGAGTATTTTCATTGTTTGATTTAGCCGTATGTAGTACTTTTTCGTAAAGCAGCTATTTGTTTCAGGCCTTGGTTTAGACAATCACCATTTGAGTCTATACCCTTAAATCCTCTGAACTAACTTGTATATTCATATCTTTGAAGTCTCAAACACAGAGGAAGGATTGCTAATGGACTCAAGGAATCTGACCTGCCAATAACCTTACCTCTTTTACAACGCAGGAATTGTTCGTCTTCTCCTTTTAAAACTCATACACCCATGGCAGCCAGCTATTAACCTGACATTTACTGTACTTTTATCGACTCTGGAGTGCATTGATTCATAACAGTCATGTAAGTACTTATCTCCCGGGATATTAGTCACCCATCCCCTTGATGATGTGATATCATATTTTCGCTCCTTGTCTCAAGTCTGTGCCCCAGGCATGGGGAGACATATGCACAGCCCGACAAACCGTAGCACCATAAAGCCCGCCTTTGTGCTTCAGTTTACGTCCGGCTGAGCTGAATGTGAATGTGTTTCCACATGACTAATAGATGATGCATGCTGTCTGCCAGGCCAGGTTTACCTCTAGTCAGAGGCCAGACAGTGTGCGATGAGAACAGGAAACCCAGGGTTTTTGTTTTTGTTTTTGTGAGGTCAAAGAAAGACAGAGTCACCTGTAGAGTGGAGTCAGCAGGTGCTCTGCCTCTCAGGTCTCAACACCTTAACTATCTTGGGAGTGATTACACGGCCTGCAAACTGGCAGCTGGAAGGGGGAGGTAGATTTCTCTAAGCAAGCTGTTCTTGTGTATACTTGTAAAATGTGTAAGTGGATACAGATACGGTCTTAAATATACATAAATTATTCTTCTTTGTTCTCCAGATCCTAATTTAAACTCTTATTATTACGAAGTAAGTGCTGCTTATGGTTAGATTTTGTTTCTTGCCCTAAATCCAGCAACACCACTTGGTAGAGAAAATCCTTAAAAAGTTCATCTCCACTTTGATGAATTATATTTTCTCAGCAATGAAGCTTCCATTGTTTATTCTGCCTCTGTCTCAGTGTTATTCTTTTCATACCAGGTTGACTATTTCCCCGTTGAGTGAATAAGCCTGTCATTCCCATATTAAACACAATGCTGGTCCAATAAATGGACACCACCTGTTTAAACGGTCAGTGCCATGTTCGGGTCAAGCAGGGTCCTGTTTGATTGGCCACATCGAATAGTCGGAACACGCCGCATGCCCTCTGTGGTAACTTTAAAAAATGTTCAGGAAGTTTGGTTCACCCTTTACGGCCTAGGACATTTCCTACTACAGGAGTTAAGCACTCAGGACAGGAAACCATTTGCTGTGGCTGTAAGATCTCTTTAATGACTGTCTAACTAGAAACAGGCCGGCCTAATTCAGTGCCTGGAGCCAGCAGGAATGGCCTTGCATCTAGACGTTGTTAGAATATTTACTGCTTCTTCGATGGGAGTCTTTTTGACACTGCTGCAATAAAATTTACAAGGAATCCCTTTTTAGCGTGATGCGAGGCAAAGTGTGGTCAAGAGGGGAAAAACATGCTTGAAAAAGTAGCGGGCCATTAAAGTTATCATTTGTCTTTGTTTATGTGGACTAGGAACTCCGGATGGCTGACATTTAAACAGCGTTTGATCGGCTTTGTCCCCGGTTAGCTCAGAATGCTGTTCGTTGATGGTCAGCATCCCCTGACTTTGCGGTGTGTCGGAGAGGGTAACTCTGTTGAATTGTAGGACCTTAGTTTTAGTAAATGTGAAAGGGTCAGTGTTGTCCTTGGGGGGAGGGGGAGGGGGGGCCCTGCTGATTCAGACATATTGAGCTTTTAATGTCCTCTAAGCTTCTCTTGACTGCTGTCAAATGTTATACTTCAAATCAAAGTCTTGCTGTCACAAGAGCTGCAGGACAACCATATGTGCCTTGGAGAAAGTGACTTGGTAACCGTGAGAGCAGTTATGGATTGAGTGTTTGTGTACATGTTCATGTGTTACATGCCTATGTGGGTGTCCATGCACCAGCGTACACAGTGTAAGTGCTCCCGCTGACTGAGGAAATGAGCTGGGACCACCAGAGGTGATTGTGCATGTGCAAGCAGAGACCAGAATTGGCTTGTTTCAGTACTACGCCTGCTTTGTGACCCACTGAGCATCATACCCCCCAACCTTTGTTTAATAAGCCCAGGGAGTGGTAGCCCTTTTTTTTTTCCTAAAGTGCCACCGTGTCTGGACAAACTGACACACTTCAGTTTCAGTGCAACCCCTCCACCCTCCTTTCTCTTTCTTCCACTGTGGATTTAAACAAATGCAGTCAAACCCAATTAGGGGAGAGTGAGAGCAGCACAGGAGAGGCGCTGGTAATAGTAACTTTGTTCAGCTGGTTCCTGCTGTGACCAGCCCTCATTTAAATGAGCCGCTTGATAACCCCTCAGAAATACGATCCCAGTAAGAGGGAGAAAGAGGCAGTCTCTCCACTTTCCTCATTCCCAGTGGAGCGTCTTTTAACAGGCCTCTCACCCCTCTGTGTGCAACAGTGACACAGATGAGCCAGTTCAGACAAGAGAAGCTGGCATTCATGCTCTGTAATAACAAGCAATAGTTAATACTTGACATGTAAAATTCTGTTCACAGTCATTTTGTTCCCACCAATCAAGTATTTGATTCATATATTTCTCCAAAGTCTCATGATGGGGTAGCTTAACACTCAGAATGATTCAATTTCCAACTAGGGAGAATACATATTAAAAAATAGTTAATTCTGGAGTGAACATATAAAGTCAGTTTAGTACTCTGTATGGTTGGCAACATATCAGACAATTGCTGAATTGCTCAAATGTGCCAAACTCCACCCATCTGAGTCTCTGAGTGGGATAAAACAAATGTTTAGAACAACTCCAATTTGACCCAGGTTTCCTGACAGCTCCCAAGCAAACTTTGAAGTGTTTTTATCATTGATTTTGTGTGTCTTGTCTAACGTGTCTCCCAGACAGCCCCAAGCTGAGATGAGTGTTAAAATACTGTTATCTACATCATTACATGTGAGGTAATGGAACAATTGATAAGGTGCCTTACTACCTACTGGGTAAACAATGAATCAAAAAAAGAAGAAAAAAAATCTGTCATCATTCTTCACTCACCCAAAGCTGTATTTGTGCCAAATGGGTGATTTGGTTTCTGAAGCTGAGGTGGTCTATTATCTATCATTGAGGAGGGAAACCAAGTACTTTAAAAAAAAACTGTTTATTTTTTTGTAGAGAAATTGTTTTCTAAGATACAATTCAGTCCTTTTATAGATGTTTAATTTTTTTTCCAAAACATCACATGAAACACACAAATAATAACATAAAATATAGACAGATAACAAGAAAAAAATAGCAGTTGTTAAATAAAAAAAGGATAATTTTACCCTTGTATGTAAGAAAAAAATGTTGCACAAAAAGAAAGATATAAGCATAATGGTTGTAAAGCTGGGTTTGGATAGAGGATAGTGAGCTGGAGCTTGATGGGGGGAGTGAGAGAGCTTTGATTTGTCCTCCAGTATGTTTCACACGAGAGAGCTGCTGTAGGCAGATGGCCCTTTTGTCACTGTGAAAATAAAAATCCAATAAACATGGTAATTATATATAATGCAGGACACTGTTGATGTGATCAGGCAATGGGCTGCTTTTTCCTTGTCTTCTGGCCCTGAGAATGGCAAATACAATTTATGAGTTTTTTTGTACCATACACACCAGCTGATACCACCAAGGTGATTGTCCAACAGACTAACACCTGGCCCACCTGAAATGAGGAAATATTGTCACCTATCTTCATCAAGGGTGATGTTACTGTATTTTATAATTGTAACAAATAAATAGAAAAAAGTAGGAATAATAGTTTAAAAAGTTGGCGTTATATATGTATTTTTTATCAGACACTATCACAAAACATTTGAATTTATAACTCAGTAACTCACTTCATACTAAGGCCAAGGCTGGTCGCTTTGCTCACAGAACTGCATGTGATTGAATGCCTCCCCATTACACTGATAGCAGATCAGCGAGGGGAGCCTGTTGGGTCTTTGATAGGCAGTTAATGGTCCATGAGGCATTGGGAAGAGATATCTCTGAGAATCCACAGGTCTCATTGCCCTCCTTCCCTACTATTCCCCACACTGCACCAATCAAGCCGTAACACCAGCCAGTGTTTCCATTGGCACTTAAAGTGACATGATTTACAGAACCAAGAGGTTGATGTCAGCTCCAGAAAGATGACAAACAATAAACACAGGCGGGATAGTGCTCTATCAGCCACAGGACAATGGTGTGTCACTTATTGCATGGCAGAGATACATTTTAATGTCCTCATGCTCTTTTGTTGGAAATAAAATGTGCACTTAAACTTGGTTTGAATGCATGTCATTCAACACAAATGTCTTGCGGTTTCTTTGTGAAATTATTTTCTGACCAGTTCATCTGTTATGAAGTATGGGGTGAGGTTAAATATGTGTTTGGCGGTGTGAGGCCAAGTCATAGCCCATGCATGGCACTGTTACATTAATAACACAGATGTTGGGGTGGGCTAGGGTAGAGGGGTTACACGGTCAGGGCCTATTATATACGCCACACTGAGGAAGCCTTTGTAGGTGCTGGGGCCACACTTTAAGTGCCTCTTTACTTTGGCTCTCATTACACGCTCCAATCCCTCGGCAGATACTGTTGTATGTGTGTGTAAGGGACTTGAATGTAATGCAGAAGTCCCTCTGTGGAAGCCAGTGTCACTAACCAAACATTTCTTTTTCTCCTGCCCCTGTGGGCTCAGTGAAGCCCCTCAACAGCCCTTCAGCTTGTCTTGCTGGAACCCCAGAGGATGCAGACTACCAGATCTTGATTTATTCAGGCTCTTTTATTTGACATTGTTGTCAAACTTGATTACAATTATGGATATCAGACTCCTTTTTGTTGTTGTTGATTGCTGCATAGAGTTATAATCAGTTTAGTGTGATACGCCACAATGGCGCACAGCTGTTTGAGAGGCTACAGGCATCTGCTTGGGAAAAAAAAAACAAAAACTGAGGTGGTCAGAGATGATTACCTTTATTAGCGGCAGGAGTACGCAGCAAACCAGATCTCAGATGGCTGACCACGCCCAAATCTGTCTTTGCACTTTCATGAAATATGCAAAATGAGCCTTTGCAAAAATGTCTTGTGTTTTTAAACTAACCACCAGATTGGCTTGAAAATTACTAAATATATCTGAGATCAATAAATCACTTAAACAGGACTGAAATTGTATTATCTGGTCTGTAATCAAATATAATGTTCAACTATGAGTTAACAAGGCACTTAAACTTGAGACAGGAAGAGTGGGATGAGCTACGTTCACACTGCAAGCCCTTGTGATCAATTTTGATTTTTTACTAGTGTTTCTATGTGGCTGTTTGTAATATTTTTTTTTAAATCTAACCAGCATCAGATTCCAGTTGTGAACTGGTCACATTTGAAAAGGGAACAACAAGAGGTCAAAATCAGCTTGATATGTATGAAAGTTAGAAAAAGAACACAAAGATGAAAGGAAACATGGAGGCCACACATGTCAGTGTTACTGTTTCATCTGTAAGTTATTTTGCAGTGAAGGCAGTTGAATGTGTGAGCAGATGATAACTGACTGAGAAATATGATGAGAAAGAGATCTAAATGTTTTCAGCCTTTCTATAGCGATGGCTGCTATCTCTGTTCAGAGGTATTTGTGAATTAGGAGTTGAAGCAGGGAGTGGTGGGATCATAGCATGAGTGCCTCCAGTGAAACAGATTTCATTCAAATTTTGGGATGTCAAGAGAGCACTTTTAACTAAATCTGTTAGCACCTGCCCACAAGATTACCGTAGTAAGACACTGCGCCCTATCGTGCACTTTCCGCTGTCTGCCAGTGGTGCATTGGGCGGGAAAAGTTTAAAATTTTTTCAGGGGAGTTTCCAGGTCAACCTTCCTGCTCTTCCCCACCCAATGCACCACTGGCGCACTGCAGTCCAGTCAGCTGTGTAGAATCATCTCATCAATTCATAGGTGTTTCATGAGTGTTTCTCTGGCCAAAAATGCATGAACCAATGGGAGAATCCGCTCTCATTCCCTTTAAACACTGGTTCCACCAGTGGCGCAGGCGTTTTGCTATCATACACCCGGCACAAACGTAAACGGCTGACCTACGAGGATTTATTTATTTATTCATTAATTCATTCATTCATTTATTCATTCATTCGTGTATTTGGCTGCACAGGGACAACGCTCAATGACTGTATTGTATCAGGCAGCTCTCAGCTAATTCCGCCTTTAAGTCAAATCATTTAGAAAGCAAACGTTTCCATATTTGTCATTTCTTTTTCTACAAAATATTTTCACCTGCACAAGCAAACGTGCACATATGCAGGCATGCACGCATGCATGCTTGCAGGCACACACTTAAAAATTTAATTCATTTATTTTAATAGAATACATGTGGTAATTTATGGTTGACAGACTGTTTTTCTGTCAGCCTCTTGTTGGAACATTTGTTCAGGGTTATAGATTTTATAAATTATTATTTAATCCTTGTTTTTCTTATCAAATAAATGTTGTTTTACGTCTGCGCCTCGTCTTTACGTCTTTAGCCTTTTGGCTAAACTCCTGGTGCATTTGACCTCATTCCGCCAGATGAATGATAGCAAACGCCCCAGGACACGCCTCCATTCCGCCTTCATTCTCAGACTTCCTGCCTAGCCACACAGACCTGGCGCAAGTGGGTTTGCTATCTTACACTTGTGGCAAAAATGATATATGCGCCAGATGTACGATAGCAATGAGCAAGTTGTTTTGGGTGCCAACAGTGGCAAGTTATCACAGGCTGCCTAACCAATTTGACTTTGCCAACTCCTCTGTTTGCCTAATCATCCACAAGTTTTGCAAGTCAGCACCATGTCCTCATGCCTGCATACATCAAACTACCATTAAGGAGATGACCACTGGAGGGACGAAATAGTCACATGAATTCTGATACGGGTTACGTGGCTGTTTGGCCTGAGGTTGCATTCCAAAAAATCAGATCTGTATCTGGTTTAGATGCACATATCAAGATGGCCTAAATCTGAATTGTAATGATCAGATTCTATGTGATCTATACTGCTCACACAGTCATGAAAAAATCAAAACTGAACCACTTGTACATTCAGTATGAATAAGCCTAAAAGAGACTTCTTCTTCACTCTGATGATGTCAATTTTTTTGTAATGTTTCAAGCCTAAATTCTGGACATATATTTCATATTACTTCATTTAAAATTTTCTAACAAACTTTTTTTTTGACAACGCCTCCAAAACCCTTCATCAAGTTCTGTTCAGCCTTTCAACACAGAGGGGCAGTGCTTGTAGTCTGAACTGCCTCCAGGTATCTGAACTGCTCACCTCTTCCCTGAGCCTGAGCTCAGGCAGCTAATGAGGGAAGCTTCGCAGTCTCATTCTCTCGGTCACTACTCAAAGGTCATGACCACTGATGCGGGTTGGACCGTAAATCAACCGGTAAATCAAGAAATTCACCTTAAGGCTCAGTTACTTCTTCACCATTACAGTCAAGTACAACACCTACATAACTTTGGACACTGCACCGGTCCTACTCATGCTCCGTTACACATTTACAGTGAAGGAAAACCCAGAGACTTTAAGTTATACTGTGTATTACTTGTGGCACTTCATAAAGTTTTGCCTCCCTCAAATGCTGTTGGAAGTCAAACTCCATCCAGTTACTGAGTTAATTTAAGGCAAAGCCCCAAGACTGGAACACAAGAAGTCTGTCATTTTCATTTCTCAGTGCTAAGCATGAATATGGTTGTTAATAAGGTCCATTGTAAGTTTGGCTAGCACTCCTGCTGCTCCGTAATACCTACAACAAAAACATTTCTTTGCTGTGATTTATAGATATAGTTGTCATTATCAAACACCGACAGCATAGCACTGGGTTGGTACCATAATACTGTCAGTCAAACACTGATTCTCACAAACCCTGAGGCAAACATGTTAACGTGTTAGAAGAGCACGGTGTAGTATTTTTAGACATGAGTGGCAGCACACTCGTAAACACTGGAATTTTATTGCAGTTTTTCCTTACATAGTCTGCTCAGAAGGTGCACTGAAAATTTAGAGCACTTTAATTGACTTGATACCAGTGATTTGCCTCTAATGCCATCACAAATTAACCAACATTCATTCTGAGAATTCATTTCCTATGCCACGTCTGATTGGGCTTGTAAAATTAATGGCAAAATAGAAAGTCCTGTTGTTTTTGTTACTGTCTATTATCATCAAAGGCTACAAATTATATATTTTTGATCCATTCATGGCAGCAGTGACTTTATAAATGATTAAAATCAAAAAGACGTGATTATTTACCACACAAGGTCTCAAATAAAGACAAAAATGTCCAACGTCATATCATGTGTCTGGCTAATAGTAGTGAACTCCTTCAAACCTTGGTTTGCCCGGTAGGTCATTATCAAGCAGGAGCAGCAGATGGGCCTCTTAGATTCTCCTCATGACTTGTCAGAAACATTATGCTTGTGTTTAGGGAGAGAAAAAGAAAAAGGGTTGAACTAGGAAGTAACAGGGCGCAGCCGCTGAGCCCCGCCTGTCAGTTCACATGATAAATGAATCAGTTTCACATCAATCTGATGCTGAGCAGCTATAATTGGATTATTTACACTGCACAGAGGCACATGGGGTCTGACCATCTTAACCCCAGGTGGGAGCTGGACTTCTGCTCACAGGCCGTGGACTCTGACCTACAGTCAATACCGGTCTGCTCTGCTGGTTACCCCCAGTTAACACCAGCAAAATCTAATAGTTGTGGCAAATTTATGTCAGACATTGTGTAGATGCACAATGTGTGCAGTTAAGAATCCTGCAATTTTAGAATGATTGTGCTCAGAGCTAAAAATTGAAGTTGAGGATGGAGGCACTGGGGCATTTTTGACTCTATGCAAAAGAAGCTTCTTCCTAATTTATTATTTTTCAGTGGAAGGCCAAATCAGCAATGGCCAGCCTAACATCTGTCTCACGTGTATTAGAGGTTTCTTGCACATTATTTCCAACTTTATGGAATATCATTAGAGGTTTTGTTTGTTGGTTAGTTTATTTTTCCTTTGTGCACAATCAAAATACAAATTAAATTGCAACTAGACTATAACACAATACTTGTTACCAGATATTACTAACTGATTATTGCAAATCTAATCTTTCTAATCTTAAACTAATCTTTTTCTCTGTTATTTTAAATCAATCTTCACCTTAAGGTAAAGGCTGTGAAGCACAGTTGAAGTATGCTAATGTAAAAAATGGTGACTTGGGTCAAATAACACATTTAATACAAATGGAGTTCTGTCATCACCCCAAGATTGCCAGGTAATTGTCTTCAGCACATAATTCTGTAAAAAACAAGGTTCTTGTTTTAAATCAATTTTGTATTCTTTTAATTGATTGAATCAACTGAAAAAGAACTAGTGATATAATTATCAAACTTAAGAGGAGCTTTATAGTGACCTATGGGTAAACCAAGTCTAGCTGTTTCCATCTGTGTTTCAGTGTTTATGTTGAGCTAAGCTAGGCCTGCTGACTCTAGCTTTGTACTTTACATGCAGACAAGACGGTGGTGTCAAATGTCTCATCTAAT
>JAQNCA010000001.1:18957458-18991234 GCA_029783725.1 Acanthurus tractus | reverse complement strand
AGCTAAGCTAGGCCTGCTGACTCTAGCTTTGTACTTTACATGCAGACAAGACGGTGGTGTCAAATGTCTCATCTAATTCTTGGCAGGAAAGCGAGTAAGGTAATTATTTCCACAAAGTTGAACTATTTTAAGCATGAAGCATGCGGTCCAGAATAACTTATTGTATCACAATAGAAGGAGAAAGCTACAAATAAAAAGAAACTTTCTTAACCACTGGAAAAGTTGTAATCCTACATAAAAAAATGGTTCTTAACATTTACATTTTTCATATGCTCTTCCCTCTTCCCATTTAGTTTTGAATTTCTCTTTAAAAGTTTGCAGCACTTTCTCCAAGGAGAGGACTGCTGTTCAATCTTTTTAGATGTAGGTAAAGGATTATTAACCCATTACTTAAGTCAACGTTTTTTTTTTTCCATTAAATTTAATTTAACTTTATCTGGCCAGTTTCTGCGAGTGTCACATTCAGCTGTTGGAGAAATAGCACAAATAGTTTTGATAATGTGGCTGATGACTAACCACCTGTAGCCTGAAAATGTCTCTTTCGAGAGCTTTTGTGTGCCATTTCTCTGTGTATATCTTCCCAGTTTTACCCTCCTGCTGATTTGTAACTCAAACTTCATGTGGAGGAAGTTTAAGTGTCTCTATCGACAGCAGGAAACAACAGCCAGCATGATAGCAAGTGACTGTTGAATACTGCGGTCTGGGACATGTTTCTCTACTGCAGAGGTGCCTGCATAACAGCTTCCCATGCAAGGGACACCGTGAATTAATGCTCATAGATATGCGGCTTCCTCAGAACAAAGTCTTGGCAAAGGACAGATTCATTTTGTCATGAAGCATTTCAGTTTTATTTTAGCCAGTAAAAGTTTTAATGGAGGGGGATTTTTAACATTGGATTAATATGTAAATTTCTACGAGAGCTCTCTACGGTTATTGCTTATATGATGCTTTTATGAGTTTGATTTTGAAAATGAAGAGAGCTCCTGCAGATGAAATGTAATGTATTACCTGGACAGGATTTGAGTGTGACCTCTGAGGAACTTACTCAAACAAAGTACAAACGGCATTAATCATTTCACTGCGGGCTACATTTGTTTATCATCTGCTCTTTGTAACAAGGCGTCATAGAGACTTCACAGAGTGACTCAGAGTAGTATCCAATAAAGATATTTTGTCCAGTGAGTTGGGTGTAATAATTCATGGAAAATTTGCCAAACTTTGCATGCTTGTCAATATTTATTCTTAATGTATGTATCTTCTCTGATAATCCTATCAGATTATCCCGCAGTTGACACTGTTCCACAGAGATCCACATCTCACAAATATTCAGAACACCCAGGATTCTCATGCTTGCCACAGCTATGCCGGCTAATGCCTGCACCCAAATAAGCCCACTTATTTACTTGGATTAAAAACAAACAAACCTGAAATGTGTGCTGTCCAGTGAAGAAAGTGCGTACCCATCTTTTTGCATACTGCATAAATGCTCTGGAAAATTCCGCAGGATTGTTTTTTATTAGGGTAAAGTTCCCAGGAGCTGCACAGCCAATAAAAAGCCAACAAGATAAAAGAGCAGGGAGGATTAGGAAGGGATGAAAGCTGTAAAATTTTCCATATTATCTTGTGAAAAGCTATGTTCTCTGCTCACTCTTATTACATTTACCTTAATTATTCTAAAGGACAGCGCCAGAGAGGAAGTAATCTTAACTTTCAGCAAGTATTCCTTTACGCACTTAGTACTAATTCAGATCCCTTTTTTTGGTGTTTTGACATGCATTTCTTTTCCCTAAATGAAAGAAACTTGGTCATAAATTAAATACATTGTTGTGCAAAGACAACCTGACTACCCCCCCCTCCTTTTGCCCTCTGTGTTGCGTGTCTAAGAAACACACCACAAGTCGCAGAGACTCATAAAAGGAGAGGCGAAGAGACATTGAAATATCTGAACCTTGCAAAGATAAACAAACTGAAGTATTCATTGCACATTTTATAGGCTGTCCAAAGAATTCTGTCCTCTCAGGACTTTTGAGACTTTAGTGCTGCAGATCAATTTGCACAATCAAAAGCACACATACAGTCCTCCCATGTATAAAAGCAACTGCATCCGCACACGACCGGGTCTATACACTCAAACAAACCCAGACACACACACACACACAATAAATAAATAGTTAAATAAATGGGCTTTACTTTGCCCAGTTCATGGATCAGTTTTCACTGTTTAGTTCTAAGAACCATCTGGGTCTCTCCTTTCACTCTGCTCTGTGGAGCACAGATGCTCCTTTTGTGGTGGCTCCAAATCTTAATAAGCAGTTAAAATATTTACCGAGGTGTTTTTTTTTCCCCCCACCAACCACATTTTCCACTCCTGTTTCTTTTTTTTTATTATCATTATTATTATTTATACCTTTTCACTGGCAAAAAATGGAGATGTCCACTAAATGTGATTGATTGGGCTTAAAAATGGCCATTATTACCATTAAGCTCCACATGTCAGCTGCTGCTTTTGTGCCGGCTGTATTTCTAAGCTAACCAGTGATCCATGAGCACAGACAGGAGGGGGAAGAATGTAATGCCCTGAAAGAAATGCCCATTTCTCTATGGATCCTTCACTTGATTAAAAATACAGCTGCAGACACTAGCATACAAGAGGCAGGGAGAGTCAAAGAAAGAGGAATTAGAAGAAAAGAGAAAGTGAGACGGAGAGCAAAGGGGAAAACCCTGATGTTATAAGAAAAGGAACTCAGGCTGAATTGGAGAAATAACTTCTTTCAGCCAACAGAAAAGAAGAACAATGGCATATTGGGGGCAAACGTGTACGTGTTTGGGAGTATTCATGTGTAGTTATGTGGCAGTCTGAGTTTCCAGCACAGATGGGAATCAAAACTTGTGGAATGTGAGGAGGGGGTCGGTGTGAATCTGTTTACTGTTGTTGTTACTAAACAGCAAGTTGTCAGCCTACTGCAGTGAGCTTGTTCTTGTTCACTATCTAATGAAAAAATGGAAGGGAAAAAAAAACCTGAAAACAGCGTGCAAAGGATACCTGGAGTGTGTTTCACACATAAAACTCTCTTAAGCATTCACAGTCAGGCCTTTTTTTTTTTTAACATTCAGCGGGATTGATTCAATTAATGATTTATAACAAAAATATTTTTTTTTAAAAGCAAAAGAATACAAAAATACAGAGCAAGCGTTACTGTACTTTTTCAAATGAAACTTTTTTTTAGAAGACCTCTTTTTTGAATCTGTTCATTGTATAACTGTGTGATTCATTTATATGAATGCAGGATTTTAGACATCATGATTGGGCACGGCTGGCATCATAATTGTGTGTTTAGATGATATGAGTAATGCATGACCTCATTGGAGATACAGCATAGCCTCATAGTTGTGTGATTTAGTGAGTCATCGCAGTCACACAGTGGTGTTTGGATTTAACTTCCTGTAAATTAAAAGCATTTAAAGGCTTTTGCACGTACTATAAGAACACTAATATAACCTTCTATGTGCAACCCAAAGGATGAGGCCTTTGCAGAAATATGTTTTGGGGCATTGTTAAAAGCAGGAAACTGTAATTTCACCATGCACTTCCTGCACTGAAGTTTCCACAACAGCTTCGCCTCGCTAACATTAAAGAGGCGGAGCAAAGACAGAAAAAGAACACATGCTGCTAAATGAGTTGCAACAAGATTCCTCAATTTTGTTTTCTACATCGTAAATGTATTTAGAGGATTGTTTTGAATTCAAATGGCCAGGAGGTGCACAGGCACTTCAAATAATGCTGTACAGTGAATCAATTCCATTGCTTACAGGTGGTTTATTTTGAAACATTACTTATAATCAGGACCCTGATTGAAGCCTGCAGTCTGTGGAGCATCAAGGGGTCAACTTTATCTCTTATAACACAGAGGTGATTCCTTGGTGCTGGGTGACACGATCCAGTGACTCAGACCCTCAAGAGACACTGGAGTGACAGGGGCAGTAGGACTCCTGAGCACCATACAGATAGCTCTGGTCATTATTTTAGTGTGTGGGAGGCAACCATCTGCCTCCACATCCTATTGAATTTTTATGAGTGACAAACACATCCTACACATTACAGGCATTTTATCTCTCAAGTGACCAACCTGTACAGTGTCAGTGACATGTTTTCCTCTATTGTTCACTCAGTGGCACCGGATATGCGTCTCTCTGCCTTGCTATATTTTCATAACTGCAGAGTCGTGTTGATACAGTGTTCTGGAGAGGACAAAAAACACCAGAACGTGCACGGACCCTGGAAAACATGACCTCACACGTGTTGTAGAGAAGGAAGATTCCCAGAGGTCAAAGCACTGTTGTTCCTCAGAGGGGAAGTGCCCGAGGGTCCCCGAGGCCATTGCATGACCTCACCAGGCGACATATCGAGCAGAGGGCAATCTGCTCAAGACATCCAGCAGCAGCCCGGCGCTAACGTGGCAGCTGGAAATAAAGCCCAGCCGCAGCATGCAATCCAGAGCACTGTACATGTCTGCAGGTTTTCATACGAGTACAGCACCGCAGATTAGAATCTCTGGGATCGACTCGTGTTTGGTTGTAATAAAAAACAGGGACACATCACGGCTCTCTTTGAAAGCAAGCAACAGTTAAGCTGATTTCTGGGTTTATACTCTGGATGAGTACAGCACTGAACATACATTGCTCCACAGTTTTGTTGCAAGTTTTCCTAGTTTTTTATCACAGACTTCTTATTCACTTTACTTTATAAAAAAAAATGTATGATGCAATTTAATGATTCTAAAAATAAATGGAAATGTAAAAGTTATTTGACCATCAATTTATATATTTTTTATTAGATTTAAATTCAATTTGATCATTTGATTTAATTTTAGAAAGCTCACTTAAAATGTTTGATTTCATAATTCCATTCGTGAGAAAAAATACTTTTTATTAGTTGTTTAATAACTGTAAGGCATCATATTTTAGGCAAACTCTTGTTGACACTGCACATCAGTAATTTTTACCCCATTATCTCTGACTGTGTCTCACTGCTCTGGAGGAGCTCCGTCTCCGGGCTCCTTTGAAATAAGTCATCTCCTTTGGTTCTTTTATCTCTGCCTTACCATCCCTCTCTTCCTCTCTAGCCATCACTCTCGTCCTATTCTTGGTGATGGGGGGGTTTGTTCTGTGAAGCGGACGCCACGTGGGCCCCCTTTTATAGCTCTACGCCGTTTATTTTATTTATCTGACAGGTGTCCCCCCGTATTGTCCCAGGTTATCAGCACTCTCCTGCAGATCGCGTTACCGCCTGTGTGAGGCTCTGACCCATCTCAGGGTTCACCTTTAAATCTGATTCTTATCATTACCTCCGTGATAAATAGGCAGGGCTTAGGAGGAGATTATTCCGCCCGTCCCGTTCCCCTTTTCCCACTGTCGACAGTGCTCTCCGTCCGGCCCTGAGCTGTCATCCCAGTCTCAGCCAGGAGGAAGGCAAATACTCAACTCTGTTCCTTTAAAGATTTGGTGACTTCAGAAAAAAAAAAATTTAAAAGGCTACAGTTGTTCCCATGTGAATGGTCTCTTATCTCCAGTGGGCGTCCTTAAAACCCTCTTCCCACTCTGCCTCGCTCCTCCGAGAGTTAGTCAGCACACCGTCATACTGACAACTGAGCTCCCCCATCGATTTTTCACACGGTTCTTATCTGGGGCAATAGTTTCAGAAAGTTTTTTTTTTTTTTTTTTTCAACTAATGAAAGTGGTGTCATTTCAGATGTAATGCACACATTTGACAATCCCCCTCTCTCTCTACTGAAAAAAAAAAACAGGTCCCTGCCTTGTCTTGTTTTCCATGACTTCCTCTCTTTTCTGCTGCTCTGTGGCCTTCTTCCTGCGCTTATCATCTACAGCACAGTGTATGATTTCTGTGTGGCAATGCACCAACCTTTACAGCCTGCATCACAGTGTTGAACTGCTGAGAACGTGTGTCCCAACCCATCTAATTTAGATATTGCAGTTTTGCACTCCATGCCCAAATTAAATTCTGCTGTCAAGTATTGGCACAAATTTTTCTCTTCCCCCCCACAAGAAATAATGGACCAGAGCTAAACACAAACTCCCACATAAACATCAGACAACAAGCACTTCAAATTCAGTTCAATGAAAAGATGTGATTTGCTCCTGCCGTCTCTTTGACATGTTTTTGTTATAAGGTCACATAATATACCAATCCGGTTCAGTAAACATCCTACTGTTTGTGCATCACATGATTGCTGTGCACTAGTAATCAACATTTTAAAAAATCTATCTTTTGCTGTTCGGGTTAGGGTTGTACACAACACTGTACAAAAAAGCCGCTCAGTCTCAAGGAGCTGATGTAACACAGCGTCTGTTGGCAACCACACACATGAAATTCTCTTTGCTTGTCTGTTGTTGCTGCTCATGTTAAATCTCTTTCCTCTTTTTGTTATATTTCCTTTTCCTGCTCTCTCCTTACATTATAAGCTAACAATGTGCAAAGTACAGCATTATCACGGCCATATTAGCATGTGTAGAGACTAAGACAGTTTATTGTAGCTTTAACTCTTCTACCCACCAGCAGTGGGTAATTTATGTCTTTGTTTAGCTGATACTCTCTTAGGCATGAATTTGTACTGCTGTTGTTGGACACTGTGTGACTCAGGGGCCAGTCATGTGACCGTTCTGCTCTGATTGATGGTCACTAGCAGCCAATCCTGCCGTCCACCACAGGGAAATATGGAATTCATTATTTAGTTTCCCATATGGGGTCAAAGGTTAAACCGAAACAATGATGAAATGGGAGAATCGTTTGCTTTGGACCACGGATGGGGGGAAGAAAGACCTCACGCTAACATTAGCAGCTGGCTTCTCTCACCTATATCATGTGGACAGTTTTAATAGCAGTAGGCTGAACGAAGTGCATGTCCGGGTGATGGAGGACACTAATGTTAGCCCCGGGTCGCGGTACCTAACCCAGGTTCACAATCTTTAAGTAAACATTTCCGAGGATGCATACATTTGACCATTTTCATCAGTGTGAGAAGTCGCAGCTGTTGTCATGCAAACTGAAAAAAAAAGAAACTAAAGTATGGACATCACATGGTGGTCTTTGCGCAGTAAAGACAGATGGCAGATGGTTCTGGTTGTTTTGAAAATCACACAATTGTATACAAATTTACGTCTTTACCAGTGCAATGCTCATTTTAAAATGACTATTCATCCATTTTCAAAATCTTAGCTATCAAATTAAATCTCAGATCAGCATCTGAGGCTGACCTTGTGACCTCTCTGGCATTTTCCTATTTGGCCCAATTATGAGACGAAATGGCGAATTTGATGTCCTTTCAAAAGCAGCCAATTCAAAAGACATCCATTCTGTCTCCATAATGTTTGGGCAGCCGGTTAACAAGAGCAGACTGGCGCATTAATGATGATAGATTCCACACCCAGAGCCTTTGGAGAACAATCACTCCCAGAATGCCATGCAAGAGGCTGACCTCCTGACCTGTCTCAGGCCACACAGCAAAGGAAATCTATAAGCAGATTTGAAGGCAGAAGTGACCAGTGGTCAGAGTGAGTGGCCAGTAAGCACCGGAGCCTGTTTGCTGGACAAACACACTCAGGCACACAAGTCCCACAGCTGGAGAATAATCCCGTTGGAGGCCTCTGAAATAAACGGACCATGTGAAATAGAGGGGCTCTAAAATATGCAAATCTTTTTAAAACCTAATGAAGCCCAATGTTATTCCACAACAAGCTGATTTTTGTTCCAAAGAGACAAATAAAACACAAGTTGAATTGAGTCTCTTACTGTTTCTCTGTGGGAAACTTGTCATCTTTGAACTCTGAGGGGGTTTTGTCCCACCTCGCAACCACTGTCACTGTGAAACCATCCCGTTTCCTACTTAAGATTTTCGTCTTTTCAATCATGTAGACACCTTTTCAAATTCACATTCACATTACTGTATGTCCTCCTGTTCAAGTCACATAGATAATGAGGAGAAATTTGTGTCCAGCTCTTTTTATAGAGCAGCAAAAGTCCACAGACTGTATAAAAAAATGTATAAAAAATGTCACTGGGTGATTAGTGCATTACTGCCTCAAGTCTGGCATAATGGACATCACCATTTTGTTTGTTTGAAGCCATAATTGAGTATATTTGGTCAAGAGGGTGGAGCTTGAGAGTATACATATTACTAGGCCCAATGCCCAGAAGACAGCTAGCAGCTAACTGACACTCAAAACAACCAACAAAGCAAAACTGTGCATAACTTAAATTCTTTAAAAAAAATCATATGAGTGAATTATTTAAACAAAAAATCACCCACAAGTGTATTCCTGCTGTATAACTGGGCTTTACTCACTTGGAGGAACTACAGTTTTTGTCTGCCTCTTGTTGGCTCCATTTCTGGTATAAAAATGCAAATTGCTTAACGTCCTCCTGTTTCCCACTGCACCCTGTTATCTTTACAGTTTAACAAATAATCTACAGCCTTGCTAGCAGTTCTGTGAAGCTGCATAGCTATGCTTTGAGCCAATCTCAAATGCAAAGACATACTCGTATATACAGTTGTAACATACTGATGTTTATCAGCTAATTTATTTTTTAGTTGTGTTTGTTAGTATCCTAATGTTAGCGTATATGCACAAATTACAGCTGAGCCTACTGTGAATTTAGTTTTGTAAATTTCTATGGAATTGTACTGGAAATATGACCTGATCATGGTATTACATGAATAGTTTACAGTCACCAGTTATTACAACTCATCTTGGGAGGGTCATCCAGTTGCTCGAGGTATTTCTCTCAAGACCCTGAATGTTATCCTCATGGTGGCACTATAGGAAAGATTAGGGGATCACCAGTGTTAATAGGATTCATCGTCTTGGAACCATGAACATCACTAAGTTCACTAGGTTTATAAACATACAATAAAATCATTTGACGGGAAACTGATAAAACATTAACCTGCTTCCAGCATTATCGCAGAAAAGTCAGTTTGTGGATCACTTAGAGAATTGAGACAAAAACCTGCTTGGACCATAAATGTCATTACAAACCACCCGATAGTGGTCAAGATGCTTAAGTAAAAAATGCAAAATGAATCTTGTTGTTGCACTTGAAGAAAAGTCAGGGATCACAAAAATCACTAGGGTTTCAACTTCAGGTTGACATTATGATGGTTTTTTTAAGACTTTAGACTTTGAAAATCCATCCAACAAGTTAAAGGACTGAAGGACCAACTGTCAGACTGTAATTTCCATCATTAGAGCCAATCAGCTAGCATGGCCAGATACACAGAGGTGTGTATTTAAAGAATCCCCTCGTGTGTTGTAGTGTGAGAATTACAAAACCACGCCAAGCCAATACACGATATACACTGGGTCAATGTAAGTAAAGCAAACCTTAGTGATGCATAGTATGCTCAGCAAAGCAGACATCCCTGACAGATCACCCATTCTGTGTGCTGCAGCTGTAATTTTCCCAAACACCTGCCTTGACTTAACTATCAGCTGTGGTTCCTTTCGCTTTTTACACTTTACCCAAATAGGTTGGCAGTCTTTACAAGCACGGCGATAATCCTACCTTTTATTGCTGCTAAGGAGGCTACCCCCGCTGGCTTTTGCAGGAAAAAACAGCCATGCAGATGCCTCAAGGTAAGTGTGAAGTGTAATTCTTGTTGTTCTTATTTTTGATGCTATTCAAAACTCTCAAGTGTCTGACAACTGACAAGTGTCAAGTGTAAATAATACAACAGATTTTACTATAAGTATTTATTATTCATATTTGTATTTGTTGCTGTAAATGAAATTAAAGTTTTCGAGAATAAAATGAATTGTTCGGTCTGTTGAATACCACTGCCCCCCCTGGAAACAACCTTGTTCTTCATTGCAGATTATATCCTGTTGACATTAATCACACAAACAGGATGTTTTGAACGAAATCTTGATGAAACAAAACTTTGCCAGGAAAATCTTTGGAGATCAAACTGTATGTTTAAGTCATTCATTTTGCAGCCAGTTTGATGACAACAAGCCCTTGTGTGTGTGTGTGTGTGTGTGTGTGAGAGAGAGAGAGAGAGCATGTGGGTGTGCGTGTGTTTGTGTGTGTTTCTGTAGGGTTACATATTGATTAATCTCCCGTCCTTATCTCTCACTAAGGGGAGGTAGGGGTGGGGGTTTCATGTGAAATCGTAAATGGAAGCTTTCATAAAAGTCCATGGGTACAAACATTGTGCATTCAAGGACAAATTGTTTTCCATGAAAAACTGATAGAACGATCAGTTCATCACTGAACAAACTTTAGTCATTATTTGCATTCAGAAAAAAATTCCATCGAGGGGGCACCTTACTGATGTCTGGGGCATTTGGCTCTTGTTCAATCACATGGTGAGAGTTGATTTGCTTGTCCGCAGCGGCAGCAAAGTGGTTTGTTAACCTCACTGGTAGATTATTTCATAGCTGCCAAGGCTGTTGCCCACTGGAACAAATAAAGAGATAGTAGTTCATTCAGAGCAATTTCCCACAATGACTGAGGTCTTTTCCTGAAATGATGTCATACCAGATAAAGAAACATGGAATTCTGACAGAGAAGAGTTCCTGTGCTGTGTGTCGAGGATAATGAAACCCATTTTAACCAAGCAAAGCAAGCCGAAATAAACACATTCTTAAAAAGCGGCCTGTTTCCACCACTGCGCTGCACTTTCAGAATGAGCACTGTAGTGCCACAGGTCACAAAACAAACAAACAATCAAAGCACAGGATGTTGTGCTTTCCTGGATTATGATATGTTGATGACTGGTTAGGCTTCTGGGAAAATTCCTACGATGTGTCATAGTTAATATGAGTGTGACCACTCACATAATTAAAACATTATGAAAAATATGATTTCATTCATCCATGTTTCATGTTTGCACAGTGAGTCACTGCTCCCAGTCTCTTTCCTTTTATGATATAAGTGAGTCATTTGGCAGCAGACTGTGAAGAGACAACTTTAGTATCAGGAGAACAGACGGATCTTCTTGTTGATCTCTTTGCTGGTTCTTTGTTGTTACCGAGCAGAGGGATCTATACTATGTTGTTTCTATCAATGTCAGATAGCAACTCGGTGTCCATGCAGTGATGGCATTCCTGCTGGGAAGGACTTAGTGATTAAAGCAGACAGGTGTTCTCAGTCCTTGGAGAAATAACGAAAGAAAGGCATCGATGGCAACATGCTGCCATCATGGAGGAACATCCATAAAATAGATCATGGCAAGGAGAAAATGGATAAGAGCTTGAGGCAAAAAAAAAGATCCAGTCCATTGAGTGCGGAATCATTGCTGGCTGCTAAAGTCCACTCAGTGTGGGAACGCTTTAGTATGTCTTTGGGGACAAACACTATGTAAAGGCCAATGTTATTTTCAGCATATATTTGGGAAAAAAACACACAGCATTTAGTAACATATAGTCACTAAAAGCAGAAAAATACACACTTAAGCAAATATAAGTTAGAATCCTGACTCACAACTGGCACCACATTAAAAGAACTTCTGCATACAACAGCAGGCAGCAGTATGCTCTGTTTGATTTAGATGTTGGATGGCCAAACAGCACTCTAAGACTGACACCTTTCTGACACGACCTGACAACTGCTCTCTCACATTTCATGTGTACAACTGGTCCTTCACCCTGCTGTCAAGTTTGGTTGATCAGAACAGATATGAGCATCTAAAGTAGCAGGTCAAGACATCATAAATATAAAAATTGTTTTCTCACACGCTCAGGTTTTGTATCCACTAATGTATAACGGAGGCTGTCAATGAAAGATGAGTCAATCAGAAGTCTTTGGTTAGAAATGTATAAATCACCATGAAAATAAGCAGTGCAGTGTTTAAATTGAAAGTGAGCACGCACTCGTCACATCTTCACCTCTAATTTTTTTTGACCAATGAAAACCTGAATTAATACTTTTTTTACATTTAACTGAAAGTGATTCACCCTGGTATCCACTGCATTACCAGAGTTTGGTTCAGAGACTTAAGTGGATAATGTAGATGACATTTCATTAATTATCATGAAGTGGTACCCAAAGTTTTTTCATGCTTTCCCAGAGAATGTTCATGCCACACTTACCACAAGTTTTATTTGACTGCAAATTTTATACTAACTAACCAATTAACAGAACAAGGTTTAATTTTCCATAATTTTAATCCATAAAGAAATGCATGTTCACAAAACATAAATCATGTTTATTTAACACAGTTTCACTCCATTTATTTTTCTCTTGAGCATCCACTTCCCACCCACAGTGACTCAACTCCCATAAGTGTCTCACGGCTTGAGAACCACTGTATTAAAGGCTGTTATCTAAGGCTGTCCACTTGCAAAACCGCAGTGTACATAGAAGGAAAAAAAACGTGCCAGCTTTGTAAGTCAAGCAAACCAACAAGCATTATTACTGCCCAAAAAAATACTTGTGGTAGCCAAAAATGAATCATAGTAAGCCAGAAAGTAAACCAGGCTTCCACTGGTGTGAAGAGGAATCTTGCCGTTTGTCACCTGGCAGGAGGGGAATGACACTGAAAACGGGGAATAGGCTGTCAGCCTTTGAATTAGCATGTTGCTGTATGATTCTTGGCACTGGTGTCCCACAGGGCCCAGATTAAATCAAAAGTGTTTGTGTAATTTCATCATATTACAGTGTGTCATCCCTAGCAGTGTCATCATGGGAAAGATAATTGGATTTGCTTGCTGAGTGTGCTGCAGCGCAGCCACTGTGGGTCTGTCAGGGTGGTGATGACACGTCATGCTGGTCTGCAGTGTGTCAGCAGCAGTAAAGAAAAGCCCCGAGCCCGCAAATATCATATGACTGGTGAATTTGTCACCCTCACATTACACCGACATCACCACAACTGTATAAGCTTGATTTATATCAGTGTGCTCACTGAGAACACAGTAAAAACCACATTATAAAATTCTGTCAATCTCCTTCAACGTGATAATTTTGTTTTAGCGTGTCTCCGCAGAGCTAAGGTTGACACAACGAACAGTGGAAGCATTGTACGTATATTTTGAGCCTATTTAAAAACTTGACACGAGATTGGACTCACCATGCAGCTGTAAATAGATGAAGTCTTTGGGGGCTCTGGCCTTGGGTGAAAGCAGCTCTGGCAGAACTAAAGAGTGATTTACTGTATTCACCACTTGGCCTGCTCTTTTCACTGAGAAATAGGCTAAACTGAAAGAGGAATAAATGTTGCTGAAGTTTTCCCAAGCATTGCTCGGATTCATTATGTGCATAACTTACTTAATAGCATTCCTTCCTTGTACACTTCACGCCATGCCTACCCACCATGCACTGCAAAGGCTTTATATGCTCCCAGTGCTATGGAGAGTCTCAGAGTTGGAGGGGTCGCAGGGGTGGTGTTAAAGTTGGTAAAACATTTTTTTCTTGAATCCTGACATGAGGACAGTTTGAATTTTTGGGGGGATTTTTGCACTCACAGTTTAACAGCTAGACCCTAAAACCAACGCACTTTAGGGAAATTCACTCTTCACACGACAGAGGAAACGGGGAACATGGTGTTTTTGAAACATAAGCGTTTGGTGAGAAAGATTTTTTTGTTATAAAGAGTCCCCACAGCAAACAGAGCTGATTAATTCAGCCCTGCAACCCCCACCTCTGAAAATGATTCCCCCCACAGCACAGGAGCACTTGGGCATGTTTAGCGCAAATGTAATTACAGCCTCGGTAAGCGGCCAGCCTTTTTAAAGAACCCCTTCTCCCCCTCTCTCACTTCAATACCTGATGATGTCATGGCCCTTTGTGGGGTCGCAGAAACTCCTCAAATCAACTGCCACTCATGACCTTTCCTTTCAGTTTTTTTTTTTTCTCTCCGCCTTTGCCCAATTCTTTCTTCCTCTTTCTTTCTCTGGTTCATAACTGAGGTTCCCTTTATGGGTTGATCAAGCAGGCCCCCCTCCCATTGGCTTGCTCTGCTTTTGGAGCCACTTTATGAGAAATACATGCCCCTGTTTAAATGTATTGATAGTCCTCATAGACATCCCAGTCTTTTGTCCTCCCAGCCCGCTGAAGCCTAAAAAGTTCCAGAACATGGAGGAAAAGAACTCGGCATACGGCATTGCTCTGACAAACCCATCCTTAAACATATTTGACTACAGACATATTGCTATTTGAGAGACCAGAGCAATGCTGCTTGGAGAATTTCACCCATTTTATTGCCATTCACAGTCACAGAGAGGAATGTAATCTGGCAAACAAATGTTGTGACAGACAGCTTGTCTGGAGGATTTTATGGCCCGTCTGCGCTGTTGGTACACGGTTATACCACCCACACCCCCCCCCCCCATCCCCTCAACAGTCAATGCCGCACGGAGATGTGCATTTACTTTTGTCATACACATTTTTTTTTTTTTTATTTTGTTTACTCTTTTCCTCAGTGAAGCTCTTCAGGGTTTGTGATTCTAATTAAAGATCTAGCAGTACACAATTTAAACAGGGCCAATAATGGCTTGGGACCGAATCCAGACTCACATTCTGCAAACTGCGTGACTGACAAATACTGTGAATGTGTTCTTTTTCTTTAGAGATGAACAACCAGCAAAACTCTTTAGAAGTGACACAGGAGATTCATCAGTGTGATCATGTTAAGGGATCAGTGTAGTTTTATATCTCAAGTACCACATATTTAAGCAGTTAATTACAATTTAGTTTTTTTGCTCCTTTAATGAAACTTAATATTGGAGAACTTTTGTGCCATTGATGGTGACTCTTACCCCATAAAAAAATTTCTGAGGTCATGAGACCACTAAACAGATTCATTTTGTCTCATGCAACGAAGTAATATTAAAACGTTGAATTAAATATTAAAACATGTAACATTAACATTTCTGAAGTGTCTGTAAATTACTTCAAATAGCAGCAGTTGCTCATTGTTTGAAAGAAGGCTCCCTCTTATTTATTATCTCACTTATAGCAAAAAAAACTAGGAAATGTGTCCTATTATTAAGCCAACAAGAGTGGCCATTATTTATAACAGTGATATGAGCTTGAAAGTATTCAAAATGACCCCCCGCATGGTGAGAGATTAGGTGAAAGAAGTTACTTATTAACTTTCAGAAAAGAAAAATGCATGTGTTATTTTGTTCAACATTCCCTAATGACTTTAAATGTGTGTTTGGCCTTGATGTAAGTGCTTTATGTTGGTTACAGTGTGCTGCTGAACTCTGATTCATCATACAAATTGTACCTGTGTCTACTTCACACAACCCCCCTTTTACCATCAAGCTATAAATGTTGAACAAAAAATATGTACAAATTGGTTAATCTTTACAGAACTGCTACACAGAAAATTCCCATTCTACACAGCCTCTATTTATTTAGTTCACTAAATACAAATATTTACTTTTTCTGAAAAGCGGTATTTCCTGATTGTCGTATGTTGTCGCTATCTGCAAGCTGATGCAAGTCTCAGAGTTTAGTGATAAAAACACAATCGTCTTTTTTTTGTTTTTTCGTATAAACTTCCAGTCAGAAGCACCCCACACGCGCCAAATCTCTTAACTAAGATTTGGGACTTTATTGAATCCAGAGTGTTTTTTTAAGACTATTAATTGGTGGCAAGAAATATACTTATTAATTAACTCAAAGCCAAACCATTACAATAGAAAAGAAAGCAATAGAATTGCCAAGCAAAAAGTCCGATGGATAAAAAATGGATGGCAAAGGCATGTAGTGCTGTGTACTGAGAAAAAGACTGAGTGCACAGAAAATGTCAAATGTTGAAATCACCTGAATTATGTAATTAATGGATTGCTTTTTAAATTAAATTTAAAAAAAAAAAACTTTTTTCTGAGGATTAAATTAAAAACTGAAAACATCAGATTTGCAAACGTCATAAAACAAGTGGCCCAGTTGGTAGGAAGGTCAGAGAGAGAGAGCATCAACTCTGTAAGTTTGCAAAGAATATAAAAACAGCACAAAACAAAGTCTTCATTATTTGTTTCTGTTTTCCTTGCACATTATTCTTTTACTGTGCATGATTCCTCACACAGCCCCTCTGTTCTATGGTTGCTATGCAGAATTGCCATCAATCCTTTCTCTTTTTGCCTTGTTTCACTTGTCATACAGACCTCTCGGACAACACAAAATGAATGGATCAGGGCAGAAGCAGGGATAACACATGAAGCTTTTCTCCCCCATCGGGGACTTTTCAGCAGCAACACACAGTTTATGTCTAATTATGGTTGTCAGTGTGGGAGAGAAATAGGGGAGGCATTCATTTGTCCTTTGGCCTGATTTTCTATCTCCTCCATGCTCCTCTCTTCATCTCTCCCCGTCCAAGTGATTACAGCACACTTAAATGCCTAATTGGCTTTACTCCTTATTAGCAATACAATTATACGGGCCTTGGGATTCTCATGTGTGCAGCCATCTGTAGAGAGGAGACACCATTCAGATCTATCCATAATTCAAACCATAGTTATTCTTCCACTGGCAAGCCCGGGCCTTTGTGAGTGTTGTATGGTTCTTATCCCGGCTTGCACGCCCCTCTCTCTGCTGTCTTTTGATCATTTACTCACCTTTGTCCTGAATTAATAGAAACCTTACAGATAACACAAACCATTATGACTCATTCGTGGCCAGTGTGTGCCTGGTGGCAAATTTAGAAGAATACAAACCATATTTTTTAGCAGGATGGAAAGAAGATGTCACAAATCATGCATTTAATTTGTTACAGACTTAAAACTACCATTTTGAGCCCGCGGTAAACTAAAAGGCACAATTTGTCTGCAATGATAAATAGCAATAGAGCTCTCTGTCATACACATCTACAATAACAGTCCCTCACTTATTTCTGCCCATATAATCTTTAACTGTTTTTTTTTTTTTCCTTTGTGCCATTGGTTTAATGGTAATGACAATCCTCTCTGTCCCTCCTACAAGGAAGTACAGCTGTCACCTTGACTGCAGGAAGTTCATGGGATCGGAAGGAGCTCGCTGAACTTTGGCACAGGTGATGGATGGATTAACTCAGCCAGGTATATTAGAGCACGCAGTCGTAGAGCTTCATTATCTGCGGCCATATCTGCACACTGAGGAACCTGTGTGTCTGCCTGGGGTCTTCCTCTGCTGTAATAAGACAGCTCTGATAGCATCTAATGACAAGGCAGACACCCCGGTTCCTGATGCCATTATCAAAAGTGGTCTCATCAATCAGACGGCAGTGTGACAGAGGATGTGTGTGTGATGACAGGAAAGATTGGTGATGAGAGGCTGGAGTGGAAGAGAAGGGCGGGATGATGGGTGGACCAAGGGGTGTTGGAAGTGCAGGCAGGAAGAGGCGGGGAGTATGTGGCAGTAATGAGGTGGCCCACCTGTCGACCTGGGAGGAGAAGGTCTATTCAGGGGGTTACAGAGAGCTATTTATCCAACCACTTTATGTGGTCTAATAAATGGCTCCTCTTCTTATATTCATAAAGGTGCATTTAATGATTTCATGCTTTCATGGGCCTCATCTCTATCCTTCAAACATGTCCACAAAACTGTGGTTAAAAATAGTTCTGCATTGTCATGGCCCTAACTGACAGTCATTTCATAACAATACAGAATTTCCATTTTTACACAACAGGTGTCTCTTTTATGAAATCTAGGGCAGCATTGAGAAACAGGCCCGAGTTGGTTGTGCATGTATGAATTGTTCGATTAAATTGCATAACTCCATAATCCTGTATCCTCTCAGTTAAAGGGCATATTGCCTCCCAGCTCAAAGGCACACTTGTGTTGCTCAAGCACAGGAAATTTCCAACATGCTGAATGAACTCTCAAGCACTGTGGAGGAAGGGGCTGAGTTTACGCTCACGCGGATTAACATGTTTGGAAATTCTAACTCTCTCCATCTGACATCTTTGTGTGAGAAGAAAAGCAGAGAAACCTTTGACAACGACATTTTTCACATGATCAGGGCCGGATGAAAAAGTGCCTTTGAAAGGCAGTGAAGCCCAGGAAAATTGTTTGTTGACCACACAACAACCATCGTATTGCGGCTGTCAGGCCTGCGTGGCATGAGAATTCCTTTGGGAAACAGATTAATAGTTCATTTTCATGGCAGTTGAGAATGAGAATGAAAGAGAGAAAGAAAATTTAGAGGGAGACATGAGTGAGTGAAATTAAAAACAGGAACATTTTTCACTTTGTTTTAATTGAAATCTTTTTAGAAATAATAAAAGAATATTCATGTTCATTGTATGGCCTTATGCAAATGCTTTGCTTTCAGATAAATACTAGTCTGCATTTCTACTGGGGTCGCTTTGAATAGATGTTTTGTTTTTCCAACTTGACTACAATGTCATCCGGAATGCATTCTCAGCGACAAGGAAGTTTGGGAGGACTGCCGCCCCATCCTTGCTTTCCCATAATCTCCTTTTTTTATTTTATCAGGCAATTGCTGCAGAAACAATGGTCTTCCTTTCCTGAAATGTTTTGCATACCTTTCCCGAATATATCTGAATTAGCATGGAAATAAAAACATGTTTATGTTTGCAGCAGAGTGACCCAAGAGAATTTGGAGTTAACAAGTTCATTGTTTTCCCCGAATCTAACAATCAGCTGACAAATAGAACAATTTTAAAGTATTACAATATCAAAATGTTAAAAAATATACTGTATATATTTTTGGTGCACAGAGTAACAGAATGCATCTGCAGTAATGTTATTCTTTGTATTTGATAAATACTAAATGAGGAATTTGATCATGCCTTCGTTGTTTGTTTTTTTGGTTTTTTAATTTAAAATTGATTTGCAGCATTTAGGAATAGCACCAAATAATTTGTTGATAATCTGTGAGGTTGTGAAAGGGCAGAGACAGCACATTCTTTTACTGGTCGTGCTAAGTATTCATTTGCAACTAGAACATTAGTCCTTATTTGTTGCCTGTGTCACACTTTATAGCCTTGGGAACACGCTCAACAAACACTAACAAATCACTTTCCCGGCCCACCATAGGTAACCCTGCGGTAAGTAGCACAAACTTTTGTCTTTTCCCAAAGTTTTCACCCCAGTAATTGTTCTAAGTGCAGGTATCAATCAGAGCCCTTGCCATTTACAGTACATTATCTCCTACATTAGCTTCATTGAATTATGTGTGAGTGCGGGTGTGGACACTGTAAACACAAGATCTGTGAGAGTGTGAGCGTGCATGCTGGTGCACACACCTTGTTAGCTTGCATCTATGCACGCCCATAGCTTTAGAGTCAGACGGAGGTTTGCTCCTCAATAGATCAAGGCCTCAGTAATGGCATATGACGCTGCTGCGGCCTCAAAATGAGCCATGTAAAAGAGTGACATTATCGATCGAGCCCGGTGAGTCGTGTGGCCTCTGAACACCTGTGATTTTAATGGCACGCTTACTTTTTCAAGGTTGAGGGAATAAATCACAACATAGCTGTGCTGGATCAAGGGGGGGGGCCCAGCAATGTGGCAGAGCGCTCCATCACTTTTTATATTGTGTTAATAATGTCAGATGTATGTGGGGGAGAGAGGGCCCAGTGTGCATTCATCACAGGCCCTGAGGTGTACGGGGAGAGGACAGGACAGGGTGTCGGACTGGGAGACAGACGCCTCCATTGAGCTTTCTGTCATTCCTCCACAGACTCAGACGGAGTCTGTGGAGGATCTATATAATCTCCGTGCGACACAGCACACAATCTGTCTGCACTGCTGCTCTCAATAGCACTAAATTTGAGCCCAACAAACATTCGTCAAGACATATGCTTTTATTCTTGCCATCAGAGAGGTTAATGGGATTAATTCACAATTTCAATCACTCTGAAATGTAACCATAAATAATTCATAGTCTCAGTGGAAAGCAAGGCTTTTGTTCATTAATTCCTTGAAATCATTTTCACTTCATTTCTGTTTGATAAATGACACGCACAGAAAAAAAAACACACTGAAATATGCAAGGAAAAAAAAAAAAAAACATTACTTTGGTGGCTTTGAATGGAGGCCCGCCAGTAAGAGCGTCACCTCTCACTGTTTAATGCTCTGTCGAAGAAGACCGAGCAGATCATCTTAGGATACAGCCAGAGCTATTCCAGCACACCTTCCAGGAAATGCACTTAATCTGGTAAGCATTACCAAGAAGAATTTGCTTATGCATTCATCCTGTTGACATGTCCCCTGATTAAAACCAATTGTGCACAGTACACATAATTTTAAATATGATTGACATGTTTTTTCACTTCTTTCCTTTTTTTCAGACACCCGCAAAAATGCATGTTTGTTTTAACAATCGTTCTCCTTTATCTTCTGCTTGTAAAAAAAAGACCCCTATTTTACCCCTCCCTTTCCGATCCTTAATGAAGGCTCTCTCCAAAAAAAGCAACACTACAATGTAAATCATTGTGGGTGAACAACAGGTAGTGAGCAAGCAGCACTATACAATTATTACAACCTTTTGGAGTGATAACATGTAATCCACAAGCACCCATCCCTGCAGGCACTTTAAGACTCTGACCCCTTGCACTCTCTTGCACTGTGGTTAATGCAGATTACAATGGTGTGACTCCTGAGAGCCCCCACCCGCCCTCACAGCTGCTCCCACCTCTCCCACCCTGCCTGGTTGTAATTTAGCAGGCGGGGATACTAGCTTCCCCCCGCAAGCTACAGAGCTTGGTCAATAGAAACTGGACAGAAACTTTGTTAGGAAGAGATAAAAAAAAATAATAATTAAGAAACATGCAGCTCTTTTAGAGCCATGTGTCTCAGGGAGAGATGGAGAAGGCAGGAGTGAGTGTGCACTGATAGGACGGAAACAGGCAGCTCACTTTGTCAGAGAGGAGTTGGCACCTTCACACTTCCACCTCTCTCTCGCTGCCAGTGGCCTCGTTTGAGCTTAAGCAGGATCAACCTCTAGCACAGCGTGGAAGGTAACCACATAGCAGTATATGATCAAACTAAAATGTTTTCTTTTAATTTCTTTAAACTCAGATCCACACTTAATGTGATGCAAATCATTGTGGTTACTGTTCATTAGTAAAGGTTGTTTTTTTGTACCTTTGTGTTAGTAAAAGGGCAGAAAAGCAGCAAAAGGTTATTTTGGACAGTGTCCAAGCTGTGGGATTTATTATGCCCTGTCAGTGAATTGCTCTCTGTATTGAATATATTCGCTCTAAACTAATTGACCAGTATGGTGAGAGGCGCTGAATTAGGCAAATGGGCCCAGGATGTGAAGTTGGACTTGATTTATTACTTTGAATGCAACTCAAATCAATGGCTCAGCTTCCCAAAACCATTGCATTTCCCAGCTGAAATCATTGTTATGCTTAAGAAAAGAGAGATTATGCGGGCTTAATGAGTTTCAGTGGTTGAATGTGTTTGCGCGCCATTCAGGGGCGAAATCATATTTAATGGCTGACACTCAGTTCATGGCAGGTCCTCCTTTTTCTCAGTGGCAGGTCACCTTCGTCACCGGGAAGGCCCTTTCAGAGGGGAGGGCCAAAGATAGGGTCCTACATTCATGAAAAGAGGAGCCCAAACGCTGTGCATGAGAAATGAAATGGGAGAAAAGCAGACGATTTGCACACAGCGCTGCAGCTCAGCTTAGGGTTGGCTATAGGCCTCAGTCTGCTGACCTCACTGTGCCAGACTGGGACCTCACTTGCTTTTAGGAGACGCTTTTGTTTCTCCTGCTCAAGAAGAGCACTAATTTCATTTCAGTCTCGACGGACCTGTTGCCTTGGCTTCTAGGTGAAAAATGTCGCAGATCACTAATAAATTAAGATGTTCTCTTTATTCTGTCTCAGAGCTGTTTTCCCCAATGTCTCAAACTAAGCCCGCAGTTATATTTTCACAACTGAAATCGCATTCATTTGCAAATCAACCCCTTACAATTAATTCCCCCAGACTGAAATTCTAAGAGGCCGATAATGAAAGTAAAGGACAGCTATAATTTGGCTCTGGCCTGACAGCAATGCCCTAGATTCTTGTTTTCACTGGGACATTCTCTTTTTGTTACAGGTTTGGATTTTTAAAGCCATTGCTCACAGCATCTTTGTCTTTCTCTCAATATTTTACATCTCCTTTTAAATGGCACTAAGCAGCAGAAAATGGTGCCAAAAGTGACTCAAACAATGTGTAAAATACCAGGATAAATGTCTGGTATTTACAATGACTTGAGATGTATAGGATTGAATTGGTTAATTGGTTCTGATTTAGTAAGAACCTCAGAACAGTTAGCCTTGGTTGCTGTGGCACAAACATATAAATTTTCATACACTAATCAATGCAACTGCAGTCTTTTGCCCCTTTGTCAATAGTAATATGCTCTTATTAGGAACAATGCATTAACATGACCAGTTATGAGATTAACGGTCATTGGCTTGCAAATGAAAAAGGGCCATCCCAGCTTATTCCAGTTTAATAAGCACTGAATCCACACTATTGATTATTCACTGCTAATATGCAGTAGCTAAAATCAATAAGCAGCCCAGCTCTCATTTCAATATAAATCCAATTATTGCTATTGCTAAAGCTTAAGAAATTAGAGAGGAAATGGATCACCAGGTTTTTTTTCATTTGTCCATATGTAATGGCCTTAACATTACCCCTTGCTTAATGTTTTTATAATATTTATGGAGTTTGTAGTGCCTTATTGTCAGAGCAGTGCATATTTATCCTTTTTACAATAACCTTATACATTGTGCTGTTTTGAATAATAGTTTAACGGAAATTAAACGTATGCTTATTTGTTCATGTTTCATGCCAGTTATTAGCTATTTTTGTCAAATCTTACTATGAATAAACTGTATTCAATTTAATGGCTCCATATGGAGTCATTGGGGGGGGGGCGCTCTGAATCCGACAGAGACAGAAATATACTTCCACATTCCTCAGTAGACTTCTATGAAATCCCCCTTAAGTCTCTCTAATCACCTGGTTACACATAAGGCTGTTTGGTTTTTCAAATCATCTCTAGTTAGAGAGAGAAGTGAAGGAGACAGAAAGAGACATCATTACTCTGTAATAAAGCATCCATATGGTGTAAATGTTGAGCTGGTGCAAATCCCTGCAGCTTAGCTGCGGAGCACCCTGGCAGGGAAGGTCAGGAGTAAATGCATCTGACTTAAGCATATGCTTCTTTTTCTGCCATTTATATTTCTGGGTTGATGGCACGAATGGGAGATGAAAGGTAGAATGGTGGTAAGACTGTACAGGAAGAGTTTAACCCAGAGCTCTGTGTTTAGACTCATTTGATACTGTGTGTAAATGTTCCACATGTCATTATTCATGATGAATAATGTACTCTGCTGTACATTTCTGGTGACAAAGTGATAACCATTATTAATGTAAGTAGCAGTGGTACTATGGGTAATGGTTTATGGTATCATTTTTTTTATTATTCTTATTTTGTGCAGAGTTTAACAAGTTCATGAAAGTGATATCTCTGTTTTTTTCTCAACTCATGTGTTACTTACACGTTCAGTGCAAAGAAAAAAGGAAAATGTTTACAATTTCCATTTTTTCAAATCATGAATATGTGCAGTTTATATTTTTCACGTGTAACATTTTAGAATTTTAGCATAACATTTTAATGTGATGTGTTTTTATATTATATGTAGTCCTATTTGAGCTGTAATTTCTTACCAGGAGTGACGGTGTGACACTCTCAAGCAGGTGACCTGTCTGTGAGACCACATCAAGATCGGCATTTTCAACTGACTATTTTTTGTCAGGAAATTCTTACAGCCACAAAAATCTCTTTTCAATCATAATCAATGTTGTTGTTTTTTTTAAGGAAAAGTATGAATACCTGGTGCACCACCACCCCTCTCATCGCTCTCATCCCTTGTCCTAAAATTCTCACAAAACTCTCAACTTCAGAACAGAAGTGGGACTGTTTTCAAAAACTTCTGGGACATCCTGAAACACGCAATGTGATTCTTCTACTATGCAAGGATCAGCAGGAGATTTGAAAACAGCTAGCAGCAGTTATCACCTGAGTGAGCAACAAACAGTAGCTCTTACCACTAACCTTATTTATCATGCACACACAGAGCAATCAAACACACACTCAGTGTTAACTCAGACATTACCCAAGAGATCTGTCTTTAATCCATGGCTCATAGTGTATGTGTGTGGGGGTGTGTGTATGGGTGGGTGTTTGTGTGTATGCCCAATGGACAGTCAGGTCTTCAGCTTATAAAACCTGTCTCCATCACTCAAAGTGACTGGATGTGTGATTACAACTATAAGCAGCTTCCTGTGGACTTACTGAAGGAATATTGATTCCAAAAACAGTAACACTAACATTTCACCTGATAATCTACTATTTGGGATTTAGGCTTCAAATCTGTTGTAAAACACATGAGCGCCTCTCAAAACTTTAGCTGAAACTGACCTGTTTTTGACCCTACATTAACAATGTCTAATGCGGCATTATGCATTCGACTCGCTTGAGAACGGCAATTTAATCACAGAGACTGTTAAGCCCAGAGATTGATTCAAAAAAGAGCAAAACAGGAATGCTGTACTTTCTCCCCATCCCCCAATCTGAAGTCTTGTACTTTGCCAAACCCTTTTAAAGTAGACAGTAGTCACCCTGGTCCTGAAGGCTCTGCCCCTAATTACAGAGCAGCTGTAATTACAGAACCTGGATGGAGAGAGAAAGAGAGGAAAACCTTAATCCAGCCGTTGTAAATTTAGATGACTGCCTTCTGATGATACCTGTTTTTTCAGCACTGAGAGGTGCAAATAATCCCATCAAAGTGAACAATGGCTACACACCTGCCTCCTTCACTTCTGTTCAATTACATGCAGCTAAACATTAAGTCTGCCTGCCTCCTCGCTCTCGACATTGACCTTACATTATCTGCACACTTAAAGCACTTCAAATTATGAGGTTCTGCAACTACTTTGCACCTAATGAGGAGTGCTAAAAAAACTGCAAAAAGTAGTGATGGCTATTGTTCTCTGTGTCTAAATACTAGTGGAAGACAGTCAGTGTCTCTGTTGTGAACCATGTAGCGATTGCTGTGATTTGATGCACCCCTTGCCATTTCATCAAAGTCTTTATTTTTTCTTCTCTAAACATCACTTGTCATGCTAAGGTTTTTTTCTTGCTGTTGTTGTTTAATTAGGGAGATGATTTGCAATTGCAACACAACTTTTTTGTAAAAACCTGTTTCATTCCTGAGTGAGTCATAACAGGTACAAGTCAATTCTATAGGTTATAAAACACTTGATATTTTGTGCATCTGTCACACAAAAACATGTTTTTATGTGCTGATGTAAATGAGTTTTTTTTCTCATAAAGCTTTGTGGACATTAATGAGACCCTAATCAATTTTCAAATATCATCACAACTTGAAACCTGCAGTTCTGTCTGTTGTAATCCTAAACTGGAGAAAAGTCTTTCGGTGATCTGAAATATTGAGTGGCCGTGTCTTATCAATCATCCATGAAGTCCGGGTGTCATATTATTCATGAGTTGGACATTTGCATCTCAGGGAGGAGAGTTAGTCTTAATGAGTTGACCTCAGGGGTCAAAGGTTAAGCTCTCTTCCAGTTGAGTTGTCAGCACAGCGGGGCCATTGTGTTTGGGAAGGCAGTTGGAGATAGAGTTGAGTGTGTGTGTGTGTGTGTGTGCCACGGAAAAGGGACTTTGTTTTATGTCCATGTGTGCTTAAACATGTTGTATGCGTGAAAGTTTGTGTGTGTGTGTGTATTAAAGCGTGTGTGTGTATGCTGAGGTACGGGTCACCAGGACTAAATGTGCCACTTATATAGATCCCTGAGGCCAGTGTGGCAGCATCCACCCAGTCAAGTGTTCCTCAGATCTCCCACCACACCCACATCATTCTCACACAAAACACATGAATTGAAGACTATAACACCTCAGTAAATTATTCTTTTGGTCAAATGTTCATCCATCCATTTCATTTTGAACACTTGACTCTCCATCAGAGTGACATTTTTTTAAGAAGCTTTAATTTGGACAATTTTTATTGTCCTTGCATTTTACATTTTTTCAACACCCTCTCAGTCTTTTATGCTTTCTCTTAAGCAATTGTTGCTGCCTTAGCTGTACTATTTCATACAAGCACAGTGTCCTCCCCCAGCCACTATGGCAGACATCCAGCCATCATTTTAAGCTAATCTGGCTCAAACTTTGAGTAATTCAGTCAAATGCAAAAGCAAAATTGGCAGTGAGTTTGACAGTTGACTTATGAGATACAGAGACATTCAACCAAAAGTTTAGACAATGAGTTCATACACTTAAAAAATCAGAAACAACCAACCTCGTAATTTCACTGTGTTTGTCTCAACTTCCTGTCAATGCTGAGATGACAATAAAACCTGTTGACAACAACTTGTCTTCCTGCCTCCTGTGTGTAACTAGTCTGTTAAGTAGCTTTTTCTGAAAGGCAACTACATTATTATTATTATTATGTGGAATTATGTCTTATCCTATGGAGTGTTATGGCTTTACCATCTCTGTTATGTTTAATTGTTTAGTTATTTATTTATTTTTTTTTAGCTTTAAAAGGCTCCATCAGAGCCGGTGCCACTTCTCTTAGTTAGGCATAATGGAAAAAAACACATTATCAATCACCATAAGGATATTTTAAACGACAGTGTAAGTAAAGTGCATGGCTTTGGTTAAAATGGTAACACTCATGTTTTTTTATGATGTCAGTGACATTCAAAAGCCCTCAGCAGCTGCCTCAGAGGATCAAATGCAGTGTGTTGTGGTTGTGTCATATTTTATGCATGCAGTCATTCCATTATTTCAGTTTTCTCAAATGGCAGTAGTGTTTGTTTTTCCTTCTATTTTCTCTCTTTTTTTTAAAGAAACTCAGATTTATTCATCCTTTTATGATGTTCTACTGAAGCTAACTTCCATGGCTGCAGGACTGTGTGCAGCCCCCGTCCCTCTGATCCATTACCCAGAGGCCAGTAGGACCCACATAGGGTCTTTTTTTTTTATTGAATGCTCTTTTACGCCTCTACGTTTGATGTGAACGCCGCTCGGCTGTCATTTCCTACTCTGAACGCTTGCCGATCACGACGTATGTAATTAAGCCCTGTGCTGAGCATCCCATACAGTGGCCGGCCACACTACTGATGTTTAATACCCACAAGCAGACACAACGCCTCATTGACAGTGCTATGGTTCACTGCCCGTACAATTACCCTGCAGGATATACTTCACATCACCTTCACAAAGTACAAAGTGCATCTGCCCGCTTTTCTTCATGTCAACCTTGCCTCAGTTTATTCATCAAAGGCTGCTGCAGAGGCACAATTGACCATAAAGGACAGGTAGACTCTGTTGTATAGTCAACTATTATGCTCTCTGACAAAAAAAGAGCTGCAAAGTTCAGTGTTCTAATTATCTTTTTCAGAGCGTGTATGTGTGTGCATGTCTGTGTATCTCTGCATGCACATGTGTATATTTTATAGGTGCTGAAGGTTAAAGCGTTTAGGCTGTGCAGATCCCATTGAACACAGATGTGTTAAATGTGCCGGCACCCCTGTGTTACCTTCTCCATTGCACAACAGAGAGGATGTTGATAGGCGGAACACAGTTAATATTGAGGGCAGTAGTTACACAATCTGCCCTATTACAAAAGAAAAAGTTAAAAAGGGAAAATAAAACGTGACTGGGTAACCTGTCTCTTCCTTTCTGCGGCTGTGATTAATGAAAGCCTTGATGGGCTCTCTGGCACATTAATTTCATAGCTCTATGAATTTACTGCCGAGGCCTCGGGCTGAAAGAGACTTTTCAAACAAAGGTCAAAGTAGAGGACTTAAGTAGGTCTGGGTTGTGTGTCACAGCTGGAAATAAGGTCCTGGGATTTTTTTGTACTTTATGGGCCCGTTGCTGGACTGATAATTTGCATGGTGGGAGAATATTCCACCTAGGAAGAGGTTAAAGATGAAGGAAGAAGTTAAAGGGGCTTGGCCTTCATGTAAAGGGCTTTAATAGAGTTAATTATTTCGACAATATTACAAACAGACAGGAGCGAATGATATCATCAAGGAAGTGGATTGGAGCATATGTTACTGGGAAAAGTTTGTTGCACAATAAATGGCACATAAATGTATCAAAAATTTATATTTGCTTTTTGTTTGGCACACAAAACTCAAAAACCTATAAACTCCCACCCACCCACATTCATACAAACAAGGCCATAGTGTTTCATAGGTTTAACAGTGTATTGTTTCAGTGTCAGCCAGAAGCCAGTGTGTGTAACTGTTTCTGTCATGGCTGACAATTTGATAGTTTTTCACACTTTGGTTTGCCAAGGCTTCCCATTTTTCTCCACTCCCCATTTCCGCACTAAAGCCAACTGAGGTTTACAAATATTGAGCCTTAATCCTTGGGCCTCAGACAGCAGGGCCTGCTGTGTGGTGCTCAACAAATGACTGAGTGTTCATGAGTGAAATTAGTTCAGGGAGGCCTCTGTTTCCTCTCTGTGTTGATATAGGGGCAAATAAAAGCTGCGTAGATGTACAGCCCCAGTTTCTATGTGGACCAGTGAGTTCAACAGCTATTGATATGGAGCTAAAGGCCCAGTGTACATGTAATGCTTTACATTTCTTTTATTTACTTCATGGCAGTCTGTTGTAACTGAATCTCTTGGACTGAATTAAAAAATGTCCAGGAAAAATGACAGATAACTGTCTCCTAATGTGCAATCGTAGCTAAAAGCTGTGAGCTGTGATTACACTAAAGGGCTCTAAGTTGCAGAAAAAAGTTGTAATATTGAGGTTTCACTATATATTTGGATTACAGTTACTTCTCTAAGTGATTTACCTCACACTCTTTCACAATCTACAAATGGATGGATTATGCAAGTGCAGGATTTGTACATCATTATAGCCATTAAACTCTTGCTTGATGCAAACCTTACTTGTCATTTTATTTTCTCCCTAGAATTTTCGCATTTTGCATATATTTGAAAAAAAAAATCAAATACAATTGTTTATTACTTGACAAACATTGTAGGAAAAGTTTTTATAACAGATGTGTGTTCAGGTTTTTTATAATGTTTAAGGGGCAAAAGCCAGATACTTTTTTCACTATAAGGATCATTACAGAGCACATGTTGAGAGTAAAATAGTATTGGAATGTGTATATTTGCTATAAGTTGATGCCTGTCTGTCTCTCTGTCATGTTCAGTATTTCATTGTAAGTGCATCATCAATAGGATTTTGGACTCAGCACGGTCGCCTCACAACAAGAAAGCCTTGGATGTGATCCCTCACTGGAGTTTGCATGATCTCCCCATGCTTGTGTGGTTTTCCTCCAAACCCAAACTTGTACATTCAGGTCAATTCTCCTGTCAGTGCCTTTAACCACAGCCCTGGCTTAGAGCTGGATGCTGTAAGTAGCTGTATTATGGTTACCCACTGCTCCAAACGGAGGAGTAAAACACAGAGAATCGCTTTCACTACATTTTACTCCGCAGTACAATAAAATTAAGTAATCCTCTTCTCTCCTCTTTTGATAAAATGAACAAACAGGCAGACAAACACAAATTTTTATAAGTTAATAAACATTTAAAAACTTAATTTTAATTCAATTAACTGACAATAATCGGATGATTTTAAACTAAACAGTTTTAATATCATTTACCACACAGACCACAGATCTTACATATCAACACAAACTTCCACCTTTGCACAATTCTCCAACAGATGTTTCTGCGATACTGGCTTCCTCTCTTTCACTCCCCCTTGTGAGACCATCTGTGGATTTTGTGTTTTGTTTTTTTTTTTCTGGTTTTTTTTTTTTTTTTTTTGGTTATTTGTTTGATTTCAGTCATGGGATTCTGCAAGGTTGCACACAGGAGGGGAGTTATGATGTTTTTCGTCTTCTGATACTGTACGTTCAGAACAATGTGTGCTCCAAAAAATAAATATTAATCTATGTGCAGACTTTGTTCCCAGCCGGGCGCCCTGTGTATATGTGTCTGTGTGTTCTGGTGCGCCGTGTGTTCCTGCTTCTGGACCAGGCCCAGCTCCAGCCCCATTATCTCTCTGTGTCTTTGTATGTGCTGATTTATTTCAACAGTTCTCTTTTGGCCAAGCGCTGGGTGCCTCCTCTTTGTCAGCTCCTGTGTGAACGCAGGAGCCTTTGACCACCTTTGACAGTGTGAATATTTTAGCTCCTTTTAATATGCAGCCTGAACTTTTATGTAAAGATGAGGAGTGGGGGAGGAGGAAGAGGAGGAGGAGGGGATGATGGGAGGGGAAGAGAGGGGGGAGGGGTCTGGGGGTTGAGGGGGTTGAGGGGGGTTGTGAGTAAATGTTCCTGGAATTTGACGTTGATGGTATCAAGCAGCAGAGTGACAAAAACCTGACTGACTGGGAGAAAAAAATGACTTTTATATCTGATAGAATTTGGAGGCCAAACTTTTTCCCTTTCATGTTTTTTCTTGGTATTTGTAACAAAATTCCTGCAGTGGTACACGCAGACCTGTTGACTGTACATTCTCTACTCTGGCCACAATAACACATAGCTTCCCAGAGCGAGCAGGTGTTCTGGGTTCCCTGGTATCCTCTGATGCCAAATGGTCAAGATGGTAATTTTGTTTGTGTTCTCTTATTGAATTCTCACAACACTGCAATTGAAAGGGGGCCTGAAATATTATTGTAATAAGATCCTGGATTGGTTAATCTCCAAACTTGTTTTCTGCAGATCAAAATCTGATTAAAGGAAGATAGAGTAAAACTTACATATATAATGATTTAGCTTAAAGTATTTTTTAAATAACTACTAAAACTTTGCTGTACTCTGCTTACCCGAGCATTTGACAATATTTTTATTTTCATTTTTTTAGGCTTTGATGACTTTATTTTCTTTCCATCATATGTATTTGTTCAGCATGTTACAGGAAATAGAAAGGATTTCTCGGAATTGTATATTTGTCTTTTCCAACGAATATTGTTAAAATAAAAACAAAACAAAAAAGATCAGGGGTGGTGTTTGTTTTTTTTTCAGAACTTTGACCTCACAAATACACATACATGCACCCTTCAAAGAGGAATCAAAGTTCAGCTATTGGTGCTTTTGATTTCTAGGAAGCAGCCGTTGGAGTGCTGGTCCAGCCTGTCGCTAAGCGGCCGTTTGGGGCCAACAGCAGCACTCATCTCCTCAGTTATTATTCTGACAGTGTTTGCTCAGCCTTGCTGACATATGTTTCTCAACTTGAGACGGTTCTGTTTTAATCTGTCCGACACTTTAAGATGTGGACACAGTGACTGGTTGGATTTATTAATCCAGCTGGTGTTTTTAGATGAGAGCACCCCACCACCACCACCACCACCACCACCACCACCCTGCATCCTCCCTCATTGTCCTCCTCTCCCCTTCCCCTCCCCTGCCCTCCTGTCTTAAGCGTTGATGTTAGCATCAAACCTGTGGCCACTCTTAACCACTTGGACAGAAGTAGAAATCAAAGCCATAGCCTTGTGTTGTCTGCAGGGCATCTGATGCAAAAAGCTGCAGGTAACCAGCTCAGTGTAGGTGTTTGATTGTTTAAACAGGACTGACGTCATTTATTAAACAGGACAGAGGTTGAACTGATGTGTTTTAACTTGTTTTTTAACTCTCATATGTGTTTTAACAAGTTTGCCCACTGTAGTGTGGATAATGTAGATAATGGGGATAATGTGGGAACTTTGGCCCCTTGTCCTCAGAGAGTATGCAGACATGAGCTGGTGTGGATGTTTGGCAGTCTTGTCAATCTTTCAGTCCATTATTGCAACAGCTTTGAACATAAAAGTACAAATAATAACACAGACATACATAGGAGATTACATGGAGATAGACCGAAGACCCCTCCAGCCAGACAAGGTGGGCATGGGAGGGAGTGAGGAGTAGATTTGTATGAGAAGTGGAGGGGTGGGGTGGGGGGTTGTGTCATGGCAGGGGTAGGCCAATGGAGCGGAGAGGCCCTCATGCCCCCGCTGATCACAACAGGGGATTAATTATGTCAGCATAATAAGTACAAATGGTGATCTGAACGTGGAATTAGCCCCCTGAGCAGAAGCTGCTGCAGCACGCAATGGAGAGGAAGAGTGGGTGGTAATGGAGGGGGGGGTTGTCCCAATTTGTCCCAGTCTGCCTGTGTAGGCACAAGGGTGAAACCTCGGGTGGGGTAGCTTGTTGTAGCTTGTTCAGGCTGGCAGGCTGGCTGGCTGGCTGGCTCACAGGCTGGCTGACATGGTTGTCTGGCTGGGTGGTGGGGTTGCCTGGTCTGTCATTTTTAGTATGATTTGCATGGATGTCAGTCTCAGTGGCAGGGGGGGGACAAGGCTCTAGCTGAGCTGGAGGCGCTCTGCTGTTCACAGTCCCATTCATCTCCAAGTATCCAGGGTCCAGTTTGCAGCCCGGGACTTGCACCAGAGCTCTGTTTGCCTTGGTTGGTTTTTGCAGTAATAACTGCAAAAAAGTCACCATGTACCTAGATTTTATTCAACATTTGATACACTCCTCCCCAGTAAACAACACAGCAAGTATTTCCTGCCTTGTTGTGAGTGAGGAGTCCAAGCTTTGGTTACAGCTCTGTTTCAGATCCAGGTCATGCTGCCCCAGGTCTCAGTCCAGAGACAACATGACCAGCACAATACAGTGTTCATCCTCAGCCTCCCTGCTGTAATAGCTGTTGTCCCTACTGGCTCTTTGCCTTTAGCACTTCCCTTGACCAGCTCTCTGCTGATGCCGCACACACTTGGTGCAAAAATGCAAACAAAGCATGCTAGGCCAAACTGGGAGGGGAATAGGGAATACAACAGAAGGAAGACACATTTGATGTTGTTCAATATAATTTTACAAACACTAACACAGGGTGGCAATTGGTTGTACATTAAATTAAAAGTGTGAGAGTTTGTTCACGTGTATAATGGCCACCAACCCTAATCTGTTAACCTGGACTATGAGTTGTTATGATGCGAAAAGAAATGTAAAGTTTACCAAATTATGATTCATTCGTTTAAAAATAATACAGTATACTATAAATAACTATATAGTACTTTTAATTTCTAGTGTCGGGGCCATTCCCGTGCTGGATCAGAATTTTCTTTAGGTATTCACTGATTCACAGAAAATAATGCAACATTATTCCAGTTTGTATTTTGACCTCACTGATATCAGCCCCCCCCTGTCTGTTGCTCACTTCCTGCAGTCTTATCACAGAGAGTTATGTTACTGCTCACTGGACCATAACTCCTGCTGCTGCTTCAAAATAAAAGTATAGGTTTCCCTGAGTTGGTCAAACAAGGTATTTGTCATCGAGGTAATTATTGACTGACTTCCAACTGTAACAGTTTGACTTGCGTTAGGCAGGAAAAAAAAGAAAAAAATATATGAAAAAACATATCTGAATTCAAGACTTCCTTCCTCCTGACAAAAAAAAGCAACACCATTTCTGCAAAGTTTATAAAAACTTAAGAGGATGGAGGATGGACTTTTTTTTCATGGATATGTTTATTTGTTTTTTAAATGTTTAAATATCAGTAACCAGTGACTCTTCCTGACAATGCACTCATTGTGAATATCCTGTCAGCATCGTTGGAAGCTGCCGCCTGGCTCTCTCGCTAGACAAACATGAGCATCAGGCTGTGTTTACAGGAGGAGCAGGACCCCAGAGCCAACTTGCTTTGAGTAAGTCTATGAAGCTCTCAGTGTCCGTGCCTAGATAATGATTCCTTCTCTGTCGTGGTGATGGAGGTAGTGGTGGTGGTGGTGTGTGTGTGTGTGTGTGTGTGT
>JAQNCA010000001.1:18912508-18936381 GCA_029783725.1 Acanthurus tractus | reverse complement strand
TTTGTTTGTTTGTTTGTTTTTTTAGAAAACAGTGTCAAAACAAACTTTGACTGAAAAGTATGTGTGTATGCCTATGTGTGTATATACATATGTGACTGGGTATAAGTGTGTGATTTGTGTTGAATAAAGGGGCTAGAGGTAGACTGCCCAGAAAAAGCAGAGACTAGCTGATATATGTTGTTGAAGTTGTAGTCAAGGGCCATAACACATTCACAGAAAACCCCTGCACCCAGGATAAATGGAAATAGCTTTAGGGCTGATGGCATAGACCAGATTATAGTTGTTTGTAGATGACGGTAATAGCCGTTATTCTTTTGTTGTGTTTCTTGTCTCACTTATCTTTGTGGGAGATGCCTGACATAGTCATTTTAACTGTGAGGAAGGTTAAGTAATTCCACAAAATAAAACCGATGGGTTAAGCACCACATCATTCTTCGAGCTTTTGTCACTGCCATTAGTGATTCCATTTATATTTTTCACTTCAGCCAGTGCAAGGGATGAGCTGCTGTTGTTAACGGGAAGGCGGTATTGTTTAGAGAACCTGCATCAGAGCAGCTAACCTCAGAGCTGGGAGACACAGTGAGAGAGGGAGAGGAGTGAAATGGGGTGGGGGGGTGGGGGGTTGCTGGCTTCCCTCAGGAGCTCCATCGTTCATTGGAAGCCAGGGAGGCAGCTGCTTGCTCGCCCAGCCAGGGCTCCCCTCAGCCAGGCCCCGCAGCACTTCTCTGCTCTCCTCTGGAGCTGGGCTGGGGACTGACGAGGCCTGGAACTCCTCCGCCTTGCACATCTAAGCCAGGACAGCAGCCAGCCAAGCCAGCCAGGCAAGCAAGCCCCCTCCCCAGCCTCAGCTCCCAGCCAGGGCCCTTTGTGGTGCTCCACTGCCCAGTAATTGATGCCTTGCACTGGGGATATATTTAATCACCATAACAAGGAGTTGGTAGGAATAAAATGATCTTGTAAAGGCGCTGCAAAGCTCTCCGAACAAGCTGGATCACTGTTTGTGGGAAGCAGAGTCTAAGATCCAAGAAGAAGTTGATATGATCCAAGTATATGTGTACGGGCATGCATGCAGTTGTGCACTTTTGCTCTCTTATGATCGCACATGACTGTTTGGAAGCAGAGACACTCACCTACGTCCTCCCTGTCGCCCCCATCTACCTCTCAGCCCTGACTCCACTTCACAAACACGACTGCAGGCCAACAAATTTCATTACAACAGCCCTAAACTGCACAGTTTTAGAGCCTTCTAATTATTCCTCTCTTAGATGTGGTCGTGTTGAGAAGCCGTAAATCAACAGAAGTAGGAGCGCCAGGCCTGGAGCTGTGAGAAAACTGGAAACAAATGATCTGCCCCTTCCCCTACCCTTTCCTTCTTTCGTCATTCCTCTCTCCAACACCTTACCTCTCTGTCCACCGCCTTTGACTTCCAGGGACAGTGAAAGATGCAACGGAGGGACTTGGACAGAAAGATGTCTGAGGCTGCTGGTCTGGTGGGTTAAGAGTCTGTCCTGTCAGATACTGAAGTGACTTTAATCAGTACCTTGAAGGCCCTAACTTTGTCAGCATCCGCCCAGATATAGACATTATATATCCATTACTTGCTACTGAGCGGCTCCACTGAAGCGTTGGGAGTGGTAGTATCTTTTTGAGTTTTTACACTAGTAGCTCTGCTGATGTTGTATGTCGTAGTAAGATGGTCGGCCGACAGCTGAGTGCTACCTGGGACCAGGTCTTTCTGTCTGCTCCCCAGTCTGTGACTGCCTCTAATCAGCTTTCTTTAAAGGTTCCAGCCAGTAATTGCGCACTGTAGCCCCAAGATAGCAATCAAAGAGATGTTGAACTCCATGCTCTCCCTTTCTCTGTCTCTCTTCCCTCCTCTTGCTATCTTTCCTCTCTTTTTCTCTCACACACACTGTATCTCTTTTCGCTACTTTACGTTTGGAGGCACTGTAAAGGACAGCATCGCAGCAGCTGTTTTTTAGTGTGTGTGAGGGAGGAAAATCAATTCAAATTGAATTAATGGCAAAACTGATATTGCTTTGAAGAATGCCCCACTACTCCATCCCCACCCCCGCTCTCCCGTCTCTGTCCTGGTTGCATTTTTCCCCGTTCTCTGTTCTCTTATCTTTCAACAATTACAAGAGCAGTCTAATGGCCCTTTTAAGTTGCCTGCCAGCTGTATTTGCAAAAAAAAAAAAAGAAAAAAAAATGTCTTCTTCATCTGTGGGTAAATGTAGCTGTGTTGAGGTTCATTCTCATGTACGGTTTGCTGATGCCTTTCCTCTGAAGTCATGATGAGGGCATTAAAGCTGTTTGTCTGGGCACGAGATGTGAGTTGATTCATGAACAGATCTCATGATGTTATGTCAAATCTGTCAACCATCATAAAGTGCCAGGCAGCGTTTGATGTGGTATGAATTCCCCATATCCAAAGCTGTTAATACTGCTCTGAACGGAGAGGCAAAACCAAAATCCTTTAGTGCGACTGTGAGGAAACAATTTATTAAGAAAAAATAAACATTTTCTGGTTATAATTTCATGGTTATTTTTGCTGCACACACAAATCTGGTGATTTACCACAAGATTATTATTTTTGTTAATATATATTGTTATATATAATATATATTACATAATATAAATTATCAATCACGCATTTGATCACTGCAGCCCAATATATACTTTATATTTGTATTTTTTAGACTTCTATGGAGAGTCTGGTGTACATGCTTTGAAGATAATACTCTGTCAGTGTTAATTGTTACATAATGTGCTCTGTCTCAACTGCTTAATGACAAAGTTTAAATATTTAATTCTAATTTTTCTTGACAGCAGTGTTATATACTGGTGACATTTTTCACACCTTGTGTACATACACTTGTACTGTTGCTTTAACTAGCATTGTGTCACTGGGTGAAGTCATCTGTTAACTCTCATGAGAGGAGGAGTGAAGTGAACAGACACCTGCAGTTCAGCAGATGTCCCATCAATTATCACTGCCTGTTCTTCACAAACCTCACCCAGCACCCACTCCTTGTTCCTGGAAGGTGGCCTTAGTTCCTTTAACAAGGATCTGATCCTTTACTGAGACACTTTTAACTCTTGTAATTTTTATTTTTAGCATTTCTTACTTTTCGTCAGACTGATCCTAAATTGCTTCAGTTACATTCTGTGCAAAAACACAATATGCACCAATATGCCAATTAGTCCTTAGTTTAATGGGCACATTGCTCAATTTTTAGTGCCAGCTTAGCCCCTGTCACACTGAATTTAAGAAGGGAAAAATGAAGCCGTGTGTCCTTCCCTCTTAAGACCAAGAAGTTAACCTGCTTAAGAATCTGCCTGACCAGGGATATCAGGTGAGGATCATCCAGCATGGAGGATCAAATCTCATCATCACCAAGCACGCAAGCCAAGCAATGCTAATACATAGAGGAAGGACAGGAAGGGAAGGGTAGTGACAGTGACTGAGAGAGGACAGAGAGTGAAGCCACAGAGGAGAGGGAAACAGAAGCAGAGAGAGAGAGAGAGGAACTAAACAGCTTACAGAGTTGAATGAGAGAGTTAGAGAGAAGAGAGTTTCCGTTCTTGCAGCTCAGCAGAGGCTGAAAAAGATAGAAACGAGACATCAAGAAAAAGCAGGAGAGACAGAGAGAGAGAGACTAACACAAGCCAAGTGTTTGAAGTGGATCACTGTAGGCCAAACATCTAAAGAGGACAAGACTGCAAACATGTCACACTGCAGCCTGCTTGCATTTAACAACAGATGTTTGGTCTCTCCATCTCCTGCAAAGCTTTCCTATCCAGGTTGTGCTGACCTAGTGAAATAATAATATCTTCTTTTTTTCCTTTTTTTTAAAAATAAAATTTACTCATTTAGCAAAGCTTAGCTGGCTCCTTTTTAGTTAAGCCTTGAATACTCAAAAAACTCCCATTTCTGCACTGTCTTCTGTCTTCCAGCCGGGGTTTAGCGGTTTGCCTCAGGGCATTTCATCAGTGCATGTTGCGGGAAAAGGACACGTTACTTACTCACTCGTTCCCACTCATCCAAAGAAAATGCTAATCAAAAATGGGAAGAAAAACAATCACCAGCGTGCCCTCATCAATACAACTTTAAAACTTTAATAACAAAAAGTGCAAATTGTTCCCTGCTTGTGTCAGTTTTCCTTTATATGGTCTGTCCACTCTCTTTATAGCTGAATGCTCAGCCACGCTTCCTCTTAAAGTGTGTAATTACTTCCCGGCTACAGCGGCCCATACATTCTCCCTATGCGGTGGCATCACCAGTGATTTGCTCCTAATTTATGGGAGCAGGAGATTCAAAGTTTTAAAAATATTTGGGTAATATCACGTCAGGCATCGCCTCTGCCTTGTGATGAATGGAAAACGGACCAAGCCATTGCGATTCTGAGCATGTTGAGATATTGGCACCAAACGGCTTTATAACTCTGCACTCCTTTATCGAGGCTGGCAGCACAGAGAGAGCAAAGCCAGAGGACCTTCATGAATTATAGAAATGAGGCTGAATGATTAGGGCCAAGGTCGTGTGAGCGATGGACAAACGGGACAGGATGTGGCTGGCTGATGCGTCGTTGTCCCTGTCGTCCTGCTAGTTGCTGTTGCTCACATAGATTAATGATAGGAGGCTGAATAACGCAGGTCCCGTGTCAGAGCAGTTCATTGCCAGTAAAACCTGAGGCCGTCATGAGACACCACAACTGCTGATGGAAGCCAATGGCAAGTCAGATGTGTTTTTAAAGTACTTTTGACAAACAGATCTATTACAGCTTTAAAGACTGGAACATCAATAGTGAATCCTGCATCAATTATTTTAAAAGTCTGACCTGGAGTGTGTGTAAGGTTAAGAGTGTGGTGGATCAGTGCTGTGGTTGGAGGAGGTTACTGAAGTAACTCACTAAGAAATGTTGTTTTCAGGTATTTTGGCTAAAGATTTAAGCTTATTGACAATGAGGGAAAATAAAATAAAGTATGTATGTTAATATGTTACACTTTTTCCATAGATTATGTTGCTAATTAGAATATCCCACATTTGACATTCATATTATTTTTATTAATTGTCATCTGCAAGCAATTATTTTCATTAGGGATTAATGTGCTTATTATAGTCCTGATTAACTTGGTTTTTAATCTACAAAATTACAATCCCTCTGGGTATAAGATAACAATCTACTGTTTTGTCTTACTGACAAAAACCCAACCTTACTTAATATGTTTATGTAGATATCTATATAAAGTTATATAAAAACAGCAAATCTTCACGCACCATAAACTATAGAACCAATAAATTAAACATCATAAAACCACTAATAGTTTATCAACAAAACTGCAGCTTATTTTCTGTTGATCAAACCATTGTTGAATTATTTCAGTTTTACTGGTGTCTATTATATGTGTAGGTGTTGATATGATTTCCTTCCTTTTTTCATAAGTGCATATTCAAGACATTTCTTCATTATTACAGAATTTGCAGTCTCTCTGCGTCAGATATATCCATGAACGGAGTTAATTGACTCATGACAGTAATGTGAATCCATATCACAATTTGTGTTTCGATCCCCCCTCCTGTCAGTTTTTTTGTGCCAGTGCACATTTGTAATACATAGAATTAACATTGCCATTCTGTTTTAATGAACCACTTGTTGGAGGAGCATTGATTGTGCAGACATTAAGCCCGTGCTCAGATAAGATAACACAGAACATTCTCTAATCTAGCTCTGTCCTACTTCACACTTGACCAGATGGAGATTTTTTTTTTTTTTTTATCGTTAAAGGAAGAGTGAGAGAGAAAAAAAATCTCTTTAAAAATTAATACATTATTTACACCCACCATCGGCTTACCGCCCAGTGTAAATCAAGTCCACAGCAGGCTCTACTGAGTCCCTCTTAATGACTTCTAAAACATATGCTTTTTTAATCTTTCTCTGCTTTTTTTCATTGCCTCATTGCTGCTCTGGGCTTTTTTTTTTTTGCCCTTTATTAAACCATGTACACACACACACACACACACGCAGTCTCATTTCCACAGTAATAATAGGAGAGCAGTTCCTACGCTGCCCTGATAAAGTCTGAGGAAGGAGACGCAGTGATCCCCCCCCTTCTTTTACTCCCTCCTGGAAGGAGCAGAGAGGAGGGAGGGAGGTCAGGTAGTATTAAGCTTGACCTCATGTCCAGCTGGGCAGCTGCCTTCTTTGTCAACACTCGTCAGATAAAGTCAGCCGATGAGGCCATTGTTGTGGCAGGTAACTGTTTTTACACGCGACTTAAAGAGTGTCTGGTGGGCGGCACTGGGAGATTACCACCTGAGATTTATTGAAATGGTCAGTGATAAAAAGAACAATGGGGCTTAAGCGGGCTGGGTAAGTGGTCCTAATTCACGACAGGAAGAAGGGCTACATGGCTCCACACCTACAAACAGAGAGGTTTGAGGATGAATGCTCCACCATTTTGCCATCAATTAGCAAACAAGCTCAGTGGCTACATTGTCACCAAGACAATGAAGAAGAAAAACAATACATGTTTGATATGGGACAGAGAGGAGCAGGGGAGCTCAGAGATAAAGTTTCCACGCTATTGTGCAGCTGACAGCAGGGAGGAGTGGGGATGGCATGCTTTTGGATGAATTTAATCAAGTGAATGTTCCACAAGAAGTTGTAACATAATTATCCTGTCTTTTGTTTCATACAGTCTGCCAGTAGGAAGCAAGAGGTATAAGGTTAAAATGAGATTTCTAGAGGAAATCACATGTTTGTTTTTTCATCACTGAATAATTGCAGCTACTGTAAACTGAATGTATGCCATTTATGTAGCTATGTGTGCATGCTGAGCCTTCGGTTTGCTTAATAAATATTTTGAGATTAAAAGCAGTGATCCTACAGATGTTCGGGCAGACATGCACGGCAAGCGTATGTTTTCCGTGTTAAGAGGATGCCTTTAATTCAACTAGAGAATAATTATTGAAAATACTAGGCTGCAATCCTAATCTGGGGTCCAATCAAAGCATGAGCCTTAGTCAGATTAAATTTATCCCTCCACATTTCCATCTGCTTCAAGACATCTCCAAAGAAATACACATTTTCTTTGGAGGAGAAAACAACAGAATTAGATGTCGGCCTGCAGCGGTCTTAACGTCAGTGTTTACCAAATCAGTATGGATTAAAGAGACAGCCCTCGTCCTGGCACGGGAGCAAGTCTGCACAAAAGGACAGAGCAGCACAGCATTCCTAAAGTTCTTTGACCCACAGTTTTACACACACATGCACATGCTCCAGCATCACCAAGCCTATGACTTTATGCGCAATCAGTTTGTATATTGCTTGGGTGCATTCTTAAATCCGCAACAGTAAATTTGGGCTTTGAATTGATAGAGGGATTAATCAACAGGATGTTAAAATGGGTGACATCATCATAGTAATTCTTGGTCAGCTGGAATGTTTCATCGGAGAAATGAGATGCTCCTATCAACTATCACCTGTTCTTTTTCGCCTTCTTCACCCTTATGAGACCATCCACTCTCTCCACTCTTTGCTCAGAGCAGGACAAGTCTGAATGGAACTTATACATTAAATCCTGTTTACCAGACCCATGTCCTGTAAGCTGTCACTTAACGCGTGATTAGGAACTTGTCACCTGGGGTCGAACACTGTACCAGTATAAGTAAGATGGACTGGACAGGAAGTAGGTTTCACAGTGGAAAGTAGAGGCCTGGACAAACCATTGTATTATCATGTATAAAACTTTCCTGCAAATAAATATCCTCAGATAATGGATTTGCATAGTTAATCCACACAAATTTTTTGAGCCAAGTTACATTTTGTTGAAATTAAAATTTCAAGAGGGAATGAAGAGCTAGCCTTAAACCAAAACAGAGAAAGCTATTGTTTTGAGCTGACTCCTTTTTTTCCCAGAATCTTTTGGATTGTTAGTGCTCCTAAAAAGGGAGGCATCATGCCGGAGTTAAAAGCACAAATATATCTTGTATAATTTGTCTGAATTTACCACCATGTTGGCACCTAAGCTAACTAAAGGCTTGCTTCAATTAGGAGAGCTTTTTCTGACTAACTCTGTAGCGAACATAATTTCTCCTAGACCTTTGTCTTAGGAGAAAATTGGTGCAAAATAATAAATCGATCAATCAATCAAAACTAACTTCACAAACATTTATAGTTGTTTTGCATCAATAAAGCAAAAAGTCAGGGAACAGGAAATGGGCTTGTGCAGAGACAAGTTAGCATGTTAGTGATTAGTATGAAAGCTAAAGTAGCCCCATTTACATAAACCAGCACAGTAAATGATTGCTATTGCCATTTTATGCCACTGTTATTGTATAAAAAGTGCTGCCCTATGCATGTTATTCATAGCACTTGACCACAACATGGTTGTGTTACACATCACACCCATCATGCATCTTTATGTTGCACAATGTCGACAAGCAATCTAAAAATCAAACACTGTGGCGCCACTTTGCTGACATAGTTTGGATCGGTTTAAAAAAGTAAAGGCGGTGTAAAGAAAGGATTTCATGAACTTTCTGTTAAGAAGGGCTACTATAACATCTCATTCCTGAGCCCATATGACATTAAGATGCAAGGATACATGTCACCTTTTCACTCTCTGGTCTAACCCTACATTTAGGAAGGGGCAGCAAAATAAAATGAGAGCAAGTTGAACTTGGAAGAGCCATTGTTAAAATTCAAAGCATTTTTCATGCATAGAAAGTAGATATTTGAAACCACAAATTAAGCCTTAGAGTTTTCTAAAAACAGACACTTGCTGAAATGACATACAAGGCAACAAAGAACACGAACACATGGAACATATCTTAATTTCTGAGATTAGTGCCTTCCTTTTCAGTGGTTGTGGACGTTTGCTCATGCGGACAGATGTGAATTCCTTGCTCATTCTGTTCTCACATTACACTGTAAATGTTGGTCAAAATATGTCACATCTGCAATGCTGTTGCTTTTAATTATATTTACTCAAAAGAAAATGTTTTGTGTCATCAAAATGGAATGTGTCAGTCTGTTAATTGACCTTTTGAGAGTGACAGGAGATGACAGCAGCCTACTATTACCTCTTTCTGTAAGACACGGCCTCGGCTGCAGACACGTCAGTCTGTGGCATTTGAGGGATTTGATGATACAGTTACATGTTCACATGTGTCTGAGGGAATTAAGACATATGTGACACTGCGGTCTTTCTTTTACCACTGTCACACTTGGCCTCTTAGAAATTATGTCCCTGCTTGCCCACAACTTGTTGCATTTCACACTTTGGATCATATCATTACTTGCCTTGCATTTCACACTCATGCATCCTAATATATCAACTAGCGGCTCCGGTGTCTCCTCCTCGAGTAACTCAGTTTTGGTGTTGCTTGTTTTAGTCCCTCTTTTTTTAATGACCATGACTAATAGGATATGTTCTGTTGGCAACTGTTGCTTTCGTACAGTGGGCCATTGTGAATAAGAAAAAAAGGGGGGGGGGACCATCCGGATTTTTAACTTGTGTGTTACAGTCTGTAAATATCTTTCATGTGACTCTCCATCTACCAACTGTGCACTGCTACAAACATCTTGTTGTATGTGATTACCAGTGTCTGTAAATCTTTCTTCATGTCTGCATGTATACTTAATATATTTGTGCGTAGGGATGTAAAAAATGTGGTCACAACAATTTGGAATTACAAATCTGACACAAATTCTGCATGAATTTATACATTTAAAAAAGACAGATTTTTCAATATAGCTGGTATAGCCTGTAGCTTGGTATATGTGAGAGTGTATCGGACCACATCCATCTTCTATTAACTCACTAGCTCCTCCGATCACTTACCTGCTTTAAGAAATGCACAAATGATATAGAAAGTCAACTATTGCATCCAGTGCACTTAAAACTTACCTAATTGAGGAGGGAATAAAGTTCACAGTTGAGTTATGTTCTGGATGAGGCAAGCCAAGAAAAGTAACGCTGTTGTTAGCATAATGCTATAACCAAAATACACTGACCCTTGTTAAAGCAGCAGCACACTTTATCAGGGCTGCGTATTAATGGTTCAATAGCTCTGGAATGCATGTGGTTGAAGACAACTTATGATTTATCATCATTATCATTATTTTAAAAAAATAGTTACTAAGCTCTAGTTACGGCATTAATTGTATTAAATACACTTTGGATTGCAGTTTGTGTAATTGTTCCATATTTATCTCTGAGTACAGTCTATTGAATCACAGGCTCTATACCTGAATGAGTTACAGACACGCACGCCTAAATTTAAATAATATAAAAAATCATAATATCCTTACAAAATACATGTCTGACTGCATCTGTGCAGCCATGGGAATGAGCTCAAGCCCCAAAAAAGGCAATTAGTTGACCAAAAAAACCACTGATAAATCAAACCATACATCAACCAAATGTGCAAAGAATATCAAATTTAACTGCACATTTTACAGACTGTCTCCATGTATCAGTGGTCACGGATAAACCCGTGCTCTATCAGACTGGCCAACATCCAGTAGAGCCATATAATAAATTTGAGGCCAGTGCTGGTCTGATATTGGTTTAACCTGATACATGGGTACACACGCAAGTGTGTTGACTGGAAGCAAGAGGTACAGATCATAAACGCGGGAGGAAGTATCATAATCTCTTATTACATCATTCATGGAGGTTATTGCAAAGACATAAACCACTGCTGCAGGAAATGACTTAACAACTGTCATAAAAGTCAGTTAAATACTGTTCACCCCCATCCCTCCATTTCCAATCAATACATGTTGAAATGATGTTTTTTTTTTCCCCTTTGGTAGCATTGTGTATGCTCTGAAATTATGCAAATTTAAAGAATGCATGCTTTGTTGTTAGAGTATGACATTGGTTCCATCTAATGCTCTTTATGCTTCAGTCATTCATTAGCACAAGCATAATACACACTGCGATACACACAACACCACTCACTTCAGTCATTATTCCAAAAAAGCTTATTCTTTGCAGGTCCATTGGTATTTTAATGGGTGATTTTTTTAAGAATGGCTTATTCATGGTACATTTTGCAGCACATTCCAGCCTGCCTCAGATGGCTCCTCTTTGAAGATAAAAGACCTGTAAATCTGTGGACAATGGCACAATGGATCAAACACAATATCTGCGGTCAAGAATATCAGGAGTTGTTATGGGTAAGCCTTTTATCCACATCTCATGGAACTCTTCGAATAGTTGTCCAGCGACTGCTAGTTTCTGAACTCCAAATGCCCGTGATTCTTCTCCCCTCCTGTGCTGACCCACTCAGTGCACTCCTAAGGTCATGTTTTTGGTGATGTGCCTTATTCTGGGAGTTACCTAAAGCCATTTTATCAACTAAAACAGACTTGGTGGACCTCCCTCTCAGTTGTGTCCCAATTATCGAAGTGAATCTTACAGCAGGTATCCAAATGTCAAGCGTCTTCCATGTTACTTCTCCCACAACTCCTCTGAGGAGTAGATTCGGTAATTAGTACCTGTGGGATGTGTCAGTGTGATCAGAGGGTGAGAGCTAAGCATGGCTCCATGCTCAGGCGGTCCTTCATAACAGCTCTGTTGTTGCATTGTTCAGAGAGGGATTTTTATTCAACAGAGCCCCTGAATTACACGTTACAACAATGTCAACGGTGTGCAGGTATGAAGGCCGGGGCGGGTGGTGTATCAAGGTGGGTCTCAGAGTTCTCACAGCCTCGAGAGTTGCATTCCCACAATCGCTAAGACAGAAAAAAGTATGAGCTTCTGCAAGTTTTAAAGTATTTCTGCAGCAGGGAATCTGCTGTGATGGGAACGGGAGTGAAATTAATTAGACACTGTGCATTTTAGTTGCAACAGTATGTTAATTTTTTTCTTATTCTCAAACTTCCATTTTTTTATTCAATTGTATTTTTCTCTGTAGGAATTTGTGCCTTGCCTTTAAGAGCAGAGACTAACACTTGGAGTATATCGGCTTCAGAATTTGATACTTTAGGACTATGGATTCATCTTGAGGCAATGTTAGTGTGCGCATAAAACATTAAGTGCACTCAATAAAGGTATTTATGTATCTTGATATTCGGACCAAAGCTCCTGTAAATTAGAGAATAGGTAATAAACCACCACAGAGAAGCTGTGGGAAAATCGACTGTTGGGGCCGCTCAGCTCAGTGTCTCCGTTTGATATAAGAGCTGTTCTATGCAAAAGCACTCCCTGCTCGTTTTTTCCCCTCTCCTCCCCCTTTGTCACTTAAAGAATGCTTGGCGCCTGTGGATTAATTAAAGTCTAAACATTAAATATTGATTGATGCATTATCAGTGGCTCACAGTCGCCTCCGCTCAGATTGATTTCCACTGTGATTTATTGTCATATTTGCAGAGTCATTTCGCTTGATAACAAAGAGAAATTGCTTGCAACCTTGGTTCCCCCACCATCACCCCTCCGCATTGACACGCTCCCTGGTACTTAGCCCTCCTCCCATCCTCCCCCTCTTTTCTCTCTTGTTTTCTGTTGTCTCTTTTTATTCTTTTCCCTCTTTTTAATGACTTTTCCTCCTCCATCTTCGCTGTCATTCTCATGCCGTCGAACAATAAGTCTTCACTGCCATTTCAGAGTCCTTTGTAATGTGATGCGGATGCACACATTGTGTCATTGCTCTGTCACAAACTGTGAATAGAAATTATGTAAAAGAAATAAAAAATCAAAATATCAATCAGCTCATTAAAAGGCCAGAAAATGCAATTCAGACAGTTGTAATTTATTTTTCTTATGTTACTGTTTTTTCCTTTTTTGATTGTTCAATTGTTAGGTAACTTATGGGGGTCAAAAAAGAAACAAAATACCCAAATATGTTTAATTGAATCAATCTTTTTATAATTTTTTAAAATTTTATTTAACAAAAGGTTAGTATGGAACTTTAGAAAAACGCAAATTGAAAACAGGCAAGATGATTTTCTGTTGCAGGTCTGCCCTCCAGTTGTCATGCCATTTTCACGTGCCAAACATAATTTACGATTTTTCTCCTCAGCCGTCAACTGTGAACTCTATTAATTTGTGGGGGGGGGGGGTCTGATTTATGAGCCCATGTATCCACATGATCATTTGTTAGCCAGATATTTGCTGCCAACTCCCTGGATGATGGCATCATCCTATTTCTCTGTAGCGCACGCACACACTGTGGACAAAAACTCACACAGAGATTCTTATAATAATCCATAAAATATGACAAGCACTCACATAGATTGAAGGACAAATATCCTTCTTTTTCTGCTTAAACTTTTCTGCCTTCTGTGTTTGAGGAGCATCATGTCATTTTCTCTCAAATGCTGCAACTCTTTACCTTACTGTTGTCACCTAATTAAACACTCTGGTATAATTTAGATGCTATCCTTACACCAGCATTTGAGAAACACATTAATGCATAGAGTTAAGGAAATTCTTTCCCATGTCACTTGTTAACACTTTGTCAAAACAGAAAAATGCATTGTTTACCAACACTTCATATTTTTAGAACTTCTAGTCAAATCAACTCATTATTTTCGGGGCTCTAAGTAAATTGAGTTTTCCTGATTGCAATTGAATTTGTCGACATTGAATTATGAGATATGTCCTAATTCGTGTTTCACCTTAGTTTGTGTGTGTGTGTGTGCGTGTATGCGTGTGTGTATGTGCCTCTTAACAACGAAGATCTTGTGGGTTTAATTCTTAAGCCGGTGTTAAGACGAGGGACTCATGTCCTCCAGGTCTCACACGGTATTGTGTTGCCTGCTAAATTACGTTATCACTCATGAAGAGATGGTGTGGGAAGCAGCGTGTTCCCAAATGAGGTACTGGATGTAGAACTCAACACATGTGATGTGAGTATGGTTCAAATCAGGCAAATGCCGCAGTCCAAAATTGTCATCTTTTGTTAAAGTTTCTCCCAGAGCTACTAAATAACAGACAAAATAATGAGCCTACTTTACATTAATATATAAGAGTCACAAAGTGGAGTAAATTCACCTCCTGATTAAGTATCAATAATAATTTTCTGCCTCTATTCTGGTATTTTAATCTTTTTAAAAAAGGAAATTTTAATTTACAGTTGACCTGTATAGGAATTTAAGCTTGGCTGCTCGTTAGCTCATTAGCCACACGTCCTCTTTTCAGACCAATCTGCTTAATCAAGATAGCCACTCTGCATTTGACACTCATAATCAGTATGCAGTGGGGAAAATTATTCAATTAACCCTAATTAACGCTGTAATATTCTACAAACTGCGCAAAGATTAGACTATTGCTTTGACTGCTCCGAAGCATGTTCACACACACTCTACAAGCTCATCTATTGTCTGGGAGCGGTTAATTAAGGCTAAATTTGCTAATTGTTCATTTGTATTTTTTCTATTGGCCTGTCATGATAAATCACTGTGCAGTAATTCATCTCACCCGTTGTACTTCATCTCTGTCGCATAGGAGCTTGTGGTGCGGCTGAAGATGAAATGTTCATTGTTAGCATCATCTGTCACACTGTGGGAGGAGAGTGATGACACAGCTGTGATTTGCTTGAGCTTTAAAGTTCCAGGCCTCTTACCCATACAGCCTGCTCCAATTAAACTGTGTTTAGATTAATAATCGCTACATTTTTTTCACTTCATCTCCTCACTTTTGCACCAGGGACAAAGCTAATAGCTGCACTCACTTAAAGATGGTGCACAGACAACATTGCAAGTCTACAGGACCTGCTATAGTCTTTCTTAGTGGTTCTCAGCCTTTTTTACTTAACACTAATAAACTAAAAGTTGATATTGTAAGAATGTTTTGTTCAGCAACTGATTTCTCATCGTAAAGTTTGCTTTGCTCAAGTTTGCATTTATGCTTTAAGTGGCAGAGGGTGGATTCTTCACCCATTCATTACTTTTACACTGTAGCTAACAATTTCTATTGTGTTTAGCTAACTGTTTCAACTGTTAGGCTTTAAAAATTGCTTTACACTTACTTTCAGCTTGCTTTCATTCCTTACCAGTTGCTTTTATAAAACCATGTAATCTGTTTATCCATTGCTCAACGATAAAATTGTCTCTGCTTGCTTGATAACTAGTTTTCACAATCTCAGTTGCAACATGTGGTGTAAATATGTTACACTGATTTGGGTGTTACACAGAGGTGACTTTGTCCATTGTGAATATAATAAGAATATACATATGCAATAGAATAGATTTTCTCCTTAAACAAATATGTTGATTTTCTGTAATCAAATCTTAATTTTTTAATGTTAAGCTATGTACTCTGGTTCAGAGTTACTGGGCTAGATCTCGATCATCTTGTCTGATGTAATCACAGATTACTTAAATAATGAAGTTTCTAAAGTGACACTTACATCACCTAACATCACTGCATATTGCTATCTTCTTTTTTTGCAGTAAGCTGTAGACCATCCTGTATGTTGCAAGAGTTTTTACCAAGGCCTCCAGTTAGATAAACAAATCCCAGCACCTTCTTTATGCTATAGTGAAGCAGTTCAATACTCTCTCATCTCTCTCTTCTCTGCAGTCTCTCCCTGCTGCACGTATTGGCTTCGGCCTCCACCAATCGTCTTATTGATCCCAAATGAAACACTGAACTCATCAATACGGTCTTAATGCGAGTTTGTTGTTCAATCACTTGCCATTTAAATCACCCAGCTCAAGTCCTGCAGGCCATCCGTTTTCTGTCATACACTGCACGTCTCACCAATTTGCTTTGTCATTTTAGGAGGAGTCGCAATTATCATAAATATCTCCCTCTGCTCACTTTGTCAACCCCACAGTGCGGTGCGATTATGCCTGTGAGAATTCTTTTTTTTTAATCTCCTTTGTTTCCTTTTATTCCTAGTTGAAAATTGGTGCTTTTCTCTTACCACCAATACTTACGATGGCCTATTCTTACGTCTTAAATGAGGTTTCATGAATGTCACAAATGAAGTCAAAGTGCAACCCCATTGATTAGGCTGGTAATTAAGATGTAAATGTGGTTGTGGGCTGGTGAGCGATCACACCTGCGATAATAGCAGAGTGCTGTTAACATCACCAGGGGTCTGCCTGCCATGCACTGTGCTGCCTTATCAATGTTTGTAGTGATCTTCAGTTTAAGTATAGGCTCCACTCCTAATTCATGCTGTTTGCTAGTGCAGTGCTGCTACTGGCAGATACTGAGCTACAAGGTGATGACAATTTTCTCCAGTGGGTGCAAGTCACTCAGTAAGTGGTGGCTCCTGTGTTAGCCACCTGGTTAAACAAAGGGCCACTGAAAGAAATGGGAATTAACTTAACTGCCAAGTGCAGTGAAAGTAGAGGAATTTGTCATAGTGACATGTTCACAACTACTGTTGACAGAGTGAAATCCCGGTGGCCTTGTGTGTCACCTTCAGCACAGTGTTAAAGGACACTGCAGAGTGGATTCAGCATACTGTATATGAAGATGATGTGGGGACTCAAATTTCATGACTTCATAACTTAATAATAATAGGAGCCACTCAGTGTGAAGTTCCACAGACAGCTCTGCATTTGCAGCTCTGTTGAGAAACGCAAACATTCAGTGATACACCTGTGGACTGCATCCCTTTTTTGTGGATAGCAGACCTGAGTGTGGTGGTGGATTTAGGTAGACCAGGCATGTGCAGCCGCTGGCAGTCCTTTAGGGTTTGGGCGCTCACACCTCGATGTTAACAGTTTTACTTCAGTGCCAGGTAGAGAATGAATGACACAGGGCAGGGTGGCACATCCTTGGAGATGTTTGTCAGGAGATGTCCCTCCCTTCTGCATGTTTACACTCACAGGGGCCACACTTGGCTGTTAGCAGGGGAGAAAACTGGGAAAACAGCCGTCTTGTGAGAGCCAAGACTCTTACTGTGAATATTAAAGAGAGACAGAGAAGGAAGGGGGGGAGAGAGAGAGAGAGAGAGAGAGAGGGAGTGCGAGAGAGAGAGAAAACCAGCTATCTGGACAAAACAAAGCTGGGTTTGGAGAGCCCAGAGCACATAATAAGCACGGCTCTTTCACTGCACACCCAGGGCACTCTGGAAAAGTGGGGAGGCCACTGAATGGGAAAGGAAGTAATAAAAAAAGCAAACTTCTTTGAAAAGAGTCCTGTGTGTGTGTGCGTGCGTGCGTGTGTGTGTGTATGGGTGTGTGTATGCGTGTGTGTGTGTGTGTGTGTGTGTGCGTGTGCGTGTGTGTAGATCCATAAGCATGCAGGAAAGTGTTTGTGCGCAACTGTCTGCCTGACTGATGAGTACATATAGTCTACCTGTGGCAGAGTTTGTGGCAACGAGGTACAGCCTCGCTTTTTGATACATGCCTGACTGAAAAACAGGTATATTCAATACTGTAACATCATCATAGGTGATGGTAAGGTGATATCTGTGCCGTGTCCCCCTCAACAGACACTATGATTTGAGTCTAAGAGCAGCAACACGGCACACAAGACAAGCCAAGAGGTAGGAGGCAGAGTTAAAGGGCAGTGGAGTTTGATGAGAGTCTGATTGCCATTCTCTCTGACATGCAGCCTAAATGAGATAAGAGACAGAGACAGAGACAGAGAGAGAGAGAGAGAGAGAGAGAGAGAGAGAGAGAGAGACTAACTTTACTAACACACACACACACACATTAGTGGGCACTCAAGTGTCTGGCTTTGAGGTATTTTCCATAAATGCATTTATCGTTTTGATGTTGCTACATCTCACAGCTCCAGTACTGCAATAAAATAATTGATATTGCGTTAAAAGCCTGAGAGGGGCAACATAGGAGGAGAGGTAGACAACACAGGTCGGGGGGGGAGGCAAGAGAGTCACATGGAAAAGATTGGGGAAGTGGTGGCAGTGCTGCAACTTCAGCGAGTTCAACCCCCCAAGGTAGTCTTTTCGCCAGTCATCAGGGACCTGACTTCTGTGACGTCCGTATGCGATTAGACTTCTACAAGTGGGGTAAATAAAGAATGACAAGCCCCACCCCAAAACAACCCCCCTCCACCCGTTTTCACCTCCAGGCAGGTTTCACCCCACTCCTTCTCTCTCCAGTGCAGACATGGTGTGCAACAATACAGCTTTAACCAAACACCGTCTCATTTCCTCTCTTCTCTCTTCAATGAAAGATCAGCCAAATTTTTCTTTTCCAGCACTACAGATTTTTTATTTCATCCTCCACGTTTTATCATGTGGTCACCGGGTAGCTAAATAACACACTTTACAAAAACAGACAGGCACACAAGAGACTCCCTCACATGCACGCACACACAAACATACATTTAGAGCTGTCTCTTGTGTGGTCACAGGGAGCCATGCATGCAAACACATAAGAGGACCTCACATTGAGCCTGCAACACAGTTCTTTCCAACAGATTGCTGATTTTTTTTAACCACCGAAACCTCACGGCAGTCTAATGTGTGTTTGTGCTTGTTTTTAAGAGCAATTACGTATAGAAAGGCGTCATATTTTGCACTGTTTTCTTTTTCGGAATAAGGAGGAACCACAGGGCAAACTAAAGTGGCCATTTGATGAATCATGAGCTATCAGCCTGCTGCTAAAATGGCACTGTGCTAAACATGGTCTGCCCAAGTGCAATCGCTCCACTCCACATGATCAATCAATACTTCCACAACTGAGGAAATTATTTTAGATAGAAAAGTAAAGGAAAGGCAGAGAGAGAGAGAGAGAGAGAGAGAGAGGGCAAGATGGAAAAGAAGCGTGAATTCTATAGGAAGCAGTCTTTGACTATGTTAAAAACGAAGAAAACTTGTTTTGCCAGCGTAAAAAACCGACATGAAATGCGTGGCACGCCAGTTTTACTAAACTGACTATAATTAAAAGAGATTTAAATAGAAAGCAACGACCTGAAGGAGTGATGACTCTTTGAATACCAGCACCACCAGTAGTTCTCCCAGGTGCCAGACAGTGAGTCTGGGAGTGTCATGAAGGCTCCGCCCGGCCTCCACTCCCATTCCCTCTAGCTCCAGGCAGGTCAGGGACAAGCTGGAGATCAATAGCTTGCGTTTGCCCACAGCAGCCCCATTTCTCAGCCGGGACACTGATGCTAACTATCAATAGTAATAAGGGGCTGTCTGAGACACAGTTAACTGCTGGCCAACCAACACAGCTGTCTGGCGGCAGTTGATAAACATCTTGTGCCCAGAGTCGCTGCGAATAAACCACATGATATGTTTCAACTTTGTGGGTGTATTTACTGTAAGAACGTGTGTGTTGTTTTGTTTTACATGGCGTGTCTACTCGCTCCGTGGTTACCTGCGCTGCTTTGTTGCGCAGTTACACTCTTCGCCTGGCTTGCATTGTGGCTGAAGACACAGACATCACATGTGTATATTCTGTACATTCTGTGTTTACCAGCGTGTGAAGTTACCACGTAGGGATAATTCAATGTGTAATTTTTAGCCTTGCTCCAAGGTTCTTAAAAATACAAAACACTCTGCTTTCGCCGGGTGGTGTCTGTAATTTCTTCAAGATGTTTGGAGTGTTTGATTCCACTGTAACCTCCAGTCTTAGTGATGTGTGTCAATGTAATCCGGGTCCATTCTGTGACACATCTAAGGAGCTAAGCATCTCTCTTCATCCAAATATCATCTGTCAATGTCATATGAAAGCAGAGTGTGTTTTTCCAGAATACAGTGAAGATAAAATAGAAGCCTTGGTGGTCGTCCAGTACCATGATGTTTACAGTTAATGCAACTCAACCGAACATGTTTAATCAGATACAATCAAGTGAATTTGTACTATAACAATCCAAAAATGTAATGATTGCATTTCTGTGAATGTGAGTACCAATTCAGAAAAAGCAGTAACATGAAACAGACATAAAGTTTCATCAATGGAACTTATAAAATTTGGAATTGTTGCTGTATTTGCTCTAAATTACGTGTATGAGCACATCTTCAGTGTTTTTATCTTGTATTTTACAATTTTAAATATCTGACTATAATTATTGTAAAAAAAAAATTTGCCTTAGATTGAGGTGATTGATAAATTGATTTGAACTTACATCTGAATACTTTGCATATAGTACATTGTTTCACAGATGTAAAAGGCTGATTGGTTCCATATTTTAAATAGCAAGTTACACCAAATATCTATGTTGTATTATCATCTTTATTTCTATCATTATAATTTTTTAATGTAAACAGTAAATACTCTCTTTTTTTTAAGAACTAAAGTGCATCTCTGCTTTCAACTCCACAACAGATGCAGATGTGGATTCCTGCGCGACTGTAGGACACCACTGACTACCTCGCCTCTCTCACTAATATCTAAGAGAGTGAGACTCTTAGTCAGGGATCTTTTGGCACACATTTCTAAACACTTGTAAACTTGTACCTGGACAGCTACAGCTGATACACATGCACACACACAAGCAGAGAGCAGGCTGAGTGTCGGTGTGTCAGGAATAACTGTACTGGTGGCACATGCAAAATTACACCCACTGTGCAGACACGGTGTGTGTGATGGGCCAGTGACCTCTTGCACCTCTGTGGCACTCTTGAATGTTTGCTTGTTTTCCTCTCAAACAAGACGGGATTCAAAGGGGGTGTCTGTAACTGCAGCTGAGATAATGTAAAAACAAACACAGCCTATTGATACGGGGTGATGCTGCAGGAAGTTGTCAGGGGGCACAATGGGGGGAGACAATCTGGGGGACAAGTGGTGGCAGGGCTGCTGGAGGACAATAGAAAGGGTTTGATCTCTTAATTAATGGAGGCTATTCTCTACTGCTGCAGGTACTGAATTTTAATGCGGGCCATTTTTCAAAGGGATTTCTTTCGTGGCAAAATAGAGCTCTGAATGCTGCATTCTGATTATGTGGAAGACAAAGTAATTTCATTTCATATCAAAAATATTAAGGTTTTGTTGCAATTGCTCATACTGAATTAAAGTTCATTTGATCACTGAAATTGCACTCCTCTAAAAACATTTATTGAAGATATATAAAAATGGAAAAAAACAATACAGTTATGCTAATTGTGAAATTATAGACTAGTTCCTGCAGTCGGACGCCTTGAACATAGCTACACAGTGCTATTAAGGTTTATACAGTGACAGTGTGTGTGAATCGATACGAGGAAAATGTGGGCCTATTTCTTTATTTCTTACTGCATGAGGCCAGCTTACAACAATCCCTTTAATCAAGCTCCTAATCCTTTTGCAAGACGTCAGCATGCCATTAATAAGGCCACGCACTTCTTGATATTTGTGTCAGTAATGATGAAGGTCAAAGACTTTTAGCGTTTACTGTTAAGCAAAAATAAGGCTCAACATAGTCAGAATATACTTTTTTTTTTGTCCTAAAAAAATTACTGTTTATGTATTTAGGGAATTATAAGTACAATAGTCAAATTTCTGCTGTCTGTGTCAGGTAATGGGATTTCACCCTTTGTTTTAAAATTAGGAAACAACTCTTCTTTAATGCCAAAAGTCTGAATGAGAACTTCTTTATCAAGGGGCCCTAAACATTATATTTATGTGATGGCATGTTTATCAAACCTGTTAAATAATGATGTTGTGTGATGATGGCAAAGGTACCACTAGACATGAGTATTAATGAATCCACTTGTGTTAACATACAGGAGTCTGAAGACTATGCACCCTTATAAACCCGAAACCCCTTTAGCTTTTTTTTTCCCCCTGTCTCTTCATCTTCTCGGGGCTCCCATTATCACAAACACCCTCACACAAACACACACACACGTGCAGCTGACCTAGATGAAGGCCTGATCCAGCTAGTTGTAATTCTTTAGGCATCGCGTCGAGCAGGGAGCGGGACCGTGAATAGAAACCCACCACGTGTTGAATGCGGTGTCACACAGAAAAGGGGCTTTCTACTTACAAACACACTGTGTGAGGATCACTAACAGCTCCGGTTTGGGAGATTCCCCGCCGTAACCATCACATTATGCGGCAAAACGCGCAGCGTTCCAGGGCCATATGATCAATCATGGGATGTCAGTGATAATAGTAAATGATGGCACCTGGGCCGGACCCTCTGTGATATGTTGGGCACAGTATTGATTGCGCAGACAACTGCGCTGTTTTTATGCGTCAAATGCCTCTGTCATTTTCCCGTGCAGAGAACAAAGTCACTCTTTTTTCTTATGACAAATAGGAACTATTTCATTAGAAATATACGTGTGGGTATTTAATAATTAATGTATTTATTCATAAATATAACAAATATATCTATATTTTTTAAAAAAACATAAATATGATATCTCTGTTTAAATCTGTAAATTTTTGGTGTAATGTGTACTTTTATTCACTTAAATAATAAAAAAAACTGTGAAAATATTCCTCATCCTCCACTTTTCTCTTTTAAATTCTAAGCTGTCCAAATTAACAATTAATTGCGTGCGGGATATTATAAATAATATTTTGTGATGAATTAGTAATTAGTAAAAATCTTTCAAGTCAAACTTAAAAACTTTGAGACACTGACTTTGACTTATGTCTGCTGGGTCCCCAAACTTTGTCCGTCTGTGTCATTCAGCCCATGATTGTTAACACTGTATCCTCACCGTCCCGGGTGAATCCCATTTAAAATGTCTCCCGCTCGGCTGGGCTGCAAATCACCCTGTTTACAATCTCACACCAACACTCACATCAATTAACTGGCCATTGATTTTCCCGCCCGGGACATTACAATATTGCAGACCCCTTTTTCCTCTCCCAGCAATTTCAAGTTTGGTGCACATAATTGCACGGGCTTTTTAACAGCACACACACACACACACACACACACACACACATGCACACACGTTTCCTCTATTAATGATCGTTTGCTGTTTGATTTTGTTATTCACATCTTACATTTCGATTTGGTGACATTATCAGATTTCAAGACATTATAGGCGCTCGTCAATATAACAAAAATATGTAAAAAAAAATAATTATATACGTATATTTATATATTCTTTAAATGTACCATACGGCATAACGCATTGATAAAGCAGATCACTGAAGCCATCAGAAGTATTTGATTTTCCCTCTGCTCTTTCCTTTTTTCATGAATAAGTAAATAGTAAGGCTAGTCGAAACTAAAAGATAGCTGACACAAGAGAGGACCAGATCCATCTAGCCTGCAGCCGCTCTTTAAATATTCAGGGAAAAATAATGGCATCCGAGGCATCACCTATAGTAACATTATTATCTTCATTTCTCAAAATCAGCTCGACTGAGAGCTTCGTTTATCTTTTTCACGTAATAAATCTAGTCGACCCAGCACTCACATGAAGCTCCTGTGGGACCTCTTGCCCTCTTAAAACATCCCTACTGAAGGCGCACTCCTGTAAGTGCATTACATAGAAAGACATAATAATAATAATAATAATAATAATAATAATAATAATAATAATAATAATAATAATAATAATAATAATAATAATTTGTCATTCGGGTTATGACTAATAAATGTAATAGTTTTCTTAGCTTTACATTAACTGGCAGCGTTACTTTGCTCATTTTTCACTTTCTTAAAAAAATCCTATTTGTATGAATTAAAAAGCGGCAAAAGGCCTGCAAAATATCCAACTTTCACAAGGACATAAACAAACATCCATACTGATTTTACTATACCAGCAACCCACAAGATGCAAACGATAGAAAGACTAATATGTTTTCTGGTTTTGTTTTTTTTCTTTTAGTCAAACAGATGACTTGATATGTTGTTAAGTCCACAAGACGTAAGTGTGAGACGGGCAAAAAAAAAATTAATGTTTGGCAGAGAAATTAAAAGCTTTATTTCTCCCTATTCAGATGAACAGACTTGTCTCTGCTGTCTTTACCGCTGATTATCCCGGTGCGCACAAAGCGTTTGAATCTGCTGTGTGCAATCAGAGAGACACAGATAGA
>JAQNCA010000001.1:18882442-18912408 GCA_029783725.1 Acanthurus tractus | reverse complement strand
CTGTCTTTACCGCTGATTATCCCGGTGCGCACAAAGCGTTTGAATCTGCTGTGTGCAATCAGAGAGACACAGATAGAGAGAGAGGGAGAGGGTGGAAGAGAGAGAGAGAGAGAGAGCGGGGATGAATGACAGCATGACTGAATAGCCCTGTGACCAATCAGATCCTCGATGGGCCGGGCTTCACGTTTGTCCCAGTGCTGCACGGGCCCTCAAAGTTTGTTTATTCGCGGAATGCAGTGTGTGATGAAAACGTGTTAGTAAGTAACCCCCCTTTCGACTAATAATAACCAAATGAAACTGATTGGGACGTCGGAACACACTGTGGACTTTTGGGAACGCATACCGGTGCCATTTACGCACGGAACATGCTTGCGCGACACTGCGTTTCAGCGCACCGGGAGCCACGATTGAAACTCTTCAGAGAGTAGGTGTCGATGTACAACACAACAAGAGCTGAATTACAACGATCTAAATGCAAGAGCGGAGAACGGACTACCGAGTTGCAGAGAAAAGAAAGTTGGTTGGAGATCGCGGAGGTTTGAGCGGAGAGTGTCCACTCAGTCCACATCCACAGGAGGAGAAAAAGGAACGAATAACTGTGTGATCTCTTTGATCAATGTGAAAGATTGAAAGTTACTGTCGCAGGCATTGACTCGAGACGCTGACATTCCCCTGTAGTAGTCAAGATAAGCTTTGACTTGGCTAACAGAAGGGGTTAAACCGTATCTAAAGGGAGTTTGGAAAACCCAGCCTTTCTTCCCCATACGGATCAACTCATTGGGTGGGAGTTGAGAGAGAGACAAGAGTCCCCAGCAAATCAGGAGCTAATTGATTAAAGAGACTTCATTTGAATAGGAGGGGGGCTGGCGAGGTGCCAATAGCCTTTCAAAGAAGCCCCCGTATGATTAATCGCAGAGCATTATTGATAATCATAACGGGGCACATGCGCGGTGGATGGGCTCGATTTACGTAATTTTTGAGAAGGTTTTGTAGTCATTTTTTTATTCTTTGCCTGCTGATGTGCCAGCCAGCATGTCGCGGAGAAAACAAGCGAAGCCGCAACACTTCCAATCCGACCCTCATCTGCCCTTATCGGAGCACAATGGTGAGTCCAAGTAACCTATCTCTCTGTTTATCCAGTCACCACGAAAATCATACTTTTGGTGGAGGTTTTTTTTTTTTTTTTTTTTTTTTTTTTTTTTTTTTTTTAATTTTGTCTGTCCTTATCAAACGGGTTAAGTGAATACTTTGAAACGGACTTTATACTTGTGTTTTTTTTTCTTTGTTTCTTTTAATTCTAGCGCCCTGATGATGGAAGTCTGTCACTTTTTAAGAAACTCAATCCTCAGGATTTCATTCATTCGCCTTATCCCAGTTAACAAGAGAATTTAGAACTACTTTTATATCATCAGCCCAACTAAGACTCAACTGTCGAGTTGATATTTATGTACGAAGTTAACTAGAGACAAAATGAGAGAAAGATAATCACGAAAGTACAGGACGCCTTTCTCCTTACGTTCACCGCGTGTGTGTTAGAAGTTTCAAAACTTTTTATTCTTAACTTCAGTTATAAATTGTGTTTTAAACTATCGTAGAAAACTATCATGTAATAATTAGACGGCTCGGTTTTCGGACCTCTCCGACTCTTCCCTGCGCTCAGCGGTCGCTCTCGTTGCGCCGAGATGGACCACCCTGTCGCTCCTGCCGGGGCTCCAACTTTTCCTGGGTCCCGACCCGGACACATATTCCCCATTCGTGTGCTTCAGTTCTGCGCTGTGCGACACAGTATTTTCGCAGTTTCATGACAATCAGTCTCAGGGAAGCATTGCCTGTTTGCACTCTACCGTGCTGAATTGTTTTTTTAAAAGTTGGTTGAAAAGAAGGCGAACTGCTGTAGAGCGCTGATACACACACACATCTTTACGAGATCCCGAAATTATTCATTTGCTTTACTCATCGTTGACAATTTTGTATAAAAAGTAGCATTGAGAAGTTGAGTCTTACTCTAAAGCACAAGCACGCACAGACCACACCACTCTCACAGACACACACTCACACACACAGAGACACAAACACGATTTCCGTTCAATTGCCAAACAATTTGTACTTTTTCTAACAAAAAACAAAACTGATAAATTGGCCTGTTTATTTTTACTGTAATGCCTTTAGAGAAGCTAAAACCTTAAGATGATATGAGTAAAGTTATCTATTCTTTCAACTTTCGCTGAAAAGGGCTTGTGAAACTAAACCTAAACGAACTAAAGAAAAACATTCAACAAAACCCATGACATTGTAAGCGTATAGGAGAGGATTATTCTTAAAATAAATTTAAAAAATCAGAATTTCGTAACAAGGTGTTGCGCTGTTACGTGTGTTTTTGTTGACCGACTTTTGGACTTCTATTAAAGGACTTCTTACCAGGGAAATGGCAGCCATTTATTTTTTAGAAATTAAAAACATTTTCCAAATTGAAATTGAGGCCTATTGTCGGTGCTCTCCTGTAGTGTAATCGAATTTTATGCACAATATATTTTTTCAGATTTATAGTTATTTTATTTCCGTTCATAAATAAGACATACCAATAATAAAACATACTGATTTTTTTCTCTTTTTTGCGTTAGCTAAACCTGCTTGACAAGGCCCTTAAATTTAATACTTGCAAAAGTAAAATTCCCTTTAAAGTCACATTGTGTTTAGTTTCCCTGGAAAAGCATGTGCAGGTAATTTTAAAGAAAGGCTTCTTTCAGGAAAAACCTTACACAGAAACGCCATTTGCAGCTCATTTCACGTGATTTTTAGGAACTTGATGATTGATGCAAAATCTGGTTAATTCCCGTGTTCTGTCTTTTGCTGCATTTTGTTTTAAATCTAATAAACATAATGAAGAGCTCCTTTTTCCCCCAACCCTGGTAAACTGCAGAAAACAAAATTTCTCAATTATGTCCAATCCTCTGCAGCATGTTTGTATTTTTGTTAGTGTCTTGTGTGTGTGATTATTAGCCGATGGACATGTTGTCTGTAGTTTTGGGAATATTTAGCTGTGACAGTGCTCACAGCAAATGTGCAGTGTGTAGAGAGAGTTGTGGTGGCCGGAAGTGAAAACAGAAAGTCTTTGTATTTGTTGGTGAATTTCAGGGATGCTGTGGGCCACAGTTACTGGGAGGTCGGAGTGAGAGCCACAGAGGGTGGGATGTTGAGCTGTTTTAACCTTTGCCAGTGTCCCTCTGTGGGGAGGTGATGAGAGTTCAGGGCCCAGTGTGTCCCTCTCCACGTCGCCGTTGACCCTGCTGGTTTGAGCCACAGGCGGCCCAGCAAGGCCTGGGCTTTATGTTTAAGTGTGTGAGTGTGTGCGAGTGTGAGGCCTTATCAATGTTGTGGTCATCCCCTTTTGCCCTATCAGAATGGCCCCCCTAGAGGGCAGATTGGCAGGGCAGCCCCCTTTGCACTGTTGTTCTCCCTGCAAACAGAGAGTGCAGTTGCTTGTCATTTTGCCAGTGTTTTTGTGGTGTGAGTCAAGGTGTAGCCTGAAGGACTTGCTTTAACTTTTTCCCTCCCCTTAAGCTTTAAGCATGTCACCGGGGCAGAGCTTCTTAGATTTGATTCTTGTCCTGGACGATGGCAGCTTTAGTGGAACCCCATCTAGTGTTCAGTGGGATGAGTCCTGAGGGCTGGAAACGATGAGAGCAGAAACCCTCCTGAAGTTACAAGTGTCAAGAGGCTCACAGAGGCCCCCTGCGAAAAAATAATGTAGGATCTCTCAAAGCTCTCTATCAACTTTTTTGACTAATCCTTACTTTCTTTCTCATATTCAGACTTCGGTCAATCTCATTGAGACTCTGTCCTCTGCTCTTTGTCTCTCCTGACGCCCTTTGGCCCTGCGTACTGCTTACATTGTGCTTTTGATAGAGATTCCATGGAAGTTTTACAGACTCCATCTTTGTACCAGCTTGACTTTATCTTAATTTTAATTCGAAGTTAATCCTTGCTATTTTGGGAATTAAGCCTAATGCTAGCATCTGCGCTGTTTGCTATACTCGTCATACGTGGTCACTGGATTTGTAGGCATGCATTGATTGAGGGTTTTTTTTGTCACCATGTAGAGATAAATATTGTATTGCACATTTTAAAAAAGCAAATCTGTAGTCCTGTAAGCATTACATTATTGGTGAAATAAGATAATTTTATTTAGCAGCTGCAAGGGCAGCACTATTATTTTTTTTCTCTCACATTCCAAATTTTAGATTGAGTTTGTGAAGAGGAAAGTGTACACTGCTGCATAGCGCCATTTGATTGGATTAACTTTAATAGAGTTCCTGAATTAATAATAATATCAAAAGTGCACACAGTTTTTGGAATAACTGTCATCTGTTATCTATTTTCTTTCTTCTGTAATATATCCCAGTGATTTTTACCATTGTCTGTCCTTTTTTTTGCATTTGCATTCGCATGTTAAAATTAGTATTAATAACCGTTTGATTTGATTCCTCAAATTTTTTGAAAATGTGTACTAAATAGAATTTTGTTTTTTTACAAAAAATATTTTAATCAAAGAAATGCTCCTACAAACCTAATTAACTATGTGTAAAAGTGAAACAGTTATTTAATTTTAATTTACGCGATAGTTTCTCAACTAGTATATTAATTAGATAGATAGCATATTTTGCATAAGCATACAAGCACATACACACTCATATTTTTATGCACATATTATCCTGCATCCTTCTCAAGTTTTTTCAACCAAAGTTTTTGTTTTATAGTTTTTTGAATGTGTTTTTATTCCACCTAGAGTTTTCTTCACGCTAAATTGTGTACAGTGATCCTTGAGAGGAGAAAAGGTGTTTATTTAATCTACACATTTCTCACACTATGAATCAAACACTTTTTTTTTAAAATTAGCGCTTGGGGTGTATAGACGGGTGGGTGGAATAGGGGATTTAACTTGAAAAGTTATCATTAAAGTTGAGTCTTCCCTGTTTGCATGGTTTGATGGTGTGAGGGCCAGGGTTTACTGTCATGGCAACTTTGCGTTATCTGATGTCTCTGAGCAGAGAAACATTGAGGGAGATAATCCCTGAATTAAACAGGATCTGCTTTGAGTCGACTGAGATGAGCAGGGCCAGGCTGTGCCGACGATCCCCGCCGCTCCCATGCTGCGTGAACAATGGGAAGGCATCCTGTCTCTCTGTGGGGCAGGGCTGAACTTCTCTGGGTTTCATTTGCAATTGAATTCTTGGCCCTGATGAAAGTGTTGAGGGGGCCAGAGCCACAATGAAAGGGATTCATAGAGAAATGCAATTTGTAAATCAACTTGTATGTTAAACAGCAAGATTTTAGTGTGACAAAGAAGGAAAAGAATAAGGAAAGTCTGGAGCACAGCGGTGGCTCTGGGGGCAGGGTGTCGTCTTGCCTTTTCACTCCCTGACTCGTCCTGTTTATTAAAATGCAAAATTGAAAAAAAAAACTGTTTCGCTTGTCAACGGTAGTTGTTTCTTCTAAATTTTAATTTCAGTGACAAAAAGAGTGGCTGTATTTGTATTGCATGTTCTGTGAGCTGGTGTACCCAGTTTCTCAGTTTTGGCAAGTTTCTGATGCATGTATTTTGATGTGCTACCTAACTCTTAAGTTTTAACAAAGTTATTTATTTAAACACTTGGCATTCCATGGCTTTTTTTTTCCTTGACAAGAATTACTAATGAGTTTCTATGGCTGGTAATCTTTTTAGGGTCAGAATTTATTCACAGTTGTGGAGAAAAAGTGTGGTGAAATTTTTTTTTAAAACACTTTAGCCAAAATTTTCATTACTATATATATTAAAATAAGTTCCCATTTACCTGTCTAATGATTTTTTTTCTCTGTCTGTTTTGCTTGTTTTGTTAAGTGTGTGCACGTAACAGCACAGATGCCAAAGGCTTTGTTGTTCATGTCTCCTTGTGACTGCAGCCTGAGTGGATACAAATTAGTTTAGTGACACAGATAACCTGACCAAGATGCCCATAGTTGCTTGAAAATGAGCAAAGTTGACAGCAAATTGAAAGTCTAATAAGTCCTTCAAATGCTTGATTTGCGCAGAGTGGACAAGTAGACTTTGAAGGGCATGGAGCATAGGAAATCAATGCCCTTCTATGAAATTTCATTAAGACCCAATGTCCTCACTTCACTCTATTCTATATTTTGATGGATTATCTGAAGAAAATGATTACCTTTGGTTGGGCTGATGAAACCCTGATGTACATCTTCAATCACTTTTAAGCAATATTTGAGTAGTTCCCATTGATTTTGTATCCCTTCTTATCATGTTTCAGAGGCCACTGCATTGAATAAGGCCTTTTCTCATTTCTACTGGCTTATTGTTGTCTTTCGATCGTTGTTTTTGTGAACACATCAAGGGGATAAGTGTAAAACTGATTAACTTAAGATTAACAACAATGGAATTTGAGGAGATAAAGCTGCTTCTTCAGCTGCAAAACATTTCTAATCACTAATCCTCTGTTTCCTCTTTTTCAGGGGACACAGAACTTTGCTCAGAGGACCCCCCCTGCAAGGAGTCAGACGCCCACGTCTGTAGCAGATGTTGTGCTGAATTCTTTGAACTATCAGATCTTGAGGAACACCAGAAGAATTGCACTAAGAATCAGTTAGTTCTGATAGTGAATGAAAATCCTGCCTCTCCCGCCGGAACTTTCTCGCCTGGGTCTCCTCCCCATAATCCTGATGACCAGATGAATGACACAGCTAATAACACTGATCAAACAGAGTGCAGTGACCTTTTGGAGCCTAACACTCTTGAAAAAGACGAATCCATGGATGTGGACGTTTCTGGAATGAGCAGTGGTCATGAGGAGGAAGGCAGTCACACAGAGAGTGGGAGCCCTGTCAACACAGTCAGTAGCCATGGTGGCAGGGGGACCTCTGGCCCTGCAGTAGGTACTTCAGCTGTCTCTGCCCCTCTACCTCAGCTCAGTAACCTGACTGAACTGGGGAACTTCTCCATGATGAACAGCAATGTCATTATTGAAAATTTGCAGAGCACCAAAGTGGCTGTAGCTCAGTTCTCCCAAGAGGCCCGTTCTACTGGGGGCCCAAGAGTGGCAGTCCCAGCCCTAATGGAGCAACTCCTAGCCCTGCAACAGCAACAGATCCACCAGCTCCAGCTTATTGAGCAGATTCGCCACCAGATACTGCTACTGGCCTCCCAGTCCCCTGAAATGCAGGTGCCCCCAACTTCTGCTCCAGGCACAATGGGGCCTGCTGCCAGCCCACTGGCCACACTCAGCTCACATCTCTCACAACAGCTGGCTGCAGCCGCAGGCCTAGCGCAGAACCTGGCTAGTCAGTCAGCCAGTATTAGCAGCCTAAAGCAGCTTGCTGCAGCAGCACAGCTACCTCAGTCCAACCCAAGCAGCAGTGAGACATCTCAGAACATTAGCACACTGGGGCCATCAGCAGTCAATGCCCAGTCCTCTGACAAAGGGCCGAGTCATATGAGTAGCCTCCACTCTCAGCTCAGCAATTCCTCACTAGCTAAGTCATCCACGCCAGCATTTGGAATGCGTAGCTTGTTAAGCTCTGCAGTGAATCCCCTTCTACCTCAGCCCCCACCTGGAAACCCCATGTTCTCCAGCTCTCTTCCTAGTGTTGGCACCACCGTAGAGGACCTCAACTCTTTAGCAGCTTTGGCCCAGCGGACAAAAGGCAAGCCGCCAAATGTCACTTCATTTGAACACAAGAGCAGCTCTGACGAGGCTTTCTTCAAACATAAGTGCAGGTTTTGTGGCAAGGTATTTGGGAGTGACAGTGCCTTGCAAATTCACCTGCGATCTCACACTGGCGAGAGACCATACAAGTGTAACATCTGTGGCAACCGCTTCTCCACCCGTGGCAACCTGAAGGTTCATTTCCAGCGTCATAAAGAAAAATACCCACACATCCAGATGAATCCTTACCCTGTCCCTGAGCATTTAGACAACATACCAACAAGCACCGGCATTCCTTATGGCATGTCTATGCCCCCTGAGAAACCTGTCACCAGCTGGCTAGACAGCAAACCAGTTTTGCCCACTCTGACCTCCTCGGTCGGCATGTTGTTGCCACCAACCATGCCCAGCCTGCCACATTTCATCAAAAAGGAAGATAATTCAATAGCCATAACTAGCCCTTCTGTTACTGCAAAGAATGACTCAGGTACTGCTGAGCCTTCAGCTAAAAATAATGATGGTGTGTCTGAAGAGGGTGAAGGTGCATCTCTGCCTACCTCAAATGGGAAAACTGAAGAAGGCAGCCACTCCTCAGGCTTCATGACAAATGTGAGTGCTGCCTCAGAGAGCACTGCTGACTACACAACATCCAACAGCCCACCCATGATGACCAACCCTCTCATGCCTCTTATGTCTGATCAGTTTAAGGCGAAGTTCCCCTTTGGAGGTATTCTGGATCCTCTCCAGGGGTCAGAGACCTCTAAGCTACAGCAGCTTGTGGAGAACATTGACAGGAAGGTGACAGACCCAAACGAATGTGTCATCTGCCACCGTGTGTTGAGCTGCCAAAGTGCTCTGAAAATGCACTATCGCACTCACACTGGGGAAAGGCCATTTAAGTGTAAAGTCTGTGGCAGGGCGTTTACCACAAAGGGAAATCTTAAGACCCACTACAGTGTCCACAGGGCCATGCCTCCTCTCAGAGTCCAACACTCCTGCCCTATTTGTCAGAAGAAGTTCACAAATGCTGTTGTTCTACAGCAACATATTCGCATGCACATGGGTGGGCAGATTCCCAACACCCCTCTGCCAGAGAGTTACCCCGACTCCATGGCCTCTGACACTGGCTCATTTGAGGAGAGAAACTTTGATGATATTGACAACTTCTCTGATGATATTGAAGGAATGGAGGAGGGTCCAGATAGCAGTGTGCCAGACACACCCAGGTCAGCTGATGCCTCCCCTGGTAGTCCATGTAACTCACCATTTCCTACCGAAATGGTTGGCTTGGGGGGGCAAGAGAAAAATGGCCAAGAGAATACCCACAATTTTGAATCACAGGAGCTAGAAGCCAGTCAAATGAAGGTTATGGCAAATGGCTTAGCTGAGGGAGATTGCCTCACCAATGACTCCTCGTCTCTGGGAGGGGATGTTGAAAGCCAAAGCGCCGGGAGTCCAGCTGTGTCAGAATCTACCTCCTCTATGCAGGCGCCATCCCCCACAAGCTTACAGCTACAACCACGCAAATCCCCCAGCCTCGAAGAAAGGCACCAGAGGGCCTTATCCTCTGAGCACACCAGTGCAAGCCTCTTGCACTCTCACCCTTCCAACATCGGAGCCCTGGACCTGACATCTGTCAATCCCTCAAAAGAGCCACTGAGCATGATATTCGCCTTCCGTGAGCGTAGCACCATCAAGAACACATCCTGTGACATCTGTGGGAAGACCTTTGCTTGTCAGAGTGCCTTGGACATTCACTACCGAAGCCATACCAAAGAACGACCATTCATTTGCACGGCCTGTAACAGGGGTTTCTCCACAAAGGGCAACCTCAAGCAGCATATGCTGACCCATCAGATGAGAGATCTACCCTCACAGCTTTTTGAGCCCTCAAACCCCAGCCTATCCTCCAGCCCAACCCCATCCCTCCTCTCTGTAGGTTCTCTTAGCAAACCAGAGGTCAACGGCTTCCTCCATGGCCTCCACCAAGAGAACAAGGACATGCCCCCTGGCTTGATTACATCATCTGCCTCCACATCCCCAGTGCTTTCGGCTGCTCCACCACGCAGGACACCTAAGCAACATTTCTGCAACACCTGTGGGAAATGCTTCTCCTCCTCCAGTGCTCTACAGATCCATGAGAGAACCCATACAGGCGAGAAACCCTTTGCCTGCAGTATCTGTGGTCGGGCTTTCACCACCAAAGGAAACCTCAAGGTAAATGTCAAAACATCCAGAAAAACATTGGTCTCCAACAAGTTTGTGCGTGAGAATGTTTGCAAAAAATAAGTCTCAGTGCTGCTATTTAGTTTTATACGGCATGTCAGTGTTCTAGGCATCAAGAGGTGGTAATGTTGTATAATTAATTAATGGCACAGCTCTCTGAGAAAACAATGCTTAAGTGGAAAGGCTGAATCACACAACTAATATGATTATTGGGCAGAAATTCCAAAATGTAATCAGCTAAGAATGATTTAGTGCACGGTATTAATTATCAGAGGCAATCATTATGCTCTAGGTCAGTCTGTATTTTTCCATAACAGGCTCGTGAAAACTGTCACAGGCCGCAAACAATTAAGAAAAGGATCCTGCTCAATGATCAACAGAAACTTGGGAAACTTATGGGAACTTTAAGTAAAATTACATCAGTTATTTTTGAGTGTGTCAATCTTTAATCCCAGAGAGGAATTTGGAATAAAAGTTAATTTTTAATTTTTAATGATTGTAGAAAATCAGACACTGGCATTTGAATGGAACATGTCTTACCAGTTACATCCTAAAGGTATATGAGATAGCATTTTAGTTTAAGTTTCATGACTGTTTTGCATAGTATGTAGTGTATAAAATATTTTAAAACGTTGCCAGTTCTTTTAAGGCTTGTGTAGCAGAAAGCATTTTTTTTTAAGTTGTCTTTGTCATTAAAGAAGTATCGGCAAAGTTGAAAAGTCACAGGCAGTACTGTCAAGCACAATGGCACTGGACAGTGCAGTTTTATTTAAAGTTCTATGGCCCCCTTGTGAGATCAGCAAATGAAGGTTAAGATTAAAGAGCACATATCAGTCTTGCCAAAATAATGTTTACACAAAGCTGGTACCTCTCACAGCATAGGCAACTAACTTGTCTGCTGCGCCCAGGGTGTGAAGCTATTTTAATTTGGAGTCAAGCATTATTATTATTTTTTCCATTGCATCATCTCATGTGCAGCTCTTGTGGCCAAGTTTGTAAACATCACTAATTTTCATCCCTCTCATTGCTCTGTCTTTCTCCTCCCTCCCTTTCTTTCCCTCTCTCTCTCTGTAGGTTCACATGGGCACACACATGTGGAACAGTGCTCCTGCCAGACGTGGCCGCAGGCTCTCTGTGGATGGGCCAATGGCCTTCCTGGGTACCAACCCAGTCAAATTTCCTGAAATCTTCCAAAAGGACATGGCATCAAGGGCAAGTAATGGGGACCCAGCCAGTTTCTGGAACCAGTATGCTGCAGCCTTCTCCAACGGTCTGGCAATGAAGACAAATGAAATCTCTGTCATCCAGAATGGAGGAATCCCACCCATGTCAGGTGGTGTTGGAAATGGGGGTAGTTCTCCCATTGGCGGCCTTACCGGCAGCCTTGACAAGCTACACAGCATGGAGCCTAACGCTGCTCTTGCTGGTTTGGAGAAAATGGCCAACACAGAGAACGGGGCCCACTTCCGGTTCACACGCTTCATGGAGGACAATAAAGAAATTGTCACCAGTTAGGGTGTATATCCACAGTTGCGCACAAATACATGGAGATGCCTAAAGGCATATTGTACACAAATGTAGACACACGCAGAAGAGACAGAAAGAGAACAAGACAGGGACAAAATCAACTGAACTGCTTTGCCGGCGATTGAATCTTTACGAACATGAGTGTGAAGACAAGTTGCTTTTTTGTACAATGTACATGTTATAGTTTTAAGGAGCTTATTTATTAGTGATTATAACCTTGCTTGAAACCAAGTGGAAGCATTAACAGTTAGGTTTTTGTTTGTTTTAAGCCAGAATGGGTATGTATGGGTGCTTAAAAAATGTGCTTTTGAACTTAGAATATCTGGGTAGATAACCTTACCTTGGCATTAAGTTATTTTCTGTCTGTAGTACTATAACCGAACTGTTGATGTTCATGTGATGCATAAGCCCTGTAATAAGCAAACAGACTTGCTGTAAATATTGTACACTGATCCTCTGTAGATGGTCTAACATCTGTGTGTTCATGCCCCGTTCCCCTCATCAAAACAAAATGATGAAATTCAGGCAAGGGACTAAATGATGTGGTAGTTCCTATCATTCCAATTGCTATGTACCTTTATTTTATTTAAGGAAGACAAAACATTGAAGTTTGCTACAAGGGTTTCTTTAGTGTTAACTCGTTTTGTTATTGTTGTTTCTGTGTATTGTACTTTTTACTTTTTGTTTACTTCCATATTTTTTTCTCTGAATCTCTTTTTTTGTTGCTCGTACTTGGTGTTGTTGAAAGCAAGACAGAAGGGAACATTCGGTCTGGCCTATTTCCTGGTTTTCGGAACTGAAACAGCCAATCAAATGAGCAGGATTCTCCTTTAGTTTCTCCGCTGGATTTCCATGTTGCTGCTATGTCCCAGCATCCTCACTGACATCAAGTGCAAAGTTATGTGTTGAAGCTTCTGTAAATACATTCAGATGTGGAAATACAAGCTCCCTCGAAAGAAAATGTACATATAGCTCATGTAGGAGAAGTCCATCATGGCCAGGGGACAAAATAATAGTGTTTTTATAAATATAAATATATATTGGGTTTGACAACCTTCGGACTGTTACATGCACTTTCTTGGAAAGTTGGAAGATCTTTATGGGTCCAGTTTCTCTACACTTTAATACCTACTAACAACTAAGATACTGTAATTCTTTACTCTAATAATCAAATACATCAGTTTTCCAAAAGAAAACATTGTGTGTTTGTGTGCGTTTATTCCCTTTTGTATATTTTAACGAGTCCTTGAAAATATATACATATTTTTTTATATATAATAACCACTGACACGCTTTTAAAAAAAAAAAAAAAAGCGCAGAAACAATTCTAAAATATGCAAGCTACATATACTTTTGCCATATAATTTGCTTCCGTGGCCGTAGTGCAGTCTGTGAAACTCTTTCCAGTGTTTATGCACTGACAAACCGTTGAAACAGAAGCGGGGATTTGGATGCAGTCACTGATGAATTGAGCTCCTTTGCGCTGTAATTTAAATCATGATCGCAGTTTTAACCTCATAATTTCCGTTGCCAGTCTTTGAAATCGTCAATTAATCGCTAATACTAGGAATAGAGTGGATTGGAGACGTTTTACGCGGAGGGGAAAAGGTTCCCTCCTGCCGTTGATTTATACACGGTGAACGACGGTAAAAAAAAATTACATTATCTCAGCGGAGATAATGCTGTTTTGCCCGGACGTGAAAGTTAAGCAGGCACAATATAGCATGCGTACTATGAAGGTGTTAGTGATGCTTTAGGGAAAATATGCGTTTCATTAAGAATGCGACGATCAAATTATTTGCCAAAAAGCCCCCCAAAAGTTGTCAAAACCACCCGAACAGAGCCTTTGACGGCTCTGAAGGCATTTGCCTCGCATTTTTTTATTCAAACTGAATTTTTTCCCCTTTTGTATTTCAACAGCTGCATTTAATTTAACACATCGTTGCACATCCTGCAATGCAGGATCTGTTAATTTCTGTCCAGCATCCTCGGCGCTCTCTCCTCCTCTTCACAAAGCCGAAATCCACAATATTTACGTTTTATATTTCAAGACGTCGAAGCTAAATGATCCTTGCCCACAGTGCCTGTTTTCTTTTTAACAGTCACATCTGTTCCCCGAGCTCTGTTTGTGCAGTTCATCGGCTTCCTAAGAGATCCCTTCTAAGGACAAAAAGAAAAATAATACTGCTCCACATTCCCAACGCTCTGCTAATTGTGACAAATACTTCATATTACAACTTTAACTTCTATTTATTAAACCAATAGAACCAAATGTCCGCGTTACTACTGAAACAACCACTAGATTATCATTATTATTATTATTATTATTGTTATTATTATTATTATTGTTGTTGTTATTATTATTATTATTATTATTAAGTTAGAACTTAATTATCAAAATAATAGTAATAACAGCCCTATTTGAATTTTGAAAGAAAAAAATTCAACTCTGAATAGTTCAAACCTTTTGTGAATTGACTCATGGTTAAATAGATATTTGTATGTTTTGCCTATGTATTTATTTATCTATTAAAATATAGTGACTTGTGTGTGTGTGTGTGTGTGTGTGTGCATGCATGCATGCGTGTATGTGGGCTTTTAACAGTTGTGACACAGGAATACACAGGAGTTGGTACAGGCTTTATCTATGTGTGAGCTGTCCCACCACTAAGCATGGACTGGCCTCTTCCTCCTCGTTTTCTTGCTTAAGTATCGATTGAGCTGTGCAGTATTACAGAAACACTTGAATCTCAGGTGGCAGGAATGTGTACAATTGATCTCTTCCACTGTGGCTCCCAGCAGTGGCTTTTTGCTCCACAACACAGCACCACAGGAAGAGCCGGGCGAACACGCTGAAACACAATCGCTACAGACTAAGAGGGGCTGTCCCAGTCTGCCCTGTTCACTGTCACAATTTATTGCAGCGCTGCAAGTCTCATCCTCGGCTCTGCAGCTTCACTGACAATGAGCTTTCAGAGTGCAGAGATTATGTACTTTACATTATAAACACACTCATAGGAGAGAGTCATATGTACTGCATCCTCACAGCTCCGCACAAACATGCTTTCACATATTTTGATTTATTCTTAACATCTTATCTAATGCCCTTTTATTTTACTGTTGGGTATTTTATTTTTTCTCGTCTGAGCTAAATGGCTTGATGGCCTTTTTGCTACAATGTCTAAGAGGATGGGAACCATCAGCAAAGAAACATTACTCTCTTTAGCTGTACGTCATTCCTGTCCACTTACTGTACACTTGAAGGTTCATTAAAAGGTTGGCCTTAAGTACAGGCTTTATGCACAGCTGCCACACTGCAAAGATAACATCATTTGTTTCCAGCATAAATCAACTTATTTTTTAGGCCACAACATGTTTTGTAATTCTAGTTGAGGTGATTTTCTTAATTCTGTTTTGCCTTGTCAAAAATAGTTATATTTGATATTTTTTTAAAAATGGTTTTAAATTTTGTGAAGTTTGGTTTTTATGACTGAATGGGACTATATTGTTTTATAGTAATTTAATTTTCAAATTTGAAAAAATATATTTTTTAAGCACACGTCATCCAAAGACTATATCTAGGACAATGGAGGGATTTGATGCTTTGAATTTATTTGGTTTGAAAAGTAAATTTTTTGGTATCTACAACTGCTAACAAGTTTTGATAGGTCATCTGGTGTGTGTGTGTGTGTGTGTGTGTGTGTGTGTGTGTGTGTGTGTTCATTTTAGTCTGTCAAGAGAATAATCAGAAGCAAGAAAGTAAAAATATGGGGAAAAAAACACTTAGACTGCTTTTTGACTTCATCAACAGCGGGAGTAAAATCTGTTTAATATGTGATGTTTCTGTCCTTCAGTGTGCAGGTCAAGTTGAGATGAAGCTGCTGCACAGAGGCAATCTTGGGAAGCTGGAGCCCCCTCCCACATCTCCTTCCTTGTGCTGTCAGCCCTCCCGAGTCGATACAAACCGTAGCCTGGGGCCCGGCCTGGACTCCCCACTGAGGTTCTGGCCCACCGCTGGGAGATCAAAGACCCAAGGAGAACAATGGTGGGCCTCATTTAGCCGGATGCGGTTCACTTTCCCCCAGATGCACCGCCACACCTGCCCACGCTGTCAATCATACTCAGGTGATGAACCTGCTTAAAGGCCTACTGCCTGTAAGAATATACTTATCTTGGGCTCTTGAAAAAAAAAAATCCAGCAGTCTAAGTTGGGTGAGCAATTTTAAAGTGCATCTGCTCTCCATCTGATTCAGAACACAGGCATTATCCAGTCTTTAGGTAGACTCTTTAACAAAGGGGCTTTAAGATTTGTTTCCCTCATCTACACCTCAGGCAGATAAATTTGGTAGCTTCTTGCTCCTCATTATGAGGACAGATTAAAGGAATTTATCATGTGCTTCTTATTGATACTTCTTTTTATTTGTAAAATTTCAGTGAGTGTCAGTTGTGCTGACTTAAATTTTCCTCTTATAAGCTGTGATTGTATTTTATTGTACAAAAAAAGTGACTATTGGTTTTACACTTTTAATAATTGTGTAAGCCACGTCCTAATTTACGTTGTCTTTTACTTCCAGCCGTTTCATGCTGGTTTTATCTTCCTGTGGTTCTTGTTTTGTTTCCTGTGGAAAATGGAGCCTGTCTGCAGCGTGTACACAGCTGGTTAAAAGACAAGACCTCCAGATTGTATGTTCAAACATGAAGCAGGATTTTCAAGCCTGCGCTCTCTCACAGTTATCACAGACGAGCAATCAAAGTCTTCACAGAGTAACCATCCTGCCCAAAACCAGACACTTTTTTTTTTCTTCATTCTGCTTCTGTTTGTTTTCCATTGAAGTTGCGCTTTGGTCTTATGAGAGTTTGAAGATTGTCTTTGCATGGTTTATTTTTATGGCACAGCAATCTGGAGACTGTCCAAATGTCAAGGTCATTTATCTTGCAGTTCATCCACTCCTTGGCTTTTGTGTGGTGAGAGAGAAAAGCACAGGCCCATATTGCATTTCATGACCTATTGTGTCAAATGAGTACCCAGACAAACAGGTGGGAGCCCTGATGGGAGCTCCCAGACTCACCAAACTTGAGGCTCCCTGGCCTATTCTTTAATAAGGCACTCATGCTTGCAGAGCGGCCACAGTGCTCTGTTTCCCTCATCGTCAGATGGGAACCTTCAGGGATGCTAATGAACATACAGTGAGGGTTTGTCTCACGCATAGTGCTCCCGCTATCTGCGTCTCTCAGTTTATCATCACCGCTGAAATTGCAAGGCTGTTTTACTGGGCTTTTACTGCAAGGGGGACATTTAGCCCATTGTGATGCTAATTCTTTAAAATTTGATGTCTAGGGTTTGTTCTTTCAGGTCAGGATAGGTTTTATGAGACTGGGTCTTTTGACAGAGTACAAGCTCCTTTTTTGTTATCACGGAGAAACCTGCAGTCAACGGTTGTCCTCATTGCCCCCGAAGGCAAATTTAATTTAACGTGGATTTCCATTTTACGATGAATCACATGTTTCCTTGTTTTGTACAGTAGAATGGAGACAGATCGTCTTTCTTTGGTTTTAAAGAACAGCTTTGAGATTAAGTAGGCTGATTGTGGCCCTTTCACCATCAGAATTACGGTTGGTAACCCTAGCCAGGCCTGTCTGCTCTGGGGCTAAAACACACACAGACTTGGGGACACTCTCTGTTAATGTCATCTCACAGATTCAATTTCCTCATCACAATCTTACCTCGAGTCCCACAACCTCTGACACATATTCTTATTCTTTCTCACAATGTCAAAGGATGCTAGTGAGATGGAAAGATATTCTAGGGCCGCAGAGATATTGATATTGAACGTCAAGATGGAATGTCAGAGCGACTAGGAAGAAGCCCTTCAGCCGCTTGTCAGGTGTGTTTGATTCCATAGGTGCTCCGGAGAGGTGTCTTGAGTTTATTGAATTTGTCATTTTCGGCCTGGGAGTGAAAAGGGCACCTGTGTGCTGCCGTAAGCCCCCGCGCCAGGACCGCCACCCACATTACGGGATGACAGCTGATGTGCAGGGACAACCCTGAAGCTGTTGATTTGTTTTCTTTTTTTTTTTTCCTGAAAGCATTCTATCAGCCTCTGCGTACATTATTCATCAGGAAAACAGCTGAGAGGATATTTACTTTGTCAATTTTCTCATAAAAGCCCCCTCTGGCACAAAAAAGTCACCCGTGGTTACAGCAAGAAAAACGTAGCTATTTTGGAGGCAGGTTCAGTGCTCTGTTAGACCCAAATTGAAGACTTTTGTAGTTGTGGATACTGGCCACCCACATCAGTGGTAGATCAAAGCAATGGCCTGCTACAGTGGCTGAATATTCAGTAATGTTATTAGAGTGTGATAGGTCTGTACACTCACTTACTGACTGTGGGAAAAGAAAAAGGTCTAATAGAGATTTCGGTCTGCTCTTCTGTTTTCTATGGGCTCTGGGCTTTGCTCTCCAGTGTATCTCCCAGGTTCAAGATCACAGATCTGCCACCCACTCTTTTGCAAAATACACACTTCTTTAGTCAAGGTTGGTTTTCTCACTGGACATCTTGTTGTAGGCAGCAGGAAAATGGTTTCCTCTGTGAAACGTGTAATCAAATGAAAGATAAGAAATACATTAGGTCATGGCAATTCCCACAATGAGCTGTTTGATATGGAGATGTGCGTGCATGTGTGTGTGGATCTTAACTCAATTGCAGCAGCGGAGTTTGATGTCTGACTCCCACTGGATCCACCAGCACAAAAACTGCATCACTCACCGAATTAAAGCATCCGCTAAATGGCACATGTTATGATCACATGATTTCATGCATGTGTGACTATGTGTGTGTGTGTGTGTGTGTGTGTCAGTGTGTGCGTATGTGTATGTTTTATAGTGTGCTGTCTGCGTGCTTCTTTTTCTACATGCCTTCCTCATGCTCAGTTAAGTCTGTGCCACCTGTGATTAATAAGAAATATCCCAGATCCAGCAGGTTAATGTTTAATCAATCAACTGGGAGAGAAGCCTCTAAATGGCCTAGTTTATTTTTAACCACTGCATCACATCAAATGCACCGAGGTTTTGCGCAGCTAAAACTCATTATTTTTGCTCTCAGCAGTCCGTGGTGAGAATATTTTATACCAGGCCTATATGCTTGTTTTCCTACATGGGAAAGAGTGAGAAAGATTCAGATAAGCTATTAAGAAAAACAGTGTGTTAAAATTAAAGGACAAAATTAAGGGAGGAAATATATCACAGACACAATATTAACAAGGTTAATATGTAGAGTAAATAATGATGTGAATTTCCAGCTCTTTTAAAAAATGTTTTACAGAGATAGCAATGATCCTGTGTTTCCTTCCCGTCATTCCTAACGCTGTAATATTTGTAACACTCTTCACTGGGCGTTTCCTTTCCACTGTGAGCTGCTACTCTGTGACTTGGCTGCAGCACTCGTACTATGAAATCAACACCCCAGTCAGCAATAATGCTCTCTGAGGCTTGGCCAGTTTACTAAATAATCGATCCAAATAAAAGCAGCAAATAAAATTGACTGACCCTCATATACTTAATTATTGCAGCTATTTGACCAAATAGCATTTTTCAGGATGCTGTGTGTCACAGGCCATCAATATTCCTTTAATCGCTGTTAGTTATTGCCCTACTTTGTTACCGCTGTGGATGGCCAGTCTCCAGTGGTCAGTTTGGCCCAGGGCAGCGAGGGAATGAGATGCTAAATGGTAGCGCAAACAATTTGATTATGCTGTTTAATTCCCGTCATATAGATCTGCTGGGCCTGCTGATGCGCTCATTTCTGCGAGGCTGTACAGCAGAGTGCTGACCTGCTTAGCTCACACCACCAGACCCAAAAGAGTTGGTTTTCTCTCCATGACCTTTGGATCAATAGTGACTGCTCCCTGGATATGAGCCTGTGTCCTGTAGGTTTCACCTCTTACCACTAACAATTCATTTCTTGCATGATGGAGCACTGTTCAACATCTAGCCCGAGTTCTATTTTTGAAATACCTAGCATGCTGCGTTTATGGCTAGTCCGTAAACCCTCAGGGTTTTACCTAGCTGAACCAAGGTGCTGTAATGCAGGGAGAGTTGAGGGTTAACTCTCCCTGTTGAAACAGACCACATCAGCCAAGTGAAAAATGAGAAATGAGCACGGCAAGCTCTCAGACCCAGTTGCCCAGTTCCCAAAATTAACATTTCAATTCAAAACCAATAATAACGCATTGTGTCTGGCATGAATGAGTGCTGCTGCAAAGGGAAGGCGATACCTCCTGTTCCTGTGTCAATGAAAAAGCTCCTTCATCTTCTGCTAAAGGGCCCACACAGTCTGAGGTCAGCCAGTCAGCCTTGGTTACACTGCACAGGCATGCCTGGGTGGATGGCTCGAGCTTCCCGGTGCCTTTACAAAAGCCAGGAACTACAAACACACACACACACACACACACACAGACGCATACATAGGCATACACAGGAACAATCATGTCATGCTCCGTTGATGGCTCTCAAGTTTTGCCAAGCAGTACGTAGCAAGCTGAAAGAAGTGGACATTGTGTTCTTTGAAATAAGTTGCAGTAACTAATTGCAATATCATATGACCATTTCAGCCTCTGTTTTATATTATGATTTGAAACACAGTATGAGTATGAGAGAAAATGATAATCTCTCCAAGTTCATTTTACTTACTTTTCCCTCTGCTGGTCTGATAGGGCTTCATTCATATAGTTCTAGCACCTTATGTCCAAGGTTTTTGGTCCAAAGTGTGATAAATCTTAAGTGTACATACTGTATGTATCTCTGTTCATGTTGAACCCTCTGATATGCTAATTGACAGGAGATCTCAGGCAGTCAGAAAGGGCCACGGACGAACACACTGTGCTGGGGGTTTGAGGGACATTGGCTTTTGAGAATGGGATTGGGAACCAGGTTCCGAGGCTCTGCCAAGAAGGTGTCAGGGCCGAACTCTGCTACATGCTCCTCTCCATCAGAGAGCACATTACCAGTCTGCAAGGTGAGAGAGAGGGACACGGGGCAATTTCAAGAGAGCGCTGTGGTTATTTTTACTGAGTCTAAAGGAGGGCAAGAGCCTATCTGCTAGCTGTCTGGCCCAAGCGATGCAAGCTGTGTTCCTGTGAGTGATTCCCTACATGTACTGCACTGTCTGCTGGGTGGGTTCATCTTCCACAGCTGATGTTTCACTTCTCTATGACAGGATGATTTGTACTAGACACAATGGCTTGGGCTGGTTCCATTTACGAAACCTCAAAGGCATATCTCTATACTATCCCCAATATTAAATGTAAATGTATTAAATTAATCTCACCTAAATGCAGATTTCTTTTATAAAGACACCTTGAGAAATAAACAAGCTTGCCAAAGAAGTGCACAGGGATTTCCCACTGAAAAACAGTCAGTTTAGAAGTTACAATTGTTTAAGAAATAATTCAAAATTTTAAGAAAAAAACCTGACCTTTTGTCAGAGAGCTTTAAAAGTGCTGGTATTACTATAACTATAATTGTAACTGAGTGAAAGACAGCAAGCAGATCCATTTCTCGAGGTGTTGGGCTTTTCCTCTGAAAGTCAGTGGGAATTGACGTGATCAACAGAATTTTGCACTTTCTGCAAACATTGTGCTGTACCATAACTTTACTTTTCAATGATCTGAGTCCCGCATCTGTGCACCATTTCCAGCATTCATTATCATGAACTGCAAAAATAACAGATGGGGATTCTACATGTCCAATAATTATGTGACATTTGCAGACTTCCAAAGGGAGAATGTGTTGGCATTTGCACATATTTTACAGGTTACAATTTTACTATTATAAAAACATTATTTTCATGGCAGTGAGCAAGGCTTTTGTATTTTATTTATTTATTTATTTATTCGTCTTAACCTAACCATAGAAGGAACACCATACAGGCATCAATCAATCATAAATGTTCCCATGGCAAATGAGTGTCGCAAAAAGAAAGAAAAAAAAAGAGGAAGAAGAAGAACTTTGTATCTAAGAACACAATCACTGTGTCATGACACTTTGTTATTATTTGGCCTTATATTTGAAAACTTATACAGAGACATGTATGAGGTCAAATGAGGTGGGAAGATAAAGACTGAAAATCAGTTTGTTTTTTTTTTGTAAAATAAAATTTAGGAAATATCAGTCAGGTAGCATGTGTCAGCCTGCATATTTCTTGTAGTGCCCTGCTGCTGTACAAGTATGTGTGTGACAGTAGAGCAAACCAAGTTCTAAACTTCTTCATTTACGAGCCACAGCATACCAGCCTGCACAACATTTCCATGTTGCCAAAGCCACTGTTGTTTCACATTTTTTTTTGTGAAATGTCTTGCCTGGCTGAGGCAGCGTCTTTTGGCTGGCAGAGATGACATCAGTGCTCCCAGTGAGGAGGCCAGCTCCACTAATAAGGCGCTGCTGGGATTGCCGCCCGCTTAGGTTGTCAATGAGTCTGTCTTGATCTGAGGATTAGGCCAGTCGTTCCAATTACAGCCTGGTGCCTTGAGGTTTGTCAGGCATTGACACAGACGCCTGTCGATGGCCCCTGTGCATATTCCAGGACCCCGCTGAGTGACAGGCGCCAGCGCGCCAAGAGACGATGACACACAATGAGTGTGTGCATGTGCGGCATGTGTTGTGTTTGTGTATGCATGTCTGTATGTGTTTACTCCAAATCATTAGTTTCTTGTACGTGTCATAGCTCTCAGCCGCAAATGAACCTGTTCTAGTGTGAAGCACAAGGTGGAGTAAAGTGTGAGTGTGTGTGTGTGTAGTGTCTCATTTCTACGTTGAAGATATCGACTCTTAATGACAGTCTATATTCAGACACAGAGAAGTAGGAATACTATCATAAGACTGGTGATGTATCAGTAAGCTGTCAGCTGTGGATATGAGGAAGTCATGTATCCTGGCTGCATGTCTGTTACAGAGAGTGTTAATAATTTAATGCCCTGTGGATCACACCGCGGATTGTTGGCACTCCAACTTTTGGATTGCCTGTTACCTCAGTGGCACCTCAGACACACTGTCATGTATTTCACTGAATTGATCAAATATCCATTTTACTTTTATTGTTGTTGTTTCTTTAACCTGCCACGTCTAAATCAGTGAAGGTCTGACTAATGACATTCTCCCTGAAAAACAAGGAAGAGATTTCTCTCTGTTGCTCTTTATACTTGTCTCTGCCTTTATACTTGCAAAACATCACTGCAAAAGGCAGACCGCACCAAAATCTGACATTTACTTTTGATGTTTTATATTTGCTGCATTGGAAATATATTGCCAAATTGCTGAGTTTGACAACTCATTTTTGGGGATTACAAAAAATAATACACCAAACAACAACAACATACTTTTTAAAGTTTATGTGATTTTAAAAGCTAGAATTTTCTAAAACATTCCTGGGACAAGGGCAGCTTGTAGCAGGTATAGGTGTGTCCTCCTCGGTTGTGTATCTACAGCTCAGCAGACAGTCAGAGGAGCTGCTTGGTGCTCTCTCACAGCAGCACTCAGTAACCTGACATGGCTCGGCTGGACTTCTTTCATCTGGTCATCTCTGCTAATTCAAACCCCCCCCCCAACATTTACACACACACACACACACACACACACACACGCATGTGCTTGTCGCCTGGGAGGCCAGCAGTGACTTTACACCCACCGTGGTGGGTCATGTGACACAGACTGCTGTGTCCCACGTTTGATACTTAATATTCACCACCTGGTGTTATTTACATGCCATTAAATGAGAGATGGGCGCAACCCTCGCTGACTCTCGATTTAATTCATTTGGGTAAAAATAAGCACAAACTCTCTTTGTGTGTCCTAAATTAAAAACCTGGACTGTATCATGTTAAGGTCAGAAATAAATTCCTCGCTATGCTTTTAATTTTTATAGCAGCTCTTCCCTCCATTTTTGCCGGGTGTAATGTTATCCCCAAGCGATGTTTGCAGGCTGTAATTAAATATGAATGGAGAGCTGTTGGTTGCCCGGCCAGTTTGTTTGGTTGAGTGCTGGCCTGGGGAGGAAAGCTCATCAAATCAGTTGTGTTGGTGTCATTCTACACCCCATAACAATCCATGACAGGGAATCTCGGTGGTCCTGCGTATAAAAGGGCTGGGAATCACCTGTATTTAGAGTTAATGGATTCGAAATAACTCACAAGCTCGCACTTTAATGAACGCTGGATTGATGAAAAAAAAAGGGCCCCCCGCTCCCTTTTGTCCCTGCATTGCATGAAAAACATTTTCAAATTGCACGCTGGCACAGATAATTCACTTATTCTGTGTAATTGGATGCTGACCAGGGTTAATATCTAGGGTGTCATTAAATGGAAATGTAGAGTTTTAAAAGGGGACTGTATGATACAGGGAGTCTTTTCTATAGAGCTGCCCCTATGGAGCTGATTGTGAGCTCCTTCTTCTTGCTGGCAGGAACCTTCTTTATTTGAAGCAACTCAAGCATGAATTCTGCGAGGGAAAGATTGGGGACAGTTATATTCACTTCTGTTTGTTGCCCAGTTGAATGAAATGACCTTAGAGATAAAGCGAATCTCTTGAGCAAGTCAGGTGAAGAAAAGGCAGCACAAATAGGGCAGATGTGGTGAAAGGAACTTTTTAAATTCGACAGTGAGGGAGGGCTGCTAGACCACGGATAGTTAAAAGACTGCTGTTTGCTGGTAACCCTGCTCTGCCACCACGACAATGCCACATGGGAGGAGGCACTCACTGTGGACGCTCCTTATTTTGATTCAAACAAGATTGAGCGCCGGGGAATTACTTTTTTTTTTTTTTTTTCAATTTTATTTTTAACGTAACTGAAAAATCCTGTTATCCTGCGGAAAATGATTTTGGTTGAGGAAGCACAGCAGCGGAATGATGCAGGGTAATCTAGAGACTGGTTAATTAAGTTGCTCCTTCAACCTCCATTCATGGGAAAGGCCTGTAATTAGTCTTCCAAAAGCAAAGGTATTTTCCTCAGATGGGTCAATTTGAATTCCTCCTGACTCCATTGGAGAATGCGAAGCTTCTGTGGCTTCAGGAGAGGCCTATAACCTGCATTCTCCCAGTGATAGCAACACTGTAAAACTTAACCAAACGGTTAAATATGTCCTAAAGAAGAACCGTTAAAAGCCAAAGAATGTGGATGTACAGTCAGTAATAAAAACAACAAAATGAACCCTTTTTTGTCACGACCCAGGTTTTGTTTTTCCTGGGAGTCTGGTGTCGGCTGTGCTGTGCCACGACTCACCAGCTTTGCCACCTACAAAGAGGGCAGACTCTGGGCTGCCTGGGTACTTTTGGTGAGGAAGTTAATCATACACCTCAGAGTAGCGCGACACAAGAAAAGCGGTGTTTGTAAACCTGCCCCCACGGCTCTGCCCATAATTGGCTCTACAAGTGACTGCCTCGGCTTCCTGTCAGCATTATATCTGTGTTCACACCGGCCCAGCTGGTAAGACATTTGTTCCTTGGAAACATGGCTGCTGTTTTGATCTTTGGACTGTGAAAGCAAAGTAGCTCTCACAATGGTAGTAATGTGGGGAGGATTTTCCAGGCTGTGGAGGAAGCCAGGCAAAAATGTCCTGCTGCCTCGGCCTCGCAGTGAAGAACAGCACACTGGTAACTCTGATGGTGCTTGCTTTGCTCTTTTGTTACATGTGTTTTAGGACGTTTAATCAGTGATCGTTGTTCATTGAATGCTCGGTGCAAACACAATACATCGGATGCACTTTGCTTAGCCTAGATTTTTCACCTCGCTTAAAAGTTGTCCTCTGCTTTAAAAATATATTTATCGGCGGAATAAACACAACATTCTCGACTTAGATAAAAGTTAAAATAAGAAAAAAAAAGTATTTCAGAGTAAAATCACAGATCTCAAAATGGGGCTTATTTCACTTCAATTATTTTTATTTCTTTTTTTATTTTTAAAGGTAACTGAAGTGTCAAATGTAAAAGTACCTGACTATTACCCCATCATGGGAACTGGAAAATAAATTCTGAATATTAGCTGGCTGAGGTGGAGCTTTTTTGTGACTTTGTTGCCAAGCAGTTTAATCCATACCAGTGCATCAATATTTCATGAGACAATCGTATGTTTTAGATAAAAAGTGCAGTATCGTTGAATTATTGCAGTATAAGCATGGAGTAGCAATAATTACCGCTATGATTATGATATAAAGCACGATACATTCATCCCTTATAGTATGCACATAATCAAATGGTACATTTAGCAAGCCATGTGTTTTATATCCTGTGCTTTTAATCATTTTGAGTAACTTTAACACCATATCTTACTTTAAAATAAAAACAGACCTTTTTGAGCAAACAGTAAAAAATGAGCAGAATGAGGAAGCTGAGAGGAGCCAGGCACGCTCATGGCAGCGTATACAGATGTCATTAGGAGGCAGTTGGACTTTTTTTTTTTACTTGATCTTATTTTTTTTAGTTGACACGTGGCAGGAATCTGAGATTAAAATTGGAAATGCGAGCATACTGCTGGTGACACCTCGACGTGTGGAGGGATGTAACTTCCTGTGCAGCTGTCAAGAAACACTTCCCAAGCTGCTGCTGCATCTGCACCTCAGCTCTCCTAATAGAGCATGCAGGGAACATGGAGGGGTGGAAAACTGTTGGAATATGCTAATAATTAAACATGGTAACCCAAAGTCAGAGTTTAATGATAAAATTGCAATTGTAGCCATTTGTATCATACAGTCTAGTTTTTTTTTTTTTTTACAACACACACACGCATGCACACACACACACATGTCTTTTTAATTTCAAGGCATACTTTAATTTTGTTTGTTTCCTTTGGCTAAAAAAAGACAAACACTGAGATATGTTCATGACAGTTGATGAATATATCTTCTCTGATTGTTGATGAATACAGGATGCATGGACTTTTGAATGTTGCATCATGTGTTTGTTGTTCTTTAGAAGGCAGCTTGGGTTTATGACAGATATCTTAGCCAGGTACCAGGAGCAATTGCTCCAGTGGCAGCCACTCAGCCACATGTGTTTGCAGCGGTTGCCCTTGAGTAATGAAGAATCGTTTCTCTCAACTTCCAACCGGACGCATGTATGGCTGAATATGACTTTCTTTGGCTGGTTCTTCCATTTATAGACAGGCTAGATTTGTTTGGGATTTTTTTGGAAAACCACACTCTGATGAACATCCTGCCCAAGACATTTAATTGTGGCGGCTCCATTTTGTGCACAAGCAGTGCTCTGCCTTTTTAAGACTTGTTTATTCAAAAGCATCCACATGTTGATTGTAACCCTGTTTTTTTTCCCTCTCCTTTGGTGTTTTGTCCGATTTGAAGGAGTTTATGAAACTTGTTGGATGGTGAAAGAAAAGAATTCTGGTGCATATAACTCATGTTTTTTATTTACACAGTCATTTATTTCATAAACTGTAATTCATCATTCACTGACTTTTCATTTTGCACAGCGTTTTTTTCTAGTTCCGCTGCAAAATTGTATCTAATTTTTCAAAACAACATCTTGCTGCCATATGTATCAGTATATGCAGTTATTTTTAACAAACGTCTAATCCTCTCACTTTTGTTCCATGTTTCTTACCTTTCCTTACCTTGAGGCAGAGGCAGTAATAATGACAACAGAGCACAAACAATACTTTGAATGCATGAGGAGAAACCTCAGTCATAAATAGCAGTGGCGGGGAAGCTAAATATTGACTGTGTGTGACTTCATACTGATGTCTCCTGTGACTTTAGGCCTTTGTCTTTTTGTCCGCCAGCGTGTGGTCGTAATTGAATTGTAAACAACACCCACCACGTTATTATTTACTGCGCCATGCTGCTCAAACCATTCGACCAGCCACCGCCTCTGCCACCGGGGCAGAGCTCTGAGTCACTTTGACATGTTACCTAAAAGGCAGTGAAAACAATATATGGCCAGCTCATCCATAAGTCATGGCATTTGGCGTAGAACCGGTGCATCCAACAGAAAGAGGCTTTATGAATGGCACAAAGTCTGTGAATGATAACGGTCATTAATATGTCCATTGAGGGTCACCACATTCATGCCACATATCAAATCCCCTTTGAATGAGATCAGTTCCCTCCTGTCAGAGCCCATTAGATCCGTCCCACAGCCCCAGTGGCCAGCTGACAGGGGAGAAACCCTAGCCCCAGCCTAGCACCATTAGCATTAGAAAATGAGCAATCAGCTGGAATGAAGCTCAAGAGGAGGGGGGGGGACTCATCTGAACTTTTGTAATGATACCCGGCAGATACAACACAAAATGTAACACCCTGTGAGAGAGGCATTGTGCTCCACAAACAGCCAAACAGGCCACCACATTGATATTTCCACCACCATCTTCCCTGCCGAACTTTTTTAATTCAAAGGTTCGAACTGAACACATTTCTAAGTTTACTGCATGTCTCGTGGTCTGTTGTGTCTCGATCAAAGGCTGCAGAATTCAACTACTTCCCCTCCACTAAAAATGTTCCGGCTGCTCATAGAAAATTGCGTTGAACCTCTTTGACTTTGTGAAATAATTGAGTTAAGACACTCGATAAAACATTAATTAGCTTAGCAGTCTGGAGCAGATAACATAGATAAAACCCTATGTAATTCATATTGATTAGAATATGCACATTGAGCGTAACCTCTTAAGACAAGTTTTCCTTATTAAATGGACACAAAGCCGAGGTCATTATTCGTACAAAGAAAGATCGCTTTAGATATTATCTTTTCACATAAAAAGGTTTGATTGGATTTCTTTCTGAGGAAGCTACACAATCTATTTTATTCTGGTTTGATTGTATTACCTCTTAATTAGTTTGTATATTGAGTAGAACAGGCCTTATTGATTTGAGGTGCATTCATTTGCATTGCAAAAATCCCCCTTTAATCCAATATAATCTCATCCTTCCTCAAACACAGCAGACTGCATCTTTGAGTCACTCTTTTCCTACTAGTTTTCCAGCTCCTGCTCTTGGCTTGTCTCAGGGTTAACAGAACCTCTTGGTAGAAATTAGAGATTGCTTTCTGTGTTTGCGAAATCATTTTCCTAAATTTGGCTGTTTATTTTAAGGCAGTTAAACTCCATTTCTGTGTGTTTCATGTGGACAATTGCATGTTGCGTGTGGTAATTTATACGTCGAGCGTAATAACAAGCTGTAGTATTTTCATGTGGCTGTGTTGTGGGGTTTAATTTCGAGCTGTTTCAGTGAATGATTGGCGCTTGTAGGTGTTGTGTGTAAATCTGCTGCTGAACACCCGTGGAGCCCGCGGAGCCGTGTCACACAGAAATCAGCATTGGAGGCGTCAAATCCCTCCCACCCGTCCAGCGCACAGCAGCAGGCTTAACAATTCTCTGTAATTAACCTCACCTGAACTTTAATGGCCCACCTCCGGGACCGAGGGCCCCGGCTGTGTAAAATTACTGTTACACACGGAGCCGAGGGGGAGTCCTGCCGCGGCGGGTGTGTTCTGCTCAGACAACTGAGAGGGAAATGCACCCCTGTGTAACACCTAATACCACCAACAGGATGTCAGAGCGCTTGCAGACATTTTGAGGGGGGAGAAGTGGGGGCTGGTGGCTTGGAGATGCTTGAGCAGAGATCTGAACATCTGAAAGTGTTCAAAAGATGGTGTTTTATTTTATTGTTTCAGTAATCTCTGAGTTGGAACGCCATTGTGGCATTGTATCTGCATCTGCTGACCTCCTGTATGTGGCACTTCTTTTTTGCTGTTTAGCTGAAACGGTGATTCAGCCTTATGCTAACTGTCCTTCTTTTATAATGAAATTACTATAGCTGGCAGAAACATAATACCGATAACTTCAAATAAGTGATTTCTACATTTTTTAAAATTTTTTCATTGAATCACAAGCATGTCAGTCTTTTTAAAGAAGTAGAGGGGATTTTCGCTAATTTATCTATGTCAATATTTTATCGAGATATTCAACCTTTCTCCTACCTAGACACAAAAGGCTGTCCATTAGTGCCTTGCAAAACAACTGAATCGAGTGCTCTTTTGACAGCCTATCTGAGGTTTCTCTTATGTGTCACCTCTGTGGTTAAGATTTTCCTCTTTTTTTAGGAAAAAAGCAACTTGCTTGCTGTTCAGGGAAGATTGCCTTTAAGTTTAAAAGAAATCAAACTGAGTCTCAGTGGGAGACTGGATGCATACCAACATCTCTCTGTGTCAAGAGGAGTCTCTGCTTTGGTTTTGAAGAGGACAGTCATACCATTTAACTGACAAATAGTTAATAATATTCTGTTGGTCATCAGTCATTGCTGTGATTTTCTGGTATTTCCTTGGGCGGAGCCTTGAGCATTCAAGGCCTCTACTAAAACACACACAGGTTGTGTATTATGCACAAAGTATTTCTACCTCAAAATATCTGCAGATTTGCAGTTCCCATCAAAAATTCCTTAAAATTAGCAATAACAATATTTCTCGGTTTAAATATTTTTAGCAAGGATAAGGTATTTTACTAGTCTGCAGGCTGGTGTGCCCTC
>JAQNCA010000001.1:18866202-18880631 GCA_029783725.1 Acanthurus tractus | reverse complement strand
TGCAGATTGTTTGAGTTTCAATAGTATTTATTTAATAGTATAAAAGAAAGTATTTATTTTTCATAAAAAATCTTCTCTTCCTGAAATTTCTTTAATATCGTTTAAGTTTGACCCCCCCCCCCAACTTACAAGTGCCTTATGGCAAGAGTTAAAGGACACATTTTCACTGCAGATCAAACACTTATCACATTTTTTATAGATTAATTGAGCAGTGTGAGTGTATTTTACAGAGGCGCTGCTCACTGTGGGACAGGGCCTCAGTGCTTTCTGCTGGGCCTCCTAAACCTGAGAAACTCCTTTATTCCACCCTTCACTTGCAGACTGACTCCAGCTTTACTGGGCTGGCCTGTTGTAAATGGGACTGGGTATCTCTTTCCTCAAACGCAACCTCAGCCCTGCGTTGACTCGGTGTGGGCCACAGGGCGACCTTACCAGGTGAAAACAGTATAACCGTTGGTGTAAAATACACACAGCAGCAGGCCTGCTGCATGGAGGTGTCTGTTGTTAATTTCTGACGTCTGGAGAGCAAGTTTCCAGAATGAGACATTCATTATAAGCACAACTATGTATGACTTTGTAAGTCGTCATTTTTCAAATAACAGCTCTTTTTGCATCATACTTTAATATTAAGTGACAAACAAAAGACTGTTTTTTTTTCTTACACTGCCCCACAGCACAAGATACATTAAAAAACGGATCAATATTTCATCATAGTTACTTGTATATTTATTATTATAACCAGTGCTACTATTAGAATTTTTAATGTAATTTTTATAACTGTCAGACTGACTGTGAAGCTCTCAACAAGCAGAGACATTGTGATCTTTGTCTTTGAAATAATACTTAATTTACATAAAATTAAAACATTTAAAAATAATAGTAATTAAAATATATTTACATCATGTATTATTAGTTAAGCTGAAATAGGATATGAGACACAATGCAACCAGTCACACAAGTACTCATGGAGAAAGCTTCAGTAACAATAACTCACTTTTCTAACAATGTGCAAAATTAAAGGTTTTCAAAGACAAAATATTCAAGTTTTAGGATCCTTTACATTTACATGGTGCAAAGTACCGACTCATGGTTATTAAGAGTTTTGAGGCCTTTAGCTTTAGACATTGACAGACAAAAAAAAGAAAATAACAGTGTGACTGTCTTCAGTGTACAGTTCTATGCAATGTAATAAAACACAGGGCATAATGTTGCACAGAATCGTGTGTTTTAAGGTGGAATGAGCAGAAGGAAAGTGAAATCATCCTACAAAATATTACCAGCAAAGGTTATTTTGTATATTTCAGTGAAACTTTGAAGTTTTGAAGCTAAATTATTTTTTAGATTGCTGTTTGTTGTAGTAATTGTCATTTCTGTCTTTTTTTTAATTTACTGAAGTTGAGAGAAATAATATTAAATTAGGTTGAACAATAATGTAAGTGGACAATACACTGTATGTAGAGTTTTTTATTTGCAAGCAACTTTGAATCAGATTTTCATCCAAGTATAGGATTGTGTGTTTGCGTGTGTGTGTGTGTTTGTGTGTGTGAGTGAGAATTCTATCATTCACATGCCCATCAACCTTTAACCTTGCATCTGTAATTATAAAAAAAAGTTTGAAAATATTTGTCACTAAAGTAAATGCAAAGCGGTTTTCATCTCACAGGGTTTTGACCTTAAGGCTGCACTGACTTTTATTCACAAAATGGTTTCTTGCTTGTTGCTTCCATGCAGCGTACTTGACTGACTTTCAGCTGAGTTGGGTCAAGCAGCATCGATCCGAGGTGGGGGTTAGCGAAGGTGACAGAGGAAATGCTCAAAGAAACAAATTGACCCTTGACGCCCCCAGTAGCTGAAAAATTCAGTGTCCTGACCCTAGTGGCTTCTGTCACAGCAGGTGCTTCTCCTCAGACATGTAATTGAGCCACAGTGTAAGGATACACAGAGATATGATACTGTTGTGCGTCAATAATCGGACACGGGGGTATTTGTGTTACTGACAGTTTCATATGCACCGAATTAAGTTGTGGACTAAAGATACACTCTGGATCATTTTCAGTTTATACAGCTCCCTTTGTGAGAATATACAACACAATTGAAATGTTTGAAATCATCCATCATTTCCATGCGTGACGCGTGGCGGAGGTCTGCTTTGTTATTCTTTTGAAGAGAGTATCAAGTGAACACTTACTTGCAACTATGAGGAATGTGGCACTGTGGTGTCCAGCAGACTGCAGCGTCTGGAGTATAATCTGTTCGCTCCCATGGCAGGAAAAGTCCCCCCTCTAAGAAACCTGTTAGGCCTTTTCACCAGCTTGTAAACACACCTCGGTCTGTCTGGGGGTAGACCTCGCTTTGACTGGCTGAAATCGCTTAATAAATAATGGAAAACACTAACAACAAATGACACTGTTTTGTGCCATTGAAGGCAGACAGGGGGCTGAGATGCAATGAGCAGAAACAGAGCCATTAGTGTGTGAGTAACGCTGCAGTGATGCTGCAATAAAGGCTGCAAGACAAACAGCCACATGAAGGTGCTTCTGTTAACAGGGAGAAAGCACAAGTGTTATGCAGTGAAACAAATGCCATCCCTTGTTATTTCACCATTTAACCAAACTACTGTTGCAAACTAACAGAAATTGCATCATATATATAAAACATAATGTAACTGACAGGAATGTGTCTAGAAATATGTGTGAGTAAATAACATAACAGGTATCCTGTTGTTTTTAATTACTTTTGTTATAGTAAAATAAGAGGATAATAATGAGGATGAGAGCAAAGGGCCTGAAGCTTGCTTTTTAGACTGGCATCTTCAAAAATGCTTAACCCTGGCTACCAGAAAAAAATTAAAAACTATTTACTAAAAATGTTGTCTTAGCACCCTTTTGTCACTAACAGAGTCTCTTTCCACATCCTCACACTTGTTTTTAAGTTTTATTCATTTGTCGGACACAAATACACACAATAAACAACATTAAAATTGTGTTTAGGTCAAAACATTATTTTATTCAATTTTTTTATAGATATCATGATATATTGAATGTAATTTGAAAACAATATGGTATATTGCTATTGAAAATTCTCAAGGCCCAAATAACAGATAGAGATAATCCTACACTGTTAAAGCCGTACTTTCACCTACAGTGTGTATAAGATTGGCCAGTCAGTCTGAATGAACACACAGGTGTAACCACATGTCATGGTCTGTGTTTAAGCGGTGTGGCAGCTCTACCTGTATTTTCATGCCAAACACCTCACAGCCTTCTCCTCTGTGCCCAAACACAAGCCTGGATTCTAATGTCATTATTTGAACAGATAATTTCTATTTGTTGTCTTTGACTTTAAGTATCCAGGTCTCTGGTTGCTGCTAAGCCTCCTGTCATTACTTGTCGCTTGAGGGATGCTGTGAATTATCGACAAGGTAAACAGCTTATGAATGAGGCCTAAGCTTTAGTTATACAATTTACAACATTTGAGTAACCACAGGAGCTTTATGTACACATACTTTCTCAAGGCTACTGTTAGCGGAAAGAATGAGGTTGCCAGCCTCATCTCATGTCGATGGAAATTCCTCAATGTCTTAATTGTAAGCCCGTAAGATTAATTCTGCGTGCACAGTTTCTTGTGTAAACGTTTCAGGGTGATGCTGAGACATTTTTAAACAAGTTTCAAGCAGCGTGAAGAGTGACAGTGTTTGTTTACACCAGTACCTGCAGCTTTTAATGTCGAGGAGGTTTCGTCTCTGAAGCTGAATGTCCTGAGGCTAACTTGGTTCCTTTGGGGAATAAAGAGGAAATGAGGGAAGGACAAAATAAAGTACAGTAGGAAAACAAACACAGTATTTCAGAGAACTTTGTATTATTTCCTGTTATGAACCTTTCACAATTTTGATAAGGTGAACAACAAATATGATGTTGCCCTGCAGCCAAATATACCCCCCTGTATATCAATAGCCCACAAATGATTATCTCTTTTAACATTTTTTAATTATTAAAACTGAATTTTTTACTTCCTGCTCATTTTTATCACATCACCTTTGTTAGAGAAAGAATTTAGTGTAATGGTTCAATACAGTATTTGTTCTGGTTTTTTGTTTTTCCTCCATCGCTCAGTGGACATAAAGGAGAGTAAATTCGAGGGGCAACCTGCATTTGTCTAAGTGCCTAAGGTGAGGCAGAGGCTGCTGTTGGCTAATGATTGACCAGTTAGTACTCTTTCCATGTGCACATAGACTCCCAGACATGCAGCAGAGAGAAAACAAAAAAAAAAGGAAAATGGACAAAATGTACTCCCAAAAGACAAGAACATAATTAAAAAGTTTCTTGTGCACTTAATTCTTCAGGATGTGAAGTAGAGAAAGCTATTATGCAAAATCAATATCTGACAAATTATAAGAATTTACTTGATTTTTAACTGTTAAAATTCAAAATACTACTACTTTAGGTTTTTGTGAGGGAATGTAAAACAAATCAAAACAGACATTGTTTTAGTGTTGATACATTTCCTGATTAACTAATGCGTAAACAGGCTTTTTTGCAGCAGTCCCCGCTGACACCATATCTCTCTGCTCACAGGCGTCACTTAATTCTTGCACATATTTAAGCACAGCTATTGTAAAAATGGCCCTCTTCCTGTTGTTGTTTTGTGGAGACTTGATTTTATTCAAGCCTCAGGAAGTGGAATAATTTCAATGCAGATGTTTTTCACTGTAAACAGCCGTAGCGATCTGGGGGGAGTCGGAGGATGAAAGCGGGCGTCAGGGAGAGTGAGGAGTGTTTTCCAGAGGTGGAAAATGTCCTGAAATATTTTACTCAAGTGGCGACGGTGGTGCCTTTTTTAAATCCGAATTAAAACTAACTAAGACAGTTTATCTGCAGAATCGCTCAAGCAAAATAATATTATGTTCAAAAAAAAAAATCAGGAACACTGCACTTAAACATTAATCCCAACAAACATGAACAATACAAAACATGAGTTGCAATGTGAAGAGGTCAACTACCTAACAGGCCAAAGCATGTAAGTCTATTGTAATTTAACTAATTAGAATCAATTATCTGCAACTCATCCAAAGTTTATTAATCAAAAACGAATTAGTAAAATTTTACTTGAACTGTAAAGAACTAAAAATAAATTATTTGAATTAACACAGGAAAGCATTATTTTTTTAACAAAGTTAAAATATTTACTGAAAAAGCTGGCATCATGTCTGAAGATCAAGGTTACTAAATCTGTTGTGGCTACTAAATCTAAAAGTTCTGCTTATCAGGCCTCGTACTGCTGGAAAAATGTGCAAGCTGGTAAAGAGTGACACTTCTGAGCTTATGCTATTATACAGATACATGAGATATTTTTTCATATAAATGTGCTGGTTAAATAAATTTTAGCGGCACTGTTAACCAGGACGAGTTCAACTTGACAAGCTGATGTGTAGCAGAGAGCATCTTAATGAAAAAAGTGTCCTAAATTTTATGTTTCTGCACCTGTACAGTGCCCTTTATTAGTAAGAAGACAATTAAAGCACAGTGACTAATAAACAGATTGGAGGTTGCCTTAAAATGAAAAAAAAATGATGCAGTCCTACTGAAGATTAAACTCAGATCCAAAGCCATTTTTATGTGCTGAGGTGTTATGGTTAAATCAACAAGCACTAACCAATCCGTTCTGGACTAGTGCAAACAGAGCAGCAGACTCATTTGATTAATGAGCTGGCATGATGTAACCACAGGGGGAAATAGGTCAGTGCACCTGGTCCTTTACATAGTTTTTTCATTCATTTGGAAAAAATGCTGCGTTCAGGGAGCAAACGTTAAGAAAAAAAAAAAAGAAACAGAGACTTCTCACTACTGTAAATTTTTCTGAATAGTAGCATGATTGAGTTTCTGCTAATATTGCACCTCCTTCTCAGAAAACGTCAATTTTTTTTGACAGAAATATAGCCTGTAGGTCATGGCTTACTGGTGCTCCGTGTCTCACTGCACACACACGCTGTTTGTTTCTAGCTGTTTGCAAACACATGTGAATGGTTGTTGGAGACATAATAGCCCCTGAGTCCCTTCACACATTGCCCCCTGAAGTGAAGATACATGGTGTTCAACCAGCAGCTAATATCCCACAGTCATACATCGCTTTTCTTTTGTTTTTGTCAGTGGTCATCAAAAGGTCAGGGAGGTGTGGTGAAGTTGTAAAATGGCCTGAGTGGGGGTGACCTATGGCTGCCTGAGCATTCCTAATGCAATAGTGAGGCCCGCGGGCCCTGGCCTGCCAATACCAGGCTGATTATAACGAATCAGGTCCCTCTTAACACAATAATGTGATCAATTTCTCATTCCACTGAATAAATAACATGGCAGATAGGGAGCTCTGTGTGACCTGCCGTTAACCCTTTGCCTCATTATTCATATCAGAGCCTGAAAGGAGAGAGGGAAGGAGGCAAGGAGAGAAAGGAAGAAACAGGTCAATTTGAGCTAATTATTGCTTAGACAGAGTTGCTTTGCTAAATGCTACTGATTGGATGAATGTCCTGGGACTTTTTTATGACATCTGCTCTGAGTGAGGCCGGTGAAACTCTGGACCTGCTTGTCTTTCCTTTGGGGGTTTAAAAGGGGCGACAGATGCCTTACTGTTCCCCAGCCCCGTGGTTGCAGCCCTCAAATAGATCGACAGCAGCCCGGCCAGGCCAGGCTCTGCAGAGTAACACAATAGGCTCACTCTGACTGCTTTCTCCCTGCTGGGTGCTTGTTCTGTCCAGTGACCAGTTAACATGAGGACACTTGCTAAAATACCTGGTTCACCAGGTTCACAAAGAAGTAATGACAACAGCGCTGCTAAACGGGATCATAATTAGCCCTGTCAGCCCTGCATCATACATAAGAAAGCTCCTCTTCTGACACATTTGAGCTCCATAAATCTCAACATGTCTACATTTACTTCAGGTAGCCAGTCACCCTTCAATCTTTGTTCCGGCCTCAGTAATAGAGTCCAGTCTAAGCAGGCTGGATTTCTCTGCATTGTAACCAGAGGCCCTTTGCATCTGTGGCCGGGCCCATGTGGGAGCATACGACACTCCAAGGTGAAGTTTTGAGCTTTACACGATACCCAGTCAAGCTCGACCGGGAGGATGTGACACGGTCATCGCTCCTCATTTATTTACCTGTGAGTTCTTTTTTTTTTTTTTTCGGTCACAGTACCGCACTCAGTCTGTGTGCACTTCACCTGACACCCAATATCTAGACCTATTGCTTTCATCTCCTCGAGTATTGGTCCTCACTTATCTCACTCTCATCATCTAAGTTTAATCAAGTAAATGGATGCATTTAAATGTTGCTAATTTCACTTTAGTAATTGCCTGTGTTTAATTAGGTTTGAGCAAAGAAGCATTTTAAGTAATTTGAAGTTACCGCTGCAAAGTTGCCCAAAGTCAGTGCACATCTATAAAGACCTTGACATGAAAAATAACCTGGAAGCATTTGTACTGCATTGAACTGCAAGGAGCTGGAGTGAGAAACCATTGCCTTGCACAGGTTTTTGTCTTTTTAGTCAATATATATCCAACAAAAAGGTTCATATTTTCAAAATGTGTCTTGATGCAAAATATTTAACACTGAGCTGCTCATTCAAAAATGTGACATCAACTGTTAAAATCAACAAAAATGTGCATATAGGTTATGATGAGTCACCACTTTTAGCTAATAGAGTGTGCATGCTTTTCCCCTTTCATATTGGACTTCACCTCGCAGTGCAAAATCACACCAGATGTCTGTATCCTGCTACTTTATATCCAGCTCCGTACAGTAGATCCCTCTTGTCTCTCTGTTCACACACAGACCTGATGGCCTTAGCATCTGGCCACATGGCTGAATCTCCCCATGTCTCTCTCGACCCCCCTCCCTTTTCCGCTTTTCCTCTCCATTTGTATCTGCATCATTCTGAAGCATGTAAAGGGCCTGAATGACGTCGGCGAGGCCCTGTACAATTTTATTTAAGCCATTACAGTGTCTTGGGGTGTATTGGGTGAAGGGGGGCTCAGTTCCACATGAGAGGACTTCCTCCTCACCAGGCAGTGTTTTAAGAAGAGCAACAGGTGGCTGCTGGCAGAGGGAACCTGAGGCTAAGTGGATGTCAAAGTGGAATTGCGGCTGAATCACGGCTATTTATTTGACCCTCCTCACATCTGCACTCTTCCCCTCTGAGAAGGATGAGGAGGGAGGCAAGACGAGCAGAGGGGCGGTTTGTTCGGCTCCTCTCCACAAGTTAATGTGGGGCTGGGGGATGTCTCGGGGGGGGGGCTGTGGAAATTGTACATGGTATTAATTACAGCCCTGTGTTCGCAAAGCCGCTTCTGCTATGTGTTTATGTATGGAAGTAACATCATGTGCGCACAACATGAGGAGGGTCAGCGGGAAGGAGGTGTTTTTTTCCACGTGGCAAATGGACACATCTTATTAATTTCCCAATGCTGACATCAAGCTGCTTCACACCCAATGAAATGAAATAAGTTTTTGATCGAGAACAAGGCAGAATGAGGGCTTCTTTCCATTAATAGATCTGTAACTTGTAAACCATGCTTTCAAAATATGTTCCAAAAAAATGTTCACTGTTAATATTATGAAAATTTGTATGTGATTCCAGATGTTATAACTGCAAAATTGTCATTTTAAAGTTATGAATTATAAATTGTAATTACATATGCTTTTCAAGTACCAATTTAAAAAAAATTACTCACAACACTTCCACATCTTACATACTGTATTTTTTAATCTAAAAAAATGCAACATTTTGTGGCTTTTTTATACCATAATGTGACAAAGAAAAGTTTAATGAGGAACTTAATATTATTCTGAATGAACACAGTATTATGATTTCTTTTTTTTTTCAGGTTGGGCCTCTGAGCTCTTTAAACTCCTTAAACCTGGTATATCTGATTTTAAGATTCAAGATTCAAGATTCAAGAAGCTTTATTATCCTGAGGGAAATTGCTGTGCAACAGTTACAATACAAAAGGTGGAAAGTAATACAGTGTGAGAGATAGTAGAGGTTAAAGCTACCAAAAGATAAAAAAGATAAAAAGATTTATTTGGCCTCTTTAATTATTTGGATGCAGATACACGTTGTAAATGCAACATTGACAGTTTTTTACCTTTAAAGTTGATATGGCTAGCTTTCTAGCAAACAGTTGTGTGTTTATTTAGTAATCAAGGAAAAACATTAGAAATCACTTGGAGTGTTTTTTGTTTTGATTTGTTTTGTTTTATTTTTTTTTTTTTGGTCAGTTGGCGAGTCCAAAAGTCACTCACTTTTAGCTCTATTTTTGGTCCCTTCCAGCTAAGTAAAATATTTAACTCCTTAGTCGATCCGCTAAGTTCTTGAGCTAGTTGCTAATTTTCTTTGGACAGGAAGCGTACAGTAGCTTAATAGAGCCATTTCCTGAAAATGACTGCTTGCTGTGGCCAAAAAAGTCACAGTAAGAGTACAAAACAGTAAAGTTACAGGCCAGCACAGACCACTTTCTAAACTAAAAGACTTTCTAAACACCAGACGCGTCTGTTGGCAGTGAAAAGAGAACAGTGGCCAGGTCTGGGAAGGATCCCTGCCTGTCTTTCCTGCTGGTCTCAGTTTTTCCATGCCGTTATCAACCCAGCTGATAATGCGGAGCTCCGGGCTCTTTTTCTCAGGACCCACAGCACACTGCCACACATTCTGATGGCGTGACACAGACCTCCACCACAGAGCCCCCTCTGTCTGTAGCAGTGCACACTGCCAGGCTGAGGCCCGCAGCTGGTTCGCATATTGCTGGACTATGCCAGTCTGACTGCTATTACTGATATCTGAGGTTGTGTGTGTGTGTGTGTTTGTGCTGCCATGGTTGTAGATTACAAGAGTTTCAGAAAAATTAATAATTACTTTTGGTTAAGCAGAAAAGTGGATGACAGGTGCAACATTGTAGTAGGAACAGGAAATGTGAGTAATCTGTGACCTTTAGTTCAGAAACTGAATCAGCTTTATTGGCCAAGTACGGCTACACCGAAATAAGATATACACCTAAAAAAAAAAAATATTGCTACATTTCTACACACAGTTTTTAAAAGCACAGCGCGAAAGTAAACCAAAACAAACCAACAAAAACATACGATTAAAACTAACTCATAAATCTAACTTGTAAAAATATCTATTCTTTATTAGGGGAGCTGTCTTTTAGAAATACAAAGTCATCTATTTGTATATTTATCCAATTTGTATTTATTATTTTTGATGGGTCAAATCATTTTCTTTTACAGTGATATTTCAGTTATAATTGAAACATTTAAATACTTTGCAGACAGATTTCGACTGCCAGTTAGAAAATACTGTCCCAATATTTTTGCTCAGTTGTAGCGATGTTTTGCTTTGTTGGAGAAAACAGTGGTGATTGTTTACTGTTTTCCTGTTTACCACATAGGCCAACGTGGCAGCGGATGGAAAACTGCACATCACATCTTGGACCAATCAGACTGCTTGGCTGAATTAAATTACTTTGTTGAGAAAAGTTCTCGTAAAATATGTGAAGCATTACGGGACAGATGTACAGTGTGAGCACATTATGAGCGTGTTATTAAAGTCTGTAATCTGAACACTCTGCAATATAATTGTAGTAGTAAATTACGAAACGTTTAGGGTACGTTCTTAAGGGGAAGGGCTAAATAAATAATGCAAAATTAAGCAATGAATTTAATATTTAAATTGTGAAGTAATACTTTGTACTAAGACCTCTGTTTTTATGACAATGGCTTTTTTTTAATTTGACTATATTATATTAATAAAAGCTTCCAATATTACGTTTCAGGACTTGACATTTCCCACATTTTATTCATGACAATAAACATATCAAGCTATGACTAACAGGTTATTGATGATAAGGTTATAAAGTGACTATTTAATTGCTGAATTAACAGTGTTAATGGATCATTCTCCATTGCCACAGCCCACCGCCGCCCTCCGTCTCTATAACTAAGTGGGAGGTGGCTCCCAGACTGAGGCACAGTAAAGTTTATTAAACACATCAGCTGGTTTGCAGCAGACCATTACTGAAATGCTGTATTCCAGCAATGAGAGATCAACAAATAGGCCTGGGAAATAACAAGCAAGGGGACTTTGGTCTTTTAAACCAGAGAGCATTATGCAAACTTTGAAGGAGGAATTTATTAAATCTCTTACAGCAACTGAGGGGCTCTATATTTAACTTTGCCAGAGCACTTCGGACAAGTATTGGCTGTGGTTTCCAATTGGCTCTGAGAGCAGTCTGGTGGCTGCGAGGCAAACTTCTGGAGTCCTTGGTTCCTTAAAATGAAACAGCTGCATAGTGTGACACAGTGAGAGCAGTGGGGTGTAGGGAGGAGGAGTTTTTCATGAATGAAGTCAGTGGGAGGGGGAGGAGAGTGAAGGTTGGCTCAGGGCTGAACCCTGCTAGGTAGGTGTGTCATTAAAGGGGTTGGGGGGGCATACAAAGTATGGGTGTGGACTCAGACATGGGTCATATAAGTTCAGTTTGATTCATAGTATGAGAGGGGAAATGGTGTTGTTGTTTACACTGGCTCAGGGTGCACAGCAACCCACTGTGTAATTTGTAGTGTAGTGTGCACAGATCTGCCCCCAGGGAGCCATGAGAGGCTGTCCCACATCAGCTGTTCCCCCTCTGCCAGAGCCCTGCGTGTCCCTGCACTGCACCGCCGACAGAGACAGAACAGAGCACCACTTGGACCACGCAGAGGGATATTAAAGTACAACGCTGAAATTAAACTTCAGCGTCCCACTTTAGATGAACCTCCAAAGCTATCTAGCAGCCCTCTTGCACTCATGCCAGAACAATATCTGTATAATTAATAACCACAGGAAGAAAGAGAGAGAAATGCACTTTGCCAAGCCAAACCAGAGCCATGTGTATGACGGTATGGAGCACACACACACATTGTTTGGATTGGTGAGACAAAAAAATGCACTATAAAATACTTTCTGCTGAATCTGTGGAAAAACTGCGGAGAGAGGCAACGCACTCTTTGCGTCTACCTGTCCAATCAGCGCCGGGAAGCTGGGCGGGGATGGCATCCAGCTGGTGTTGGCGTATGAGTCACAGTCACAACCAAAAACGTCTGGTGTGGCAGATTACTTGCTGTCCAATATTACCGCTCTCTATTATTACTTATATCCAGATCTTTCTTTCAGTCCAAAAAAAAAATTAAAGTACAAGAATCTGATTGAAATTAAAGGTTCACTTAATGTAAAAAGCATTGCACTACATCTGTCCTGTGTCACACAGAAAGAGTATTTTTCACTCATCTTCTGTTTGTCATAGGCTAGATTCAAATTATTACATTTTAACATAAATCATTTCACGGAACAGCAGGCTGACAGGCAGTGTTTTTTACACCTTCTGATTCCTGTTAATTCACAGCTTCTCTCTGACATAAAGCCAGACTTTAACTTCAGTTTTAGTTCTATGATGCAGGTATTCAGCTATGGTTACATCTGCATAACATATGCCAACAGTACTTTACAGTGGCATGAGAGCATAGCTTACATTTTAAGGATGGGTGGTCTCAGTGGTATTTTAAGCCATTATTTTTACTAACCCTGCATTCTTTTCACCCTGCTTGATCCCTTTTTCCTCCCTAATTTCTGTTTTTAAGCATGTTGTTATTTAACTCTCTCACATAGGCCTTTTTTTCTTTCTCCTTTTAATCATTTTAATATGTAACAAAATCATAAAAAATAATAAAAAATAAGCTTACATTATACCCTTCACATGCATGGAGCTCCACATAAACTTCCTCACCCCAGCTGTGCTTTACTCTTTGAAGAGACGCTGTGCTTTTCTTGCTGGTGTGTGGCGATCCATCTCACACCCCTCCACGAGCTCTCCTGATCAATATGGTGAGCCAGTGGTCATCATCACTCATTGGGAACTGGCACACACAGGTGTATGTGTATGTGTGAACTCACACACACACATAAATGCACACATCTGTGGCCTTTTAAAACCTCCGTATCTCCTAAAGTAAGCAACAGGACATAACCCGAAGAGCACATAATCCATCTGGCTTTGATTAATGGATTTGCCATCCATTTTCAGAGCCATACAATGCCCCTGTATGAATTTTATCAGAGTACAGTGACAAATAGCTGTTCTGTTCTCTGCTAAGAGCCTTCATTGTTCCTCTGACAGAGAGTCATGCAGATGTCACCGCCTCGGCCAGGCTGCCCACTGACTTGTTTAGAAAATATAAATGTAACAGGCCGTCGTCTGACATCATTGTCTCAGCATTATAGATGCCTATTTTGTTAGCACATAATCGGTATAAATGTATGACTGGATACTATTTTTCCAGAGAATAACATCTACACTGTGTTTGGGTTGCTATTGTGCATGTGTGTTCTCATGAAATAAAAATAGCAGCATTTTCTTGAAATAAAAGATGTCACAAATATCTCTTGAGTCATTTTTTAATCCACAAGTCTGCATGTAGAATGAAGTCCACTGAATGTATGTGTGCATTTAGTCGGCATCCTCTCAGAATTCATTTGGAAAGTTGCAGGGTTAAAGTGTGGTATACACTTTTCTGTTGCCATGCCTGGAGTCTGCTGACTGTAATATCAGTAGGCTATGAAGCACTGATCAGGATGGCATGACTGGCTCAGGATTTGGGTGTCCTGGCACTGAATAATGCAGCTTTTTCCTCTGTGGCCCTGTATCCTTTGGGCTCTGTCATTGAAGATGCCCTCTCATCTCATCTCTCACTGACACATGGAAATGTTCTCCAAGTAAGAGTTTACATCACTCTGAGAGGCTCAGTGATGAGGTTTTTACAATGGTAAACGGCCTGGCCTAAGTGGCGTGCGTCTCCCTCAGAGTATGTCTCCTGACTGTCCTCCTAATGACTCAGAAAATATGCACGCCGCTCCATTTATGGGCAGTAAAAACAGTCATCCAGCCGCATACTAACAGACTGTGAAGAGCGCCATAAAAAACTGGCTCCGTCATATTCACTTACAGCATAGTGCAGACTGGCAGCTCAACTGGTTATCATAACATCCAGGGTGACTGTCACTGAGCTCTGCAGCACCTCTCTGCCCGTCACGAGCAGCCAAACATGAAGTAAAACAGCAGGCGTACCCTCTCCTGCTACAGAGGGTGACATGAACTAGCAGCCCCGCACATAGGAAGTGACATAAACAAGCAGGCCCCAGAGAGGAGGGCCATCAGTGGCGATGATGAGCGACTCTCTGGATGCTCCTTGACATGTGTGGCTGCAGCAGCGAGGGGGTGAAGGGAGTGGGGGGGGGGGGGGTGGGTGTGGGTGTTGGGGTTGGGGGGGGGGGGGGGGTGGGGGGGGTGGTGATGGCGGGTGTTGAGGGGGTGAGCTGTGGAAGTTTGCGCACCACTACATTATCCGGCTGAT
>JAQNCA010000001.1:18834624-18866102 GCA_029783725.1 Acanthurus tractus | reverse complement strand
CCCCCCCCCCCCCCCCCCCCCCCCCCCCCCCCCCCCCCCCCCCCCCCCCCCCCCCCCCCCCCCCCCCCCGCGCCCCCAGGGCGGGTGTTGCGGGGGTGAGCTGTGGAAGTGTGCGCACGACTGCATTATCCGGCTGATTTAGTTATGACAGCTGGTGCCCAAGAGGAACGCAGCAGTAGGGGATAGGATCGCCCAGGCTGCAGACAAATGATGATGAAGAGATCACTTTAAAGAACAATCTCCATAATATTTCATGCTCGCTCGGCAGCTCCCAGGCAGCTCGGGCTGCAAGGCTAACTGCTCTATCAATTGATTTGATTCACTGCCGGAGCTACTCCTCGCACATAGTATTTCAAATAAATGACACAGCAGATAGGAATGATATCTACATCAATATTAACCCTGAAAAGAACTAATGGATGCCGGTTGCAATTTGCGCTATATCCTGAGTAATGCATGCGAGGCAGACGGCAGGTGATGGAAGAGTTATAACTTTTCCTGTCTCCCCCCAAGGCACAAGAGGATACAATTTGACCTACACCCACCCCGCCCAATACAAATATACAAGCTACATCTTTCCTCCTCCCTAGGCAACCATTTGTTTTTGTATTTATAAAGCACATTATGGCAGACTAGGCTAAACTAAACCATCTCTCAGGCTTGTGGAACACAAAAGCAGTTTATCAGATAAATCACCCTTGACCAGTTAGCTATTAGAGCAGCCAGGAAGTGAAGCCTGGGCACGTATGGTGCTCATAATGATAGCATAGTTGCCTTTTATTAATGCATGGACATGATGCATGCTCCTGTGTAGCAGTGGTTTAACATGGCTCAGCACTCTTTAACCTGATCCCACTTACTAACCTGCTGTATTATGAATTCAGATCAGGTACCAGGATAGATGGACAGATTATTCCCGATAAAAGGATCACAGTAGCTTTCCATACAGGGGCCATGACTTTAAGACAGAGGCAGACGGGAGAACGTTGTAGTAAGGTTTATCTTTAAAAATTTGCTAAATTTATAAAAGAAATATTCCTACCATTTTTTAAATTGATCATTTGTGTTTATTTGTTTTATATTCATTTTATATTTACTGCAAATAAGTTATACTGTAACATGCACACAGAGAAGACAACATGCATGTCACAACAGACATCCTAAAACCCCCTCATCTGGTCACGTTAGGTGTAGCTTCATTATGATACTGTATATTTAGGTGGCAACACTTGTGTAAAAGCAATGCCAGAACACTCATTAGCCTGGATGATGTTCACTGAGTAGCTACTGATCACTGCTGTCCCTGATATCTGACCCCTGCCCTAGTAAGAGGAGACCTCAAGCACACACATACACACCACACACACATACGCTGACACACACACACAGATAGCAGGAGGTTTGTGGCTTGCCGATAAGGTGGTGATTAATCACAGAGCTGACGAGAGTGGGTAGGGTTTCCATCAGTGATGCTTAATGAATGTCATAATAATACGAGCATCTGATTGCTCAGGTCAGCAAGTGGTGAATGCGTGTGAGTGTGGGTTGATGGGGGCTGTATGTAGGTAGGATGAGGTTTATATGTGTGTATTCGGGGATTGGGGGAGAGTAGGAGGGAGTTTGCTCCTTAGCTGAGACCCCCACTGCTGTGCAGTCTGCTAATGAGTCCACTAGAGACCCTCCCAATACCTTTGATTGTGATGCCATGGAGGAGAGGGGAGCAGTGCAATCTTTAGTTGGATTAAGTATCTCTTAAGGAGATCTACTTTCAGCCACAATGTTATCAACCCTTGAGTGTGTATTAATTAGGCCTATTGCAGAGGCGAAGCGGACGAATTTGCAGTATTCCCTCTATTCCTCTGCAGACACACATGCACACACAAGCAGGCATGCAGAACAAAAAAATGTCTGATAGCCTGTTGCAGAAATTCACTCCCACAAAAACACAAACCTCTTGTGCAGTGTAGCAGCGCAGGCATACATGCTTAAAGCGAAGCATACACCTCATCTACATACATGCTCCAGCATGTTTGTGTAAGCTTTAATTTGACACCCCATTACATCCCCATCTACATGTTACAGTCCACACATCTGTATGCATGTTTTGGTATTGTATACATCATCCTGTTCTCATTAGCAGAGCTTTTGATATGAAGTGATGCATTATCTACACACTAGGCAACAGTTGATTGACTGTGGGCCGGTAATACTGTTTAGCCCCACTTAAAGCAGTCTGGCTTTGATGTAAGTACATATTTCCTGGTGAAGGGGTTGTTATGATTTCAAACATTCACTGACTCATCATATGGAAGGCTGACACTGTTGCGGTTCACTTGCTTTTTTTTATCTTTTACATGTGTTTCCTGTATGTGGAATCCACTATTTTCCTCTTCCCTGCAAGTCATCAAGAAAATGCCTGTTACTAGCCTGCAGGTATACCGTTTACCTTGTTTCCCTGTATGACTCAAACCCTTCCGCATATGGCAGCAGAAGGTATTGCACAAAGCACTGATATTCAATCCAGTTGCACTCCCGCCCCCATCTCCATCATAACCCGGATGTTTAAGAAGCATGTCCAACCGGTATGTTTTGACTTGGTTTAAGTGGTGTTTAATGACAGTGGACGGCCCGTTCTGTTCCGGAGCTGTGTTAAGAGTTTCTAATCAAACGTTCTGCTCCATCAATAATGCAGTGCCTTGGATCCCATGGAGGACTTAATTGTGGGTGTAGGGCTGATAGGGAGAGCCTTGGCTAGGGGTGTCTCGTTGCACTCTTTAATTAGAGACCCCCGTCATGTCAAGAGCAGGAGCTCTGGGTGTTTACTATGCAGCAACGTGCCCAGTACTGCTTTGGCAAGAACCCTACTGTAACCCTGCCATCAGCTACCGCTCATAGCTGGCTCTCACTGGAAGAGAGAACCAGGTGGGCGGGGGAGAGAGAGAGAGGGTGTGAGAAAGAGAGAGAGTGTGTGTGAGAAAGCGAGAGAGAGAGAGAGTGAGAGAGAATCTTATTTGGTTGTAAGCACACATGAAAAACTTTCATAGGAATGAATGGGACCCTGCCTCAAAAACTGTATCCACTTCCCCGTCATACATCCATAGTTGTGAGTTGCCATCCCAATCTCTCTACAATCTAAAATTATGTTATTCTATTAAGGCGGAACCACAGATTATCTCTGTTAGGGTTAGTTGGGGGCTTTATTAGCCTAGGTGTTGGCACGGCAATGGAATTATTAGAGAAAAGTTAGTTTGTCCACAAAACAATATTTTTTCATATTTTTGGAGGTTGGAATACCAGCGTAATTTAGTAAATGAGTTAATATATCCCGTGTGACGTGAACATCATGAACTCACCAGAATGATGTAGTTGTACGTAAGGATGGGTTGTGGGGTGCTATTGGATCAGATCAACAGGAAACTGGGAGAAACTGAAAACAAATGAATTAACAACAACAATGCAAATAATATCAAATCTCAGTGAGTGATGTTACGTGAGCTCTGTGAACTGCCCCTAATCTACGCTTAAGGCTAGCCGCTTAAGGCAAGATAGCCACCACTAGCATTACACACACAAATCTCAGACCTAACAGTTGTTGATCAAGTTGCATTATGGGTGATGTAGGCACAAGGGTTAGACAAGTAGGAAGAACGTAAATTTAACTAATATGATGCTTCTGCTGTATTGATATTAATTCATTTTAATGTGTTGTATGGGTGTGATGCTAAATCAGCAGAGTGCTAATGCAAGGACAATGAGAACTGAGTATTAAACTGGAGGTAAATTTAATTATTTTCTAAATTTTACAGCTAGTCATTCTTTACTTTAAAATATCCATTTTAATGAATTTGAGTCAATTTATTATTCTGGCTCCTATCATAAAGTAGACATTTTAACCTTCACTTCCAAAACCGTCCTTCCTTTACAAGTGCTTATATTGCAAAGTAACACTACAACCAAGCATTTCACAATTTAAGTAAAAGTAAAACAAATACATAGATTGGGGAACAGATAAAGATATAAACAATGAAGGTAAATACTAAAGTTAAATGCAGTGAAAAGAACGGCTTCCTTCAGATACTTTCAGTCATTAATAATGCATTTGAAAGCATTTACTTGTAGTCGGTAGCTCAGACAGCTAATGCCAATCCAAAATACTTCAGAAATAATGCAAGTTCAAAGTAGTAGTAGTAGTAGTGTTTAGTAATAGTATTGTATTTCATTTCAAGTCAAAAGTAACTTTCTGTTACAGCTCATTGTAATGACCATCGTGTCTGTTCATTATGTATTTTTTATCTTTTTTCAGAGGCCTTTTAAACAGTATCAAACACAAAGGAGATCAACTGAGACAATTAAATGATAAAAACATGGGCTTGGAAAAACACAATCACAGGACGAAGATAAAAATATTAAAACAAAAATATCTCACAAAGCCATTTGTCAGATATCTCTCCCCCTGAGCGTGTTAGGTCTAGATGTGTGTTTCCTTTTTTTCTGTCTGTCATGGTTATTAGACCAATTATTGATAACAGGCAAACATTCCACTTCTGGAGTCTCAGCTTCATGTTTTTTAAAAATCAATACTCCCCCTCTGGCCTTATCTTATATCAAAAAGAAAAATGACAGAACAAATTTGGTGTATGATGAATGATGGTGCCTTTATGTGGCTCGTGTAATGGAGCTGATGATAAGGAGCTGAAAGGACTTCCAATTAGGATGCTTCTTCTATAGTGATACGGATTAGTGTGTTGTGTGAAATGGTGACCTGGCTTCATTGAATTGGCGCTCTGACTTCACTGCAATGAGTGAGAGAAAAATTGGGAGCAAAATGAGGGCAATGGGATGACAAGAGTCTGACTCTGTCACTTTTAATATGTCCTGCTTGACCTGGTTGTAGCTGTTCTGATGTTCTGGTGAAACACAGAGATGTATGTATTTTTCAATGAGGAAATGAGAACAACAAATTACATAATTTATGTTTTTGTAAGGCAGCCTAAATCCTTTCACATTTGACCTGGTGGCTGTATACACTGTGATCCATCTTGATGTTTGCTAGCCGTAAAGTGGCCAAGATGGAGAGCTGCAGAAGAAGATATCATTCAGTGTCCAATCATTCTATCAGGCCGTGATGTGCCTTGTGTTTGTGGGGTGTTGGAGGTGGAGGGAGACCCCGGCCAAACATCAGGTGTCACACTCAGCGCCAATGAATGGACAATGGTTATCCATCAATCTTCCATGCCAGCTTGTCTCATGGCCTGAACCCAACTACAATGTCCATCTCAAAGCAATTTGATCCCTTCAGCTGACTCATTCATCAGCCTGACCTCATTTGCAATCTAGACTGGTTTCTTGAAGAGCAGAGAGTTGGATTTAAAGGAGAGGATGAGTGCAAAATATTGAATTTGAAGGAACCAATGACCAGTAGTCCAAAATATTGCCTGAAGCACAGTAGGTGAGCGATGGTCTTTATCTCAGTACCATGGTGGCTCATTTATTTAGTTGATGGATTGTTTATCAGTCAGTCTGACCAGGCGTGTTTTTGAGTTGCTGGAGGGAAGTTTAGAGGGCTTTTATTTAGCGGCGCTGTAGCACAACCATGTACATCCCCTTCAGCCAACTGACCTCGTCGGGTCATCAGGACTTAAGTAAGAGTGAAAGTCGCTTTAAATGGAGCAAGGCTCCCAGGGACCCAGCCTTGGCTGAGCAGCTGCTGCCGGCCGTTGACTATTACTTTTCCAGGGGCTGACTTTGATGTTTTAACAATCCATACATATTGATTCAGACTGATAATAAACAATTTGATTAGCCTCTTTCTATAGGCTGTCATTTCAATCACTTTCAGGGCTCCGATGGAGTGGAAGTGAGGGGCTGTGGATGGAGGATGGGGTGAGGGGAGGGCAACAGAGACGGAGAGACAGGGAGAGAAGCCAGAGCTGAAAGAGAAGGGTGGAGGGCTAGAGCCCCCTCCTCAGACAGAAAAAGGAATCCAGCCCTGATTAGGCCTCTGCCTTTGGTGAATTGGACAAGACAGCTGAGCTGCCAGGTTATTAACTCCCTCAGAAAATTCTCAGCCCTCTCTCAGGCCAGCCTGAATACTACGATCTGGATCGATAAGCAATCTCCGGTGTGTACCAAATGCCTGCTGGATTCATTTGTCTCCCAGCACCCTCTCCCTCCGCTGGACAATACACCTGCACAACTGAAGCCCCCCTCCCGCCCCTACGCCTCTCCTCCTCCCTGCCTCCCCTCTTTCCTGAGTGCTGCTCTCACTCTCTCTCTCTCCTCTCCTTCCTCACCTCTCTCACGTTCGCTCACTGGAGTCTCTGTCACTTTTTAAATAATGACCCTGGGGCTGAAGGAACAACTGCCTACCTCTATTTCATCACAGTGAGACCCTCTTCTGCAGGCCTGGGTGACCAAGCTGTCTAGAGGGGAGAGAGACAGAAAGACTGAAAGAGAGCGAGAGAGAGGAGCAGTAGAGGGGGGTTTGCCCACGGCGATGGGGAAGGCGGGGGCCGCAGCAGCATCATGACTGACAGAAGCACAGATGTCACTATCAGAGCTCAATCTAAGCATATAAATGACCAGCCCATGGCAACATTGTAGTAAACATGAAAACATAGAAAATAACTGTTTGCATGGCTGATATCATAAAGAGAGAATAAACATCTGAAAGCATGCAAGGCACTCATTATGTATCTATTTGTGTTTGTTATTGAGCTGTTGTCTGCCTCTAGTGTGGGAGTTTGTTGATTCTAGTAAGAATATGTAACTCCTCTAAAAAAAACTCTGAGCATTGTGCTGAGAACTGTGTTCTGAACCATATACTTTAATGTGCTGAGGTTCAGCAACCAGCCAGAGTTGCCAATATTCTCCATTTCAATGCACATTAAGTTCTCAAAGAAAGCAGCTTCACTCATACTCAGAGCTCCTTTACACTCAAAGCAAGCTTGTCTTTGTGGAGGAGAAGTAAAGATGGATTTACATAGTGATTGTGTTTGCTGATTTGGCAGGGCTTCAGCTGATAAGTTTTAGTGATTCGCTGCCGCATTGATCTCCCTGATGGATTTATTGACGGAGGTGGATGGCTGGAGGTGGGGGGTTGAGTTGGTGGGAGAAGGGAGAGGAGAGGAGATGGGGAGAGTGTGAGGAGAAAACAGTAGATAGCCACTCAAGCGAGGTGGACAGTGGATGAGCTTGATGTTACCTGCTTTACTTGTTGGTGCTGTTATTCCCCCAAAGGAGCTCAAAGCCATGCTGTTTCTCATAGCTCATTTCTGTGGTTTGTCTTTTCTATTGTCTTTCTATTGTCTCTGTGCGCCTGCAGAGTTGCGACCCCAGAGGGAATTGTCTGTCAGCATACAATAAAGGCAGGGCCCGAGACCGAAGACTCCATTTCTCAGGGCTAATTGTCAGAGACAATGCACACTACTGAAAACACAGCCAATGAAGGATAAACCTGGCGGATGTTTACATTTTCTTATCACTGTAATCTCTCATGGAGCGAAATCAAACTTGAGCTGCAGATTTGCTTATAAGCTGAGAGACAGAAAACAAAACCTGTGAGGGAAATGCAGTTATTAAAAGGAGCTCTGTAAATATTTGAGAGGCCTTTAATGGAGCAAAGCAGAAAAACACTCACAGGGTGCTGTCCGTAAGCAGGGATGTGGGACAGACCAAACAGGAAGTCCCTCAAAAATGTATGCTGGAGTTTTTAATCAGTAAAAGATGGCTTACTCACCAGGGGTTGATTGCAGTGGAACAGTTTTGGTTTATGATGTTTTTTTTCCCTTAAAAAGATCATAGGCTGTGATATCATCAAAGAAAATTGGTAATAATCTAAATTATCTGATAACATGACACAGAAAACGGATCTTTTGATTGGTGTAACTGTAGCCCTTCATAATTGTCATCCTGCCTAACCCCAGCAGTGTTCCTGCCATGTGATGAGTCTGAGTCCCAAGGAAGCACCTTTCCACCAATAGTTTTTTCTTACATGCACTGCAAACTGGTGCGTTCAGTGAATACAGCCTGCTTTGTTCCTTTATCAACCATTTGAAACCATTTTAACCTCCTCTGTAACTCTATCCCAGCAAGCACTTTTTTCATTAGCATCTTTTCCCTTTCTTCTCAAGGTCATTGGTAATGTGGAATCCATAAAATTCTCAATGAAGAAAGTTATTTGAATTCTTAGATTTTAATGGCTGAGCTTAAAAATTCCCATTTCAGACCTGCAGATTTAAAATGATCCTACAATGTGTATGTCAGCAGACCAAATTACTGAGGGTAATTGCTCTCATGCCATGCATCCCTCTCCCCATCCAACTCTTCAACACACTCCTAAAGTAGTACCCCTCTACACACACCTCACACACCGTCTCATTTACATTTTCTTCATTTTTTAAAATCTTTTTAGCTATAAGACATTTTGCACCCATGGAAGAGATGGCAAACAAATATCACTCCTGCACAGCACGTCTTTAATGTAACAGCAACCTTACAAACAGTTAAAAAAAAAGGTTCAAATCCAAACAGCCCCTGTAGTAGCATTTAGTAGTAAAATAAACCTTCTTAAATAGAAAATGTATCAGATGAAAATAATTTTTAAACTACTTTCCTTACTTTCTCCTTTGAAAGTTTGACTACTTTGAGCATTTATTTAGGTTTTTCACAAGCAGGCTCTAAAACTTGTGTTTTTTAGGGCAGACTGACATGGTGATATGTTATTGTGAGAAAATACGTGCAGCTTTAAAAAAAGACGTGCATGAAATGACTGCACTTGATTAGTGTCTTGTGTAATCCCTGCCCTTCCAAAGAAAATTTGATCTTGCTACTTCCAGATTAGATATTGGCATGAACATGACATATTCTCAAATTAAAGTACAAATACATTGTTTTATTCTGCCTTCTGATGAGAAGCCACCTCAGGCAAGGCAGTGTCAGTCCTTACTGCCCTCCCCGATTTAGATGAAGCCATATTAATGGTCAGAGAGGGAAGGATTGTAGTTGTAGAGTTGAAAGACCGGGGTTTAGGACTGTTTCTGTAGGATACACAGTCTTGGTGCAAAGGATGTAAATATATTTTTGCTTTAACCTTTACCTTAATTGGCAATAGAAATTTAAAATAGGAAAAATGTAGCAAACATTTGCAGATTATTCCTTTAATGTGACATGTAATGTCAGAAAAAACTGCTTGCAGTTGCCAGGTGCTGAGAGTCTTGCTCTTTGTGGTTACCATGGATGAGGAAACTCTCCTTCTCCCTCCCCCCTCTTTGTCCCCTCCTGACAGTGACAGTAATGTGCGAGTAGGTGAGCCCCCCTCAGGGCTCCGTACATCCACGTCCACCTCAATAAAAATCAGCACTTGTCATCGCAAGCTCATATCACACGTACTGGTCCCACATCCCCTCCACAATTGTGCAGATACCTCCTTGTTGTTCGATACCATCCGAGGCGCCAGTGGCCAAAGCATTAAACCTGTCCAGCCTCACCGGCAGTGTCTCCCTCTCCCTGTGCCGCTTTGTTTTCTCCCTCCTAGACCTGTAGGTGCTGCCTGCCGGATGGTGAAGTTAAACAGATGTGACTGCATTAGATTCAGCCCAGACAGCAGCACACCTCTGCTGCCCTGAATGCATTCTATAATTATCCGCCACACCTTGTATCAGGAAGTCAGCTCATGTCAAAAGTGCAAGTGAAAGCTAGGGTCACTGTCAGGTAAATGAGTCTGATGGTGACAAGAACCAAAACAGATGCACAGGAGTGAAACAAGATTTACAAAGTGTTGTTGGAAACATGATGTCTGACTGTAAAAGTGGCTCAATGGCTGCCTTTTTAGCTCCTGAATGATTATTTTTTTATTGTAAATTATTCTATTCTACCTTTCTGGCTGTGTGTTGTTTACTTGTCTTGTACAGTGATGTCCTGGTTACCTTTAGCACAGTTTTTTACAATTTTAAGTACATCACCGTCTACATAAAGCACCAACAGGCATACTCAGAATTCCATGAGGCTGTACTTAAACAAAGAAGCGCTATATGAGCTAAATGCTAACATCGGCATATGAACACTTCACTTCAATGTCAGTGCTGTGGATGATATGTGCTTCCCATGTTCATCATCCAACATATATACATATACATATGCTAGCATACATTATGGTAATCATTGCAACAGTTTGGGCTCATTTAAGTCATCAGGATTGATCCTATGGGGACCATGAATGTCTTAACAGAATTTCATGAGACGTTTCATTCATGACCAAAGTGTTGAAAGAACCCAGCCAAAATATTGACCAATTTTGCCAACCCTAAAATCAAGTTGTTAGTATCGTTAAAAACATATGTCATTCAGTTCTGTAAATCACAGACATTATAATTACTTCACTGAAAAATCTATTTGTCCTGAGAAGCTTTCAGGTCAAATCGTGTGCATTGGTAAATGTGTGGAATTATTTATTTATAAAATAGCATAGATGTCCTAGGACTGTTAAAAACCCTGGTCCCTAAGTCGCAGCATGCATTTTGACTTTTACTGCTCTGTATAGACTGAATCAATTTAAATATAGTTGTTTTATTTCTAAATAAAAACTCAAAACATCATATTAATTTTTGTCTGCATTATCAAAGATACATGCTGGGTATATAAACCACATTAAACTTCCCCATCAAGAATTACAATTCATTTGATGCCTCAGAGATTTTTTGATGGAGGAGGAGCAGCTGCCTTGGCCTGGATTCATCCAGCCACTCTGATTGTGGCCACTGATTGATTTTTAAGTTAGGAAGAGGCAATCAGTAAATACCACCCAATCAGGGGCCAAGAACATAGAAAAGATTAGACAATTTGAGGTAATCAATGAAAATATTCTCTGATTTGTAGGCACTCAATTACTGCCATAAATCAGGCATCATAGCACGCAAGTTAGTTTGCAATAAAACAAAGGCCAGCGACAGGCAAACTATAAGAGATGAATTAAAGGGCCGGAGGAGGAAGTGCAGACCGGCGTGGTAATGAGACAGAATTACAGGCCACAGATTCCAGCCTGCTTCCCTTGCAGAAGCTGTCAACAACTAATGGGCTGCAGCGAGAGCTGCTATCCGTCATCCTGCTTCCTGTCCACATATTTATGCACTTATTTATTGCCTTGATGCAATATCATCATTTTTAATGTTAAACACCCTCCACTCCCAACAACACAGGCTGCTCCAGAGGACAGGATATGGATATAGGCAGACGGGATATTGCCCTTGGTAAATCAAGACTTATTTTGATTTAAGAACGCTGGAAATTTGTCTGGGTCTGCAAAGGTGACACTGTATCGATTGGGTGAATTCAAGTTTTGCTTTTTTTTTATCAAGACCATGGTTGATATAGAGATACAGGAACTCAGGGTACAGCAGCCTTGTGGTTAAAGGACCATCACATGACCAGCTGATAGACACAAAATGTGTCTATCAGCTGCAGAATGGCCTGAGACCCCGCCTCCATACCTGCGCTATCATTGTAAGGTGCCCTGGTTAAGACCATGTTTGCTGAATTGCAGACAGTTAACCCTTTATTTAGCTTGGTGGGGCTTCATGCTGTCTTGGCAGTGAAGTCAGAGCTCCCACGTTCAGCCTTAATGGACTGACTAGACGGATGATACTGACAGCGACCCACACAAGTGCTTTTGATTCTATCATCCACCATGGGGTCGGGCTGCTTTATCAGAGGAATTACCTAAAGTGCCTCTTATTTCATCATCCAGAATGTCAACAAGATGGCGTTCTTTTAATTTATGCACACCCCAAACAATCACCACATCATACATCACACAACTGCCTCTAAAAAATCATTGTTTTGTGCCGAGTCCAGGTGCAGACTCATTAACCTATGCTGTGGTTTTGAGAGCAAGGTCATTATACAACGCTCCTGCAATATTTTTCTGAGAGTGCTTTTGTTACTTGACCTTTCTGTTATAACACTATCTACAGAGACGGAGGCGTGCATCGATAAACTCATTTCCTCCTCCCCCAGACGGGGCAAGAAATGTGTTTTTCAACTAAAACTTTCCTCAGTTTAGGATCTGAACTTTAATCTGAGTTTCAGAGATTCTTTTTTTTTCCTTATGACTCCCTCAAAATGTATTTCCTGAAGTGAGGTTACCTTTGATATCTAAATCTTTTATCATGTAAGAGCTTTTCCACACTGTCTTCAAGTTTATTTCTTTTTGTGTGGTATGAGATGTAAAGGAAGTACTTTACCTACAAAAAGCTCTCTGCTACAGTCCACATGGAGTAATGAGCCCTTAATGATGTGACTGATCAGATATGTTTTAGTCATATGAAAGTTAACATCATCTGTCCCTTTTAAATAAAAATCAAGTTTAAGCAAATTTAAAAAATACATAATTCTTTTTAATCAAATCATTTTCTCCCTTAATAGCATTTTTTTGGTTATTGTTGTTGCCGCAGGGCTTCGAGCTCAATTTTTGGGGGCAAGACATTGACTTGGCACTGATATCATTTTGATTCAGTTTTCACCAAATTATAAGGCTCCCCAACATCCAGCCAGACAGAGGAAGGGGTTGGACATTAACAAAGGGTGATAAAGTGATAAACACTGTTAAACTCCAAACTCTTTGTTTTCAGTTAAATGTAACCATGCAAAGTCCTGCAGTTCATGATGACAAGTGACCAACCCAGAGCTAATCACTGTTACAAATTAATAACTGATCACGTGGATTATCACACAGCTGCAAACGACCAATGTCTGCCACTTGTAGAGCTTGAAATCTAGGTGTTAACTACAAGTTTTCCTGCAGGATCATTATTAATGTTGCTCCATGACCATCATTACAACTCACAAGAAATCGAAAAAGTTTACAAGGGGAGCAGAGCATGGTGGTTTAAATGGATTAACCACAGGACCTTCAGATGGGTGATTGGGGTTTTTAATTGGGACATTGTGTTGTTTTATTGATTTAATCTCAAATTTAGTTGACTTATTATTTTTCATTTGCTTTGTTTGTTTCCAGTTTTCTGTGGCAGCTCGTTTAAAATGAGAAAACATAGTTACTCGTTAGGTTTAGAACAAGATCATATTTTGGGTTTAAATAGACCCTTTCACAAGCTTGGCCCTGTGTCAGAGAGATGTCTTGCATCTGTTTCCTGGGTGGGTAAGCTATGACATCACAAAAATGCAATTGGTCAGTCATGGTAATCTTAAACTAAAATGAATTATGATGTTTTATAAAAAACAGCAACAAAGGTGTTATCACACTGTGCAATAATAGAGTTCCCGTTTGCTCTCAGTTGTGGAGTTAGCCACTGAAGAGGAGCATTGCTGAAAGAACGCTGCATACAATTGCGTAAATCAGAAGTGTAAGGAAATGAATGCATGTGGATAAATTTGGAAGGTGACATTGAAGAAAAATACTGGCCTATAAATACACAACAACTATTTTACAATGAAGAAAGACCTCACATAGAGTGCAGACAAATGGTGCAAGAAAACACTATGACATGTGAATTAGTCATGTTGGTGGAGGCATGTGCTGGTACAGTACTGACTCCTCTGACTTTGCTTACCCTTGGAAAGCTTTCTGCGCCCTATGATCCAACATCTGAAGAGCTGATAAAAACCCCTCAGTTGCCTCAAAGCAGCTGCGAGGCTTAACATTGTCAAAAAGGGGTTTTTATTTCCCTACCGTTTCGACCTCCTGTGTATATTTTATTGAGCCGTTCTCATCCCACAGCGGCGCGCGGCAGCCATAAGCTGCCGAAAATGTATTTCAAGGCTCATTAACACAGGACGTGCATGCTTGGAACATGTAGCATCCTTCTTCAGAGACACTTGTGAAAGAGTGTGAAGGCGATGACGAGGAGCTCAGAAATCGTTGTTTTTGATATTCAGTGAGCTTTTCATCTTTTTTTTTTTTCTGCTGCAACACCACATGAAAGGATTAGAGAAGTTAATGAATTATCCTCACAGGGGCCAAGACAGTATGTGCAAGCTGCACTATCCCACGTCTCATAACATGGAGCTGTTTGAATTTATTGAACCGAGGGCTGAATTTTCCCACACTGATCTGACCTAGTTCAACACTATAGCCAGTCCCCATTCTCTGTAATCAAGACGACAATGTAAAACCTTCTAAATCTTTGTAAGTCAGAAATATCATTAGATTTGACTAAAAGTGAAAGTAAAGCGAACATAGTTTAATGTTCACTGCAGCTTCACTGCTTACTCTACAAGTTGCTAGACATCGACAAAAGTTTGTGCGATCAAATCAAGGGCTTTAGGTGTGTGTCTGTGTGTCTGTGTGTGTGTATGAGTGTTAGTGGGGGCATGAGTCAGTGGATCCCCCCGGGCAGCTAATGTTGGAAATTGTATGCTCCTGAACTTCTGGTAAGTGAAAACAGTCCACAAAAGTGAAATATCACTTTAAGATGTCGCCTCTCGCCAGTGGCGTCTGTTTGCTCAACCCCCAGAGGCAGCCCAGTATCAAATGCACCAGCACAAATGATAATAACACAGCAAGACCTTTCTATTTTTCCAAATTAGGTTGAGCCTCAGATCAGTGCCCTTGAGGCCGGCACAGAGGTTCTAATTCTTCCCCGAAGATTTTTCTCTTCAGTTTTCTATCATATAAAGCAAATATCAAAAATGTGATTTGAATCCTGGAAAAAATTAAAGCTGAAGGGCAGCAGAAGGAGGAAGAGTGCAGTGTGGTGGGTTGACAACACACCACCTCACTTGCCTCTCTTTTACAGGCATCGATTGAGTCTGTTTAGCTCACTCTCAAATGGCTACACTGCTAGGCAAACCATGGAGAGGCTGTGCCCAGAGTCACTGAGCTGCAGATCAAACTGCCCCAGGGGTTAATTAAAGTCCCTCGAGTGACTCAAATGCCCTCTCTTTAATGGGTCAACCCATAAAATGTTGGATTTCTTCACTGCAATGGGAAAAAATGTATCCTCTTGTAGGCCTTTTTTTTTCATTACTGCTATTCTTCAGAGGGGGACTCGGATGTGGTTGTACTCAACAAACACTTAGGCCTCAACTTCCTGAGCTTGAATAACAAAAGAAAACTCTTAACCAGAGTTAGGCTGATCATAATAGGACGCTCCAGTTTCCTGTGATTTTTCTTTTTTTTTGCTTTTGCTGTGACCACAAGTATTTCTTTAATAAGAGCAAGTAGGTGGTGCTTACTTAAAGATGTTTTTTTGACCTCCGGAATGATCGTCTATATATATAAAACTAGGCTGTCCATGCAGAGAGAAATGTATATTTTGAATTTAGAACTAAATGACCAGAGAAAAAAAAATCACAACCACTGCGGGATTCCCTTTTGCTTTAAAGGTCGAAACCCACAACAACCAAAATGAAGTGCAATGGACTGAAAAGTGGTGGTTGTACTGCAGGGTGAGAGATGATCAGTTTAGATTTCTCTGTTTTTCTTTTTCACATTTATAATTTTGTCATAAATCGCTCATAATGGGCAAAACCATGAGAGAGACAGTATGACAGTAGTTGATCAGTATTACAATCTGTATGACATTAAGCATGTTTTAGTTCAGCATGCCTAACTCCAACATGTGAATATACTTGTATTTCAGGGCTGCAGCTGAACCTATACCATGATCCATTCTGACAATTTCTCTTCAATAGATCGATTGATCATTTTCTCTACAGAATGAAAAACAAAATGTTCATCCATTTTGAAACAGGAAGCAACATGAGGTCCAGCTGATCGCAAACAATCTGCTTTTACAACAAAAAAATTTATGAGATCATGTTTCTGAAGACACTTTATGCGAGACATGAGTAGTGTAGTAAAAGAATCCTTCATACTTAGTCAGCACTGCCTCTCTTTACCGTTTCATCTGAATCTGGTGAGCAGTCCCTCTCTGTTAATCTGATTCCATACTTAGTGGGACTGTGAAAAGGGAATATAAAATTGTGGAGGTACAACCTATAGTTTAAAAACAGTCCTAGAGTCAGCCAAATTCTAAGAGGTGACATCTTTTAAGAACTTTTGCAAAGGATGATGGTGAGAAGTTTATCAAAGTTCATTTTCACAAATTACCCATACTGACCTGATACAAAGCTGGCCGAACAATAAAGCATTGCTTCAAAGATTAGACCTATATTTTGAAAGAATCCTATCTGGTCAGTCAGGAAAAGTCCCTGTGAAAGTTGACAAGAACCTTTCTCTTAAAGGGGCAGTATAACCAGTGAGGTTCACTTGTTTTTTGCGACTCAAAACATTAGTCTGATGCTGCTGTGGTGTCAGAAAAGGCAAAGAGAGCAAAGAAGTGTTTTCCCAAAACAACAGACTATATTTTTTAAGAATTACAAATAAAGTGCTCACGAGCAAGGCATTGATGTTTCAGCTAATGGAGCCGTTGGGAGAGAAAACCAAAAAATTGGGCCTTTATGTTAGGCAGCTAGAAGGTGACATATCATCCAATAATAAATAAAGCAAACAAACACAGTATTTATAAAATGCATAGATGCAAGAGGAGGCTGGAGAGACTCCACGTTGCATAACAGTGTATCAATCCTCCTCCTTGTATTATAAAATAATTGTGAAGTCCATAGCAGTGAATGTTAGGAAAACAGTGGCTGATTTCCCATTGTGGTTGGGGCTTTCCCCCCACAGTTCACACACAAACACACACATTGTGGAGCAGAGAGAGATTAGACTGGTGAAGTTACCCAAGTTAATGATAATGCGTTATGTTACTGTAAGCGTAATAAAAGATTCCCGGTAAGAGCAATTCATGTTTCTAGTCAGTCTAAAACCCAACAGGAGACAAATGAAGATATTACTTATCATTTTTATGTAAATCTTTATCACTAATTCTTGATCTAATGACATTGTTATTTTTTAGGGGTGGTGAGATAAAACTTAAGAAGCTTTAACTAAAAGTCTAAAATCATCTATGATGTACAGCAAGTGCTCCTTGAACAAAGTAAAAGAGTTCAGAGAGAAAATGTGAGGTAAATACTGTTCCATAATAAAGCCTGGCTTTGCAGTGTCAACACATTTTTCAGAGCTCCACCATCTATCAGCTTCAATCACCAGTGATTCCCTGTGCTACATTGAATCAGAGGTATCTGCAAATGAAATCTTTAAACATCTTAAATCTTTAAAAACTAATTTACTTAATGTCTTACCGTTCCCGATTAAAAGCTCTGTCTGCAATTATATTAGGCCAGTGATTACCAAGTTCCATGATTCACTCTGCTACTGTGTAATGAGTGTGTGTGTCTGCTTGTGCATGTGCTTTTCGTATGTGCCACTTCATGCAAGTTATACATTAAAGCGGTGAATCATTGTGTGAGAGTGTACTTTCAGGTGCGTGTTGTGAGTGTGTGTGCGTGTGTGTGTAGGGTGGTGTTAGAGAAAAACAAGATGGTGAGAGATGATTTTATTGGCCAGGTTTCAGAACGTCTTCCTTGCATCTTTGTCATTTGTTGGAAGACAATCTTGCCATCGATTCGTAAAAATGCTTGAAAATGAAACGAGAGGTTCTCATCCCACTTAATCAAGAGAGCCTATTGATCAGGTTTCTAATGAAGGATCATTTAGATAGGGTGGAGAAGAATAGGCCGGCGTATCATATCATGTCAAGCAGTAATAGGATGTCTTTATCTGAAGATTCCCGGATATCAGTAAAAGCAAACCCTCTACATCTTCATAATGGAAACCTGTTATCTGCTTAAAGGGATATTCCAAAATAATACACAGTGAAAATAATAGCAAAGTGCCCCAGTACTTCCTGTGTTAAAGTTTTATTTGATCTCAAAATCAATAGCGGCCTTCTTCTTTATTTTGCCAGTTATTTATTTATTTGTTAACTAGTGATTGTGTCAGAAAACTCTAAATCTGTATGATTTAAAATGCATATTGTCTTTTTTTTACTGACTAAATGCTAAAAGACACACAGTCAGAAATTCCAAATGGCCAAACTTTTCCTCAAACCGTCTTGTTCAATGGCCACAAGTCACATGCCACACGTGTGTCTGTTAATAAAAAATATGTCTGGGACCTAATGATTAACATACATTTGAGATGTTTTTTATGGATTGCTTCCTTTTGCTTTTAGGAGATGGCTACTACATTTGCATTAAAGACTTGTCTTGACCAGAATTGTCTAATTTTAAAGTGAAGTTTCCCTTTGGCACAATACGTGACTTGTAGAAAGTTGGTCGGGTCATGTGACAAGTTTTTGTGTCAGAAGTCAGCAGTTGGTGTACTAAACATGAACACTAACAACACTGTCATAAAATGTGTGCATTTATGAGACTGTCCTTCCATAAAATAAAAGACAGTATCAGTCATTTGAACAAGTGGCCCAAAATGACACATGCTTATGTGTCAAGTGTCAAAGCCCTCTTATGACTGTGTATCAGGAGGTCAGGGTGGACTTTTTTTTTTTTTTTCAATCTACCAGACAACACTGCAATGACCGAAGCATGACGATGTTCATGTCCTTACCTTAATCACATGTTTTTTATTGCGATCATAATGTCCAGGTTCCCTTACCCATAATAAGAAGTGAGTTTAATCATAACCAAACTGTTCCCTAACTGTAACGAAGTACTTATTTTAAAAATAGACAACAATCTTTCCCCTAAACCGAATCAAAACTTCACCAAAGTGTTGTCAGATCGTTGAACTGATTTATAAAACAGAGATACAAGTCATTACAAAATTTAAGAAGAAGAATATTTATATACTGTTTGAATTTCATTTTTAACAAGCACATTGAGTGTACAAGTGTTTTGTGTCTTTAAAGCCACCATACAGAATTGGCAACTAGATTAAGACTCAATAAAGGAACTGAAGTTATTTGCCAGGACAGGATACAGAACAGTGAGTGTGTGTATTGTTGGCCCATGTGGTACCAAACCCAGAGTTATGGGCTGGTGTCGGGCTCTAAGCACTGGGCTGCTCTGCTCCTCAGGACCATCCCAGTCTGCCGCTGTGCTGTAGGTATGACACATGGAGTAAAGGTCTTGGCAGTGGAGCGACCATTAAACTGAGTAAACTGAGTGGCCTTCCTCTCACAAAAAAAGGTTATGGACTCACTTTGTTGTTCTGTTTGTTTCCTTTCACATGTCTTTGTTGGCAGTCTCACACAAATTTTAAATCCGTAATGCACTTCCCATAAAGGCCAAAAGAGTCATTCACACCTAATGGTGGTGTGTTAAAAACACGGTGAGCCCAGCCTCCAGGGGTCTATATACTACCCAGAGTGCATTGACCACTGTGACAGCGTCCAGAAGGGCACTGTTTTCTGATCAAAAGATGGCAGTGGAGCTAAAGGGGATGGAGGACCAGAATCAGCTCTCATTATGGCTGTGAGACATCCATTTGAGCATTTTTAATATGTGTATCCTATTAGGCAGTTTAAGTGCTTTTTGATAATTGTGCTTTGTACTTTTACAGCACTTCAGTCTATTCCCAGTTCAATTTCCTCTTTTATCGGACGTTTGAAATATTGATCTCCGACAGATAAAAGCAAACACCATAATCTCACTCGGGTGAGCTGGTGAGTGAGTGAGCGCGCCGTGCGAGGGGGAATACACCGGGGACCGGTCGCCCCCCCCCCACCCCTCTCTGTTTTATTACCTTTATTCGTCAACAGAATTTGCTTACTGCTCTGGGATGTTTATGTGGAGCACCTGCACACTGATGGGTGGTTGATATGACCATCTCTCCCACTGCCCCTCACCCCAACCCAGTTCCCTCTGCCAGCCCACCCGTCTCCTCCCCTTCCATCAACCCCCCCATGACATTTTGCAAAATGCAGCGCGGGGGCTCCAGAGGTGCTTCTGATGATTGCCGCTGCTTAAACTGCTGTCACCGCTGTCAGGATAACAGTGATTTATCTCCATAGCACTTTATGGAAGTTAGTGTTTTCTGTTAACCTGAGCGCTGAATGCCGCTTGGTGCTTGCTCGCAGTCACATTAACCTGAATCAATCACATCTTGATTTTTCCATATAAGAAAAACCCTCTGTAAATAACACTCGAGCAATTGGCGCGTTGAATACACTAAGCCCAGCAGCAGCCCTGCTGAGCTTGATGTTGATGTGCAGATATCATTGTTACCTGTTTCCAATATCCTCATGCCAACGCAGGGATTTGATGCTTTGACTTGTGCGCGTAATTTCTTCAAATGGGGCAACACTTAATACCAGCCCTGTCAAGAGACACACGCTGAACCTGTGGTGTTAGGCCGAGGAGCATGAAAAAAAAAAAGTTTTTGAAATCACAATCTTACAGAAGTGAAAAAATAATGCACATTGATTGTGTATGAAGCAGCATATTCTTTGGTGTGAGCTGACTCTGTTCGGTTTTAGATGGCAGGTCCCTCTTGAGATAATAGAAAGGGCTGTTTTGATGTTTGAAGCATTGCTAATCTCCTAAAGCCTTAGTCTACTCATCCCATCGCATATTTGCAGGCCTGTCAGTTTGAGTGGGGATGCAAGGAGATGGTCCTCTGAGCAAACGAATTTTTTTTTTTTTTTTTTTTGTGGTCTGTTTTTCCTTTTTAGCTTTGCAGACACTATTTGAGATTTACTGCAAACATTTGACCACCGGCCTGGTGTATTGACTGCATTTGACAAGCGTAATCCTTTTCTTCTTTCCAGTCACTTCCATTCTGCGATCAATCAGAGCATCAATGCCCTGAAGGCTGCTATGAAGTGCAGACGCAGTGTTCGATCATGAGCCAGGCACCTTGTGGACTTTCACTATAATATAGTGATTGATTCATCTTCAAAGATATCTTAAGTGGTTGGCTGGGCACAGTATATAATGCCTTTTGTTGACTGCAGCCTTTTCCCTTACCCAGCTTGCAATCCTTTAAAACATCAACACAAGCACACACACACACATCAAAACTTAACTGAAGACAAATACACTGCTTTTTTTTCATGTGATTCATTCCTGCTCACCTCTTGAATTTCTCCTGTGGGACAAAACTTTGATTCAAAAAAATGATAAAGTGTTGAGTATTGTACAAGCAGACTATGCATTTTTGGATCCCCTTTGGATTTTGCCATTACTTTCCTGTTTGAAAATTGCTAATTTGAACCTGGATTGAAGTTGAAAACTGTTCCATAATAATCTGGCAGTAACCCTGTACTTTAAGGGAAAGTTTTAGTAGACCTATACTTTAAACAAACAGAATAAGGCCAAATGATAGACTTTAAAGTTTCAGTGCAGAACAGACCAAACCCATATGTCTGCAATGGCGCTTATGTCCATTTCAGCTAGTGTGTTCACCTTCCTCAGCTGTGATCCTCTTGATCAACACTGTGACCTGAAGTTTAATGCCACAGTCAAGTTACCAGAAACCAAAGAGCTTCTATTATTAAGTATCTTATTTCCCTACTGACAGTCAGGGAAGTGAAAAGGGGGGGGGGGGGTAAGAAATATATGTCCCTTGTATGATCCAAAGGTTTGGTTAAAGGGTCACAAACTCGCTTTTTGACATCTAATATCAACAAGATCAGCACATTAAAACGCTCAGACCTGAGAAAATGAAGACAGAATGGAGCTCACACAATACAGCTGTAACAATGAACACTTGTTCTCTTACTGATGTGTTCATGTTCCTCTGGAAGAGGTGTGTGTGTGTGTGTGTATGTTGGGGGGAGTCAATGGGGTGGGTGAGCAGTTGCATTGCAGAAGTATTAAAGGAAGTGTAGTAATTACAGCAGAGGCAGTGTCAGTGACCTCTAGATTACACTATCTTGTCTCCTTTGTGCCTGCCTTTGCAGCCCGCCTCATTGAGTGAAATTGTATCTTTTCACTTTGGCTCTCTTAAAAATGTGCATGGTATTGGGAGCCAGTGAGGCGTGATTTTTTTTTTTCATGCCTTTTCTCCACCTCCTCCTCCCCCATCCCTCCCTCCAGCCTCCTCCAGCTGCCCTCTCCTCCATCCCCACTGTCTTACTGGGAGGTATTTCATGAACAGCTGGGTCCCGGGAGAGGAGAGGTTAGTGAAAGAGGCGCGCTGTGTATAATTCAATGATTATCAGGTGTGTGTGTATGTGTGCGTTTATATATGTGTGTGTGTGTGTGTATTTGTCTGTGAGTGTGCGTGTGGCCCTCCCCCCTCTATTGGCAGGTGTCAGGTGACGGGCAGGCCATGTCACTGGCTGTCAGCTGGCTTTCTATTGGAGCAGTCACACTGTTCACAACATTACCATAAGCTGATGAGGAACGCTCAGGCCCGTCTCGGCACACACACTCTGATCTGATGTCACATGGGAGACTCAGACCATGTCAACTCCAAAGAACATGCATCTAAAAAAAACACCTCTTCCTTTTCTGTTGTTTGGCTTTCTTTCACACTAAGCACACAGTCTCTACCAAAAGCAACCAAATTTATCTGGAGTGGATAGATTTTGAGAACATGTTGTCATATGAAGAAATTAAGTTTTTTTAAAGAAGCAGATTAGTGATTGTCAGCCTTCTTCTAATGGATTTTTAAAACTGTATAGCACACTCTGTGATCAATTAGGAGTTTTAAGTTTTATGCTTGTAGGTGAAGTTTTACGCACTCTGACAACTGCAAAAATCTAAAAATGAAAGTGAACTGATAGAGTTGCATATTTTGCATATTAAATCATGTATTTATTGTTTGCTCATAAGTAAGAATTCATGAGTTGATCAAATACCCATTGGTACTCTGATACTCTGACAACAGACAAAGACAGTAAAGTCAATTACAATAGCATGTGTTGTATGTTTTGCTCTTGCAAACACAAAATGAGTAATCACAGAGAGAATCGGAGGCAGCAGAACAAGTCTGCTGAGACTAGAAGAGCAACCATTAGTCAATGAATTGATTAGTCAGTTCCCAGTAAATTAACAATTTTAATAACAGATATGATATTTAAGTATTTTTGAGGGCAAAACTTTAAACGTTTTTGTGATTGCAATTCTCTACTGTGAGTATTTTCTGATTTCCACAGTATATATCATTAAAACAAGATATCTTTGGGCTCTGACTGTTCCTCAGAAAAAACCTCACATTAAAATATGAGTGTTGGAACAAATTTTTGTGTTGGGGACTGCACTGGATATGTGCTTGTACATAATCACTGACATGCACGCAGATTGAAAAATTCATAAAAAGATGTTGCAAATTTCCTCGAGTTAAATCTGAAACTCTTGTGGAAATATATTTTAACAGGATAAACAACAAGCTCCATTTGACCGCGACAATTTCAAGCTGCAATAAGCTCAGTGGCTGCTGACTCATCAAAACTGCAAAACTAAGAAAAGGAAAAATCCTAATCATCGCAGCTTAACGTCAGATTACCACTTTCACTTTAAAATGTTTTATTTAACATGTTATTAGAGATACAACATGTTTCACATACTGTAGGTGTTCATCCTGTCTGCCCTCAGAATCAGCAGCTGTCAGGAGTTTCTCTGTGCAGAGTGTTTACTTTTATTCTCTCACCTCCAAAAATCTCAGTGCCTCAGTTGTTGCTACACAAGACGACAGTGAGATTTTGACACAGTACCATCTTTCAGAACTAATGCATTAAGCAACAGATGAATGGATAATTAAATGAAAACTTAGTTGCATTTATATGTTGGATATTTTAGAATAGAGAGACTAAAGTTTTTATCTGCTTTTGACATAAATGTACTAATATAGTTAAATTGATTAAATTTTGCACCTAAAAAAAGAACCATTTAAGCAGCACATCGGTGGCTTGAGGGCCACATGTGAGGCTCAAGGTTTCAGATCCCTGCTGACTGACTCTCTGACTCTCAGTTTAACACAAGTTAGCCTCCAAACTCTGCTCACTAAACTCCATATGCTCGATTATCCTGTATAAACACTGAGCTTTGAGGGGATTCAAAGATGGTCTCGCTTTAGTGCTACCTTTAGCATGCTAATTGCTATTCTTCTCCTCAGTGGGGATCCTGTTTGAGATGGAGGGGACATGTGAACAGCGCTCGATCCCGAGTTTCTTTTCAGGGCTGTAATGTCAACAATTGCTCTGAAACAGGGAGGAGAGAAGAGCTGATGCCAACACCAGTCAGAGATTTTCAAACCCACCTGCTTTTCTCTCATTTATCTGTTTTATCAGAGACAACGTGGCATCTTAGCACTGACGTGAGAGCCGATTCTTTATTGCTGTCTGCTGACATAACCACCAATTACAGGGTAATATTACGAACATTCAAGTTTATATTTGAGTTTGACATTTACAAGAGATTTCATGAAGTCAAAATCTTTAGATTCTGATCAAAACATTGTACAGTATCAGAAACTTAACAGCATATATTCGTTTAAGACATCGGATCATTTTAATCTTCTAAATACACAAAGCAGATGTAGCTCATCACACCGTTCTTTAAAGTTCCTCCCTGGTTTAGAGAGGCATAATCTCTTCAAGGAGAATTAATGCCTCTTAAAGGACATCCGACACTTTTGAGGCTAAATGGCACACAAAAAAGAATTTGTGTAAGTTTTAAAGGGGGCATGACAAGAGGCAGCTCTGATCGATAGCATTAGCTGTGACAAAATATATAAAAAGGGGAATCAATGCTAATAAAGTGAGCTCAGCCTTGAAAGAAAGCCTCCACCTCCTCCATTCACCTCCAGATCTGTTATCCTCCTTGTCCAGTCATATGTGAGACATGGTCGACTATCAGTGACACAAGGCCCAGGTCAGGGATCACATCTATTAACAATTATCACTGGACAAGTCCCAGCAAAAAGAAAAATTCAAAAAAAGGGGGAGGGGGGAACAAAATTCACTTTTTTCAAATAAGGAGAGAGCAAATGTTAAACTATAATAAAACTGCTTTATAACATAGTTTGCGAACGTGAATAAATAACATTGGAATAGTGTGCTGTTAAATGTTGTGCAATGGCATGAATTTGTTCCATCTGCTTGTCACAGTGTTTTTCCAACGCCAACAACCAGGACTCCACTTTACATACCTGTGCTAACCTCCACTCTGTGAGCACGTCTCCCTCTCTTGAGTCTCAAGCACGTGTTAAACTGGGAGAACACTTGACTGCATGACTGTGTCCTCAAAAAAAAAAAAAACCTTGAAATAGCCAGTTTTGCCTGGGAAAGCACAGTGTCTTTGTGAGCCTCTCAAAAAGATTTGTGGTTAGAATCAAACGGAAATGCCAGAAATTGTAATGCTGGTAATGGGATTTAAGAAATTAAAGCTTTTTCTGCTCTTACACTTACTACAAGTTAATGTGAATACATTTAGTAGTGTAGTGTAAGAGGAACTGTAAAGCTTTGACAGAAAATAGCTTATTCCAAAAAATATACCACATAACATAACTTCTAAGAAAATTCAGTTTCATTTTATGTAGTTTTTATGTTTTTCTCATCTCAATATTCACTGAAATATCAGAAGTCTTATGTAATCTCATGAATCTAGTTTACATGTGCATAGTACAGTCCTACCAGGATAGTACACAGAGGTCAAGTTACACAAGGCCTGTTTGATTTATTCTACATTCATGGAATAAATGTTCATGGAAATTAAATGAACTCTACTCTTTTTCATCAAACAGAAACATACTTCTTTGTTTTGCTGGAGATCATCATGTTGAAAGGTACAAACATGCGTAAGCAAATGAACTTTATGCTTGTTTAACTTCAGTTTCATTGTGCAAAAATATTGAGCTTTTCAATGTAATCATTACATCTCAATACAAAATCAAATATGAGAGGCAGAGTGCAGCTGAATTGCTGAAAAATTGAAATAACAACTAAGTTTTAAAGTGTTGTGAAATTGATTTATAGAATACCACAAAGTTCTGAACCTTTTATTAGAATTATTAGTATTATCCTTGCATATAGCAATTTGTTGTGTTTGACAAGTGGTCTATTTTAATTTTTGAGACAAGAAAAGAGAAAACTCACACCACTGGTGTGTGTCGAATGTTTCTTGATACCAAAAGGGTGCATTTGAACTCAGTCTGTTTAAAGAAAAGTGGTCCAACTAAAAGACTACAGCTAATATGAGCATCTATGTGTGAGTGTGTGTCATTACCAAACAAAAGCCGTGTACAAACTGGATATGTTTGTGTATTCATGTGAGCTCTGTGTGATAAGAGTTTGTGATCTGGAGCACAGCGCCCCACAGTGGCCTAACCTGGAACAGTGATCCTCTCACCCGACACCTCACCTCTTCACTGCATGAGCCTCAGCTTCAAGGTGGACAGCACATTTCCATGGAGGAGTGAGCCCCTGTGCCTCTGTGATCATCAGCACTGTTTATCGTTTGATCGGCTATGATTGATGCTCTGTTAATACAAATTCAACTTAGCGTATTTTCCCTGCCAAGGGACCCATGAAGAGGTTCAATTACAGAGCAGTCTCATTAATTCGAGAGCTTGTTACGGAGAGAGGACGGCAGGGTTTTTTTTGTTTTTTTTTTTTAATTCTGGAATGCAGATGTGTAAGGGACATAATTAGTAGATAAGAGTCCTAATTGGATCCTGCTGTGTGGCTGCAGAGGGTGTAGCCCTCGCTATGTTTTACAAGTTGCACGGTGTGGAAGTACACTTTTTTATAACCTGCTCGCACACACGCACCATCGCTCATACACCAAGTGGGAGGGGAGTCTGTCCGGGTTTTGTCAGCTAAAGATCATCTCTGTGGATGTATTATACTTTGCAAACCATCCCTTCATATGGGTGATGGGGTTAAACAGAGTGAGGCAGTTCTATGAATAGTATTCAAATTTCAAAAAAGGGATATTTCCTCACAAGAGATCACTAATTTTAGAGGTTGGTGAAGTTAAATCAAAAGTAGCAAAGTAAAAGTAAACTCAGAGCAGAGTGAAGGTAGACATGTTTTTTTGGTTGACAAAGAATGCAGAGTGAAAACATCAAACAGTGCTGTGCGTCTGCTTCACAGCACTGTTGTAACGTTTTTATGACACAGGTCCTTTTTCCCGGCCTTCTCTCCTAGGCCATGTAAAATGTCAGAGAGGCGGAGGGGCTGAGCGAGCCCACGGGGGCTTCTCCACAGAGGCATATCAAAAGGCCGACCACCCCCTGCTCCAGCACAAATAGCCAGCTTCACTGCCCTCGTTAGATGGCCACGTTATTTAAGCATGCCTGTCTCTTGGCCTCTGTGGGGGGACCTGCTGGGAACGGACTAGGCAACACATCCACCCTCCTCCTCTGACGGTCCTCATCACGGTGGTCCGCCCACGTGTGGAACTCCCACACCTACCTCCCCCTTCTGTTAGCAGGGAGCACCGTGCAGCAGTCGAAAGGCTCAGGGCCCAGCAGTGGCTCAGCAGGACTTGGATGTAGGAGCGGGAGGGAGGAGGCCGCAGCTGGGTGTGTGTGGAGGCGGGGGGGGTGTAACCCCAGCACTGGGTGGCGGATCTCCCCCAGCTGTGCCCATCTGAGGGGAAAAGCGGCACAGAGGAAGCTCCATTAGTTCCAGGAGCAGCCCAGGCGCTGAGTAGCTGATGGCAGCAGCAGAGCAGAAACACACTCTCCCTCTCCTCCAGCATCAGCGACCCTCCACACTCAATTACTTCTCTGGGAGAGAGGTGTATGGACAATGAACACAGCCTCTGGAGCCCTGATTTAAACTTCACACAAGTTTCTTAATGTTCTCAGTGAAATAAGCTCTTGGAAAAAACGTGCATTGGAATTGTACGCGAGTCTTACCTCCAGTGAGAGCTCTTTAAAGCATGTTTCTCTCTGCTGGAGGCTGCTGACTGTGAGCAGGGTCAAGCTTGTACTTTGTTTCAAGTATTGCATCACTGAAAAAAGCAATCAGCTAACAAAGTCCTGCCACATTTCATGTCTACAGTACACAACATGGACGCAGAGAGGAAGCTGAACTCCAAGTATCTGATGATCTGTCCTGTCTTCCACAGTGCAACGCCTGTATAATGAAGCCAAACTAGTATTGGTACAGATGTATAAAATGTGCAGCAGTTCAATAATACTGTTAAACTTAACATCTGAACTGCTGTGGAACAAAGGTTGAGCGGGACACTTTTGTAAAGAAGGATTGTGTTAACATGAAAGCCAGAAATGCTCTCAGTTCTTCCCTGAGTGCTTTGGCAAAAGTTGATTCACTTACATCAGGGTGTTTTATTTTTTTTGCCAGAAGGAAGCAGAAAATGTCTATTTTAGAAGATGAGACTCACTTCTCAAGAAAGAACAACAGATAGAGCCAGTTGGCAAACAAGGCCTGGGTTGCTCACTGACCCACATCTCTGTTAATTACAAATGTAGTTTGTCTCTCGCACCCCCCAGATTTTACAGTGAGGCCACTTCTCCCATAAAAACGGACAACACACAGATTCCCGTCAGCTCTGTGGCCTCTCTCCGACACAAAGAGCTCCTATCTGTTCACCCCGGAGATGTTGTTGTAGCATTTGACATGTGGCACTGACAACTGAGAACATGTTTTCTTCATGCTAAATATCATATTTTAGCCTTGATGTGGCTGATTTATTCCTGTTTGTCTTAAAAGAAGAAACACTTCAGAAGTCTGTGTGCGCGCAGCGGAAATTGATTAATTGTTTCAGTACTTTACATGCAACCAACATTATGTCCTCTTGATAAACATCTTGGTTTTCAGGGGCCAGGTTTTTTAACCTCTATCGTGCTCCTTTGAAGGCAAAACACATTAGTCATCCTCCCCATCTTCTTGCTTTTATTTGTCTGTTGCTCCCCTTTTTTTTCGTAGTTGATACCACCTACTTCTGCTCTGTGTCTGTGTCTCTATGTTAACTTGGTTTGTGTGTGTTTGTTTATGTGTCTCGTAAGTCTTGGCCAAGCAATCTCGGCCCGGTTGCCTGCTGTGCTGTCTGTCATTCTTGCTTCCATTGACATTCAGACTGAGCAGCTGTGCCTCTTCATGTTTTTCAATTAGACATCACTTCAAACCAGCCTGTTTGGAATTTAAAGGGCTCCCTCCTTGTTTACACGCTCTGGAAACACAGGGAATAAAAATCTCTAGTGAGGACTTTTTTTGTTTTTTTTTAAGAAGTAAGTGTGTGTACATTTTTCTTGTGACCTTGCACTGTACTTTATTCAATAGGCATGATGTTTTCTTGCCTCTGTGACTCTGTGGTAGGTCAAAAAGAAAGAATAAAAGAGGTTGAGATTTACATGAATTTCGCAGCTCTAAAGCTGCTCATTGGTTGAGGAAAACAAATATTCACGCCATGCCATTTTCATTGTAAAGGAAAAAAATGCTTTTAATGCTTTTAACTATTTAGATAAAGAAAGCTGCCGTAGATAATCAGAGAAGTTTCGACTCATCTCAACAGGTGTTCCCTCCAGGCGTTGGGAAAAGGCAGAGCACCCAGAAGGGGGATTAAACAACCCAAAAGGCTTGCATTTTTCCAATCACAACAGAGGTGTCATTTACGTCCCCGTCACCAGGCGTGACCTGGACCCAGACTGAGCCCTGAGGAGACACGCTATTGATCTGCACAGCCAAGAAAGCCAGCTGCCATTAAAGCCATGACAGTGGAACTGTACGGTATCGATCGGCAGCGCCGTGGCCCCACCATATTATTTATAGAGGAGAGCTCCATCCACTACTCTCTTATGTCTGATAATTGATGGCAAGTGGGGCCTTTCTTTCTACCCTGACCCCGACAAACTGAAAGTCAGACGGATTACATCTAACACAATTATGATTGATATTATCAGATTACGCATTGCACGACAAGCCAGGCTGTGGGCTGAGCTGAGGTATTCACTTCCTAGGGTTGTCTCACTTAATTCCTCCAGTGGGAAGAAAACGGTGTGTCTGTGGTGAAGGGAGGTTCATGTGGTTGTGTACAATATATATTTAATAATATCTGTGTGTGGGTGGGTGGGTGTGGGTGTGGGTGTGGGTGCGTGTGTGTGTGTGTGTGTGTGGGTGTGGGTGTGTGTGTGTGCGCATGTATAATGAAGTAATGAGCTGGTGCATGGAAGCTCAGACATAAGAACTTATCAGCCTTTAAACTCAAAGGATGGGTAAAATCAAACCAATATCCCCTCTCAATGAGGCTAATATTACCACTGTACTATCTGCAGGTAAATCAGAGTTTCCACCTTCTGTAGAAGATGTGAAAATAGCCTTGCAGTTGACTTTGCTTGATCAAGTAATTTTTTAAGGTTTGCTGAAATCCAAGTTTGTACATTCTCCCATTGATTTTTTTTCCACCACATTTATATGAGTTTTCCAAGTGTAATGATTTGATTGGGCACCTCACATTTTCTTCCACCTCAATACATTAACATTGTTTTATGGTTTTGTGGTTTTCCTCTGCTTTTGGAAAAAGCTCTGTCGTTCTTTGTCACGAGAAATGTGTTTAAATAACAAAGCACTTTCATCTATTTTTAATATTCTTGAGTTCACCGAAATAAATATTTTAAGGACTTTGCCATAGTAATAATAGCTTAACATGGAGTCAGAGGCTGTGGAAGAACTTCAGAACCTGAAGCTGAGGCATAATTATGTATGTTTTACCTACACTTTATATGTGGTTCATGTTTGCAGGCATATGTGAGTGAGCTTGGCCATGCTCTGAAATCTCTGCAAGACAAGACAGGCTCAAAGTGGCACATTCAGGGAGCTGCAGCAGCATAGACTCTTCCTGTCCCATCAATGAACAGCATACTGTTGTCAATCCATTTCTTTATATGTTATTATTATGTGGTTCACTTGCATTTTTCCTCAAATCCAATTACCCCGAATGACCATAATGCAATTTAGACATTGTTTATTATTCAATTACAGGACATATCTCTCCCTCTCAAACATGCAAAGCTTGCCCTTAAAGCCTCTCTTTATGGTTCAGAAGTTTCTACTTTCAGTGCAGATCATCGTGATCGGGAATTGAATCAGCGTGACAGAAGGGGGAGCTCCTTATGAGACTTAAATTGTAACGACAGGCCCGTTAAAATTCATTTTCCACTCTGATTAGATTTAGTGTTATCATCATTGCTTCATGTCTGTTCTTTATTCATATTTGAGAGGGAAAAAAAAACATAAATCTCACAAATTGGTTCCCGTCTCCTCTTGTTAAAGTGATGGTGATTTATGGCTCGGCCACATCACAAGGTCTCAAACGCTCGCCTGTCCTCAACATCAGCTTCGTAAATTTGCCAACAAAAATGTTTCATTCTCCAATTGTCACAGCAATTGCAGCAGATTAAATTAAATCTGCATCTGTCTCCTGGTAGATTTTTATGTCCAATTAATTAGCAAAACTAACATTCCAATTACACACTGAGAGTGTGTGTTGCACAGTGGAGCACTTGACTAAATGTCTAAGTGTTTTAGAAGGAAGTGCTCTGTTCAAAATCATAATAAGCAATTGCAATAAGAGTTGGCCTCTCACTTATGGATTTATGGTTGTGTGAGTGTTGGTGTGTGTGTGTGTGTGTGTGTGTGTGTGTGTGTGTGTGTGTGTGTGTGTGTGTGTGTGTGTGTGTGTGTGTG